>CM046869.1:4758243-5358243 GCA_025617745.1 Heliocidaris erythrogramma | reverse complement strand
TAAGTTAATTGTTTACACAGTATGAAATTGATATCATCTCAATATCTCAACAAACTTATTACTCGATAGAATTTTTAAAGATTATTCGCAGTCAATAAAATGGAAGCTATTCCATCTCAAATTCTATGCCCGATGTGTTGCTGCTTCATTGCAGACTTCTTTTAAAAATGAAAAAAATGAAAAAATTGAATTCCCCTTTGCGATTATAATGTGCACCTCTCACGAGAAAAGGTGCCACAACTGATGGTACAACAATATTTTCCAGATCTTGTATGTATAATGTTCCCCTATTTAATTTCAGTTTCACAAATTCCTCGTAATATATAAATCTTTCAGTTTTTGGATTTTCTCGTTGTTAGCAGAAAGACTTTCTGAAATAATTTCATTTCATTTCATTTATTCATTTATTCCATTTAAAGATAAAAATACAATTAACAATAGAGTAAATATAGAGTATATAAAGAACAAAATGTCTTATAAAGAGCTGCCACCAAATAAAAACGCATTAACATTATTAAATAACATGGAAGAACAAAACAAAATTTGTATAATAGAACAGAGGCATAACAGAATTAATTTACCAAACAAGCCCTACACAAACAATTATCGTGCCTGATATAATAAAAGCAACGCAATTAATGCTCATATCTCTGAAGTAAAAACAACTTATATCTTCTTTTAAAAACATTCAATGATGTGCTTAGTTTAATATTCAAAGGTAAATCATTCCAAATTTTAGGACCTTTATAAAATATTGAATTAATATTAAAAATAGGCAATAATGTGAACGCCATATGAATGACAGTGATTAACTCAGCTAATATTATGTAACTGAGTTACGAAATTCTATTGTCCTACGGTATTTATACCCACATTGAGGCACACGAATGTAAGGTAATCTGATTTGTAAAAAGTTTTCTTTAAATATATTTTGTCATTACATGTACCTCATTTTTCACCTGAACAATATCTGAAATGAGCAATGAACGCAAGGTATTTAATAATCATTGGAAAGTTGGGAATAACCCTGTCATGGAAGCAGGACCGTATTCATTCACTTGCCTTGATTTGAAAGGTTGAGGGTTCGAACCCCTTCCCGATGCTTCTTATGGAGGCTTATTTCATCTTTCTACTGTTGTTTTTCTCGAAAAAAACGAAAAAAAATTAGCAATTTCTCTCAAGGACAAACGAATGATGTACTAAAAAATCAACCTTCTACAGCCGTACAACCAACAACAACAACAACAAAACCCACAGAGGCCTGTATTGAATACTAGTAATCACCAGTTATCTCTCCTCCTCCACCGATATTCTTTTTACAAGTAGATGCATTTTATTCATTTGTGCATAAAGTTTAAAATGCAGTCACCTTCGTTTACGAATCATGGAGCAAACAGTCTGTGGATCGCGTCCCTGTCACGGCACTAACGTTGGCATTTGGCAAGACATTAATCTTCATTACCACTATTACCCTTTTATGTGACTGCCTTTGTCATTACAAACCAGTAGAGTGTAGATGGTGCACACAATGTGTGCCGGCTTAAAATCAAGTGACCAGGAGTAAAAAAAAACAACCAATAACACCGTGAAGTATTCAATAAAAAAAATATTATTGTTATTATCATTATTATCATCAACATTATTAATAATATTGTTATCATTATCATCGTCGTCATCTTTGTTAGGAGTTTTAATGATATCATTATTATTATTTTCATTATCATTATTATTATTATCATTATTATTATTATCATTATCATTGTCATTATTATCATTATTATTATTATTATTATTATATAATTATTATCGTCATCATCATGATGATTATCATGATGATCATAATTATCATCATAAACAATGAACACTATTTCTTAGTAATATTCCAAGCAATATCCATGTCTATAGCTGTCTACATAATCAATCACAATTTTAAAATTTAAGCATTCATTTCGGGATAAGAATCCTAGAACATAATATCTTTAATAATTTAATAATTCCTTTCAAATGATCTCATCTTTCCCTTTCCCTTTATTAGTATTTAGCGTTCTTAAAGTCAGGAAAATTGAGGGAAATTTCACCCCGGCAGGTCAGAAAGAATTTGAGATATTAAATAGAAATACCAGTAACTTTGGATGACCTCTAATTCTAATAGCAATTATTGTTAATTCAGCGAGAGATTGATATGCTGTTTAAGTGATGCGGTCGTGTATGACGAGTTCTCTATTAGTATCCCCTTGGCTTAAAGGCTGCAGGACATGAACTTTGCCCATCCTTTTCTTTTGTACTTTTATTGTCTCCCACTCCCCCTCTTCTCCTCTCTTTAATGCATGTTTTCTGGTCCGGTACAACAAGTACATTAAGTTGTAAAATGTAGGTATTAGAGTGGAAAAACCGCATTGGTAATACCGCCGTTTATTTAACCATATATTAGAATGCTGCAAAGAAATTCATTAAGAGCAGCTGCATTGTTTACGACGATTCTATTGTTTAATCCATCTGATAGCATTCCATTATGTATTCAATTATGAATTCAATCATGATTCAATTATGTCTTCAAGTATATGTATGTGTTTAATTATGTTTTTAATTATGTATTCAATTAGGAACTCAAATATGTATTCACTTATGCATTCAACGAGTATAATTAGTATACTGTAAAAACTAAAGTGTTAAATCACCATTTAAAAGGGCCGAGGAGTGACCACTTTTTCAAGAAGGCAGATTAACAATTTTAACATGCTGGATCCAACACTATAAAGGTTGTATCTAGCAGGTTTAAGAGGTTGATCTGCAATTTTGAAAAGGTGGTCACTCCTCGGCCCTTTTAAATGGTGATTTAACATTTTAGTTTTTAGAGTGTACTATGTATGAGATCTGTACCATGCCTGAAAAAAAAATATGTAAAAAAATAATGATGCAGAAACCAATAAATCAAATCAAATCAAATCAAATCCGATAAGCCATTAATACATGATACAAATTGCCCTGGAATGACCCAGTTTCTACGCTCATTTGTTTTGGTGGACGCACTACTGGTTTTAAATGGTTTTAACCTTAACATGTAAAACCATACTGGTGCGTACAATATAAAGACTTTCAATTTATTCTGTAGTAAATGTTAGTTATTTTTGCTGTTTGAATTTTAGCGATCTGTCAATATACATAGCATTACCACCACAACGTTTATTTTGTCGACTGTTATATCAAGAAATCATAGTTTTCTAGATCAAACATATTTACTGATGATGTATCACACAACCAGGCTTCCGTTAAACCAATTATTTTAAATTTTACATATTTTTAATGATGTGATATTACAAAAGTCTAACGGAAATTTAGCGTATAGTTTTGGACAATTATTCTTTCTATCTACATGAATGGTACATAAAAGAATGATATGATTGAATTGTGTGTAGGCCTGATTTATTTCTGAACGATATGACCTTGCTTTTATGTATCGTTTTCTACTTGAATTTTTCAACGCTCGTTTACCCGGTGTGCGGTTTTCGGAACTATTTCACGAAACACTTTTTTTAATCAAAAGTTGTTTGTATTATAGCTCATCTCCTCGCCCAAGTGTTACTTTCAAAACCTTCTAAACACACAGAAGTCCGTCAACCTGATCAAAGCTATTGTAATTACATTTGTATTCAATGACGGGTATCATAAGTGTAAAGCCTTTCAGAACTTTGTATCAACAACACTTGATTAAATTTGCTTTCACAATCCCTTACTTGTGTTCCCAGGCTGCTTTTGACAGCCGATATACCTTTGTGACGTATAACAATATAAAATATTCGTGGTTCTAGGTCAATCTGTAAGATTGACAATTGTATGTAAATAAAATTTTATTTCGTTGACTACTTTCCCCTTTCAAATTATAAAAAAAATGTTCAGCAATACGTTTGACAAAACAAGGGAGAACGCCAAATAAGGTCATCATTAAAAAGTTTTCTCAATGCTGTGCTAATCTTTCCTTCTTCGATATCTTATGACTTTCATGAAATATAGTATTGTGTGTTCCCATCTCATGTTCCTCCTGTATCTACATTGTTATGGAGAATTATCTTGAATGTTCAGCATTACATTGTGTCTTGTAGTGTGTTATGGTGTATTTATTCAGCAGATTTCATCGCAGCCCTGCACTGTAAAAAATAACTGTAGATTAACAGGTTTTTTTGACTTGTAAAATTACAAGTTTTGGCCGTTTTTCTGTTAATACGATATTTTTCTTGTGAAATGGCCGGAAAATTGCTAATTATCCTGCCATTTCACAAGAAAAATACCGTATTAACAGAAAACTTGTAATTTTACAAGTCAAAAAACCTGTTAATCTACAGTGACAAGTCAAAAAACCTGTTAATGTACAGTTATTTTTTACAGTGTGGAAGACTGAATTGTACAATATTTTTACAAACCTATTTATGATAGACATAATAATACGTGTAGATTACATGTATTAGAAATATGATAGAAATAATAATACATTACATAGTACCATACTTTTGATAAATATTCCCTACGATATCATGTTGCCATCATTACCAGAGCATTGTCGGTTCCCTATTTTGGAGCTCTATCTTGAAGATATTTCAAATGGCCCTAATATCTGCCAATGAATTTAACCACACCCTTGCTGGGCTATTGTAACTCTCTTACCCTCCCTGTGTTCACTCTCTTTCGTCCCCCCCCCCCCCCCCCTTCACTCCATCATCTGCTTCATCATCATGACGACCATTATCATCGCCATCCCCATTGCCATCTTCATAATCATTATTATTATCATCTTGCCCATGCTAATCATCATCATCATCATCACCATCATCCTCATCATAATCTTTACCTTCTCAATCCTTCTCATTATCATCTTGACCATCCTAATCATCTTCATCACTCATCATCATCCCCATCCTCATCATCATCGTCCTCATCATTATCAACATAATTATTTGCCTCATCACCCTCATCGAGATCCCCAGCCATCACCATCCGTTGTTTTCTCATAATATTATAAGCCAAAGATAAATTCGTTTGAGTCCTAAAAAAAAGAAATAAAGAGAGTGAGTCAAAAGGTCCACAGAAAATAAACCTAATCCCTTATCCATAATCAATATTATGATAATAATAGTATGAAGTTCTTGAATAGCGCATATCACAAACAGAAGAAAACAGAAGATGCAGTGTTCAAATGACAAACTAATCGTTTTCATCTCACCCTGGACGAAAAAGTTTTGATAACGATCTGTGTTTGATGATTTATCCATGAATGGATTGACAAGGAGCATGAAAACCCATTAATTTATGTTTTTCTATCCATGTCTTGTAACTTGCTGTTGTCTGTTTCACGTAACGCCGCGTTCTTTATGCGACAGTGATAAATCAATGTCAATATTGAGTAGTTATCAATAAATAAAGTCTTTATACACAAGGGTTGCTCCTACCCTCCATCCATTGCAAATGATTGTTGCATTAGGACAAAATTAATGGTCCTCCGTTCCATTGGTTGTAAAACCCTGTCCAGGTACCTAACGAGGACAAAAGGGACATCCAGCTGGTCCTAAAACTCATCGTCCCAATATTCTCCAATGTGACATAGGACCAAAGAGATGCAGGACATGTGGGACCTAAGACACACAGCTTATTTCCAACTATGGATTCTTCTTTAAGAACACTGATAAACATGATTCATTCTCAATATTAGATTTTTAATCCTTAACCAGGGCTATGGGCTCTTGTTCCTAAACTGACACATTGGCCTAACAAGAAACAGAAATGTCTGAATTACCAAATTGAAATGTCTATATGCATAATGTTGACTTTAGAAAGAAAAATGCGTCTGATTTTCGCTTACTTGTTTCTTTTACTGTTCCTACTGCACTTTAAACCCATGTACACACAAAGCACTATGAACACGATCACAAAGAGAG
Organism: Heliocidaris erythrogramma; assembly: GCA_025617745.1. Classification (NCBI taxonomy): domain Eukaryota; kingdom Metazoa; phylum Echinodermata; class Echinoidea; order Camarodonta; family Echinometridae; genus Heliocidaris; species Heliocidaris erythrogramma. The sequence continues at coordinate 5,352,316 of CM046869.1, read as the reverse complement.
TGGACAAAATATACAGCTCCTCATTGTACCCGCCACAATTGCTCTGGTAGACAAAAGAACATCCCTTCATTGCTATTATGTAAAATAAGTAGAACAGGTGAATATGCATGTGACACCTGTTCTGCATACTTTTAATATCAATCAAGGGATGTTCCTTTGTCTACTAGAGCAATTGTGGAAGGTACAATGAGGAGCTGTATATTTTGTCCGCTTCTTTGTTCACCATGTTCATAGTGAAGTAACATGTCCCCCTAAAATAAATTTCAGGTGACACTTCTTCGCTTCTGTAAAAAATGGCGCAACGCGAGGTGAATTTTGTTTTTCAGATTTTTCTGTCCTGATCAAAATTGCTTTTTAATCGACTTTGTATATATATATATATATATATATATATATATATATATTGAATATATCATAAAGAAAATGTGAGAAAATTACAATGCCCCGACCGGGATTCGAACCCGGGACCCTGGATTACATGACCAGTGCTCCACCAACTGAGCTATCCGGGCTCCCGTCGAAGCAAATAACAATCTCACATATAGCCCCTCTCTTTCCATCGAGCGTAGGGGGTACATCCCCGGATAGCTCAGTTGGTGGAGCACTGGTCATGTAATCCAGGGTCCCGGGTTCGAATCCCGGTCGGGGCATTGTAATTTTCTCACATTTTCTTTATGATATATTCAATTTACTTCAATCCTATCAATTATGATATTTAATTACAAATTCAAATTGTCCTCTATAGAAATTCGTTGGCATGGATTTGCCCGACTTTAGAGGGAAGACCTGTCTCATTGGTAGGCCATTACATAGCGTACGCATGGAATTGGTATGGATGTACCCCCTACGCTCGATGGAAAGAGAGGGGCTATATGTGAGATTGTTATTTGCTTCGACGGGAGCCCGGATAGCTCAGTTGGTGGAGCACTGGTCATGTAATCCAGGGTCCCGGGTTCGAATCCCGGTCGGGGCATTGTAATTTTCTCACATTTTCTTTATGATATATTCAATTTACTTCAATCCTATCAATTATGATATTTAATTATATATATATATATATATATAATTGTGTAAGGAAATAACATATACAACAGCTTTGGCAAATCTCGTGGAAATAAATACAAATGTGAAAGAAATGAGAGAATAATGGTTGCGTAGCTTAAATCAAAGTTCCCCAGAGCTGTCCTCCCTTTTTGAAATTTTTGCAAAGGCTGAAAAAATGTTTCCGCCGGGAATCGAACCCGGGTCGTTGGCTTATATATATATATATTGTTGTTTTGATATCTTTATTTTAAAGAAAAGGCAAATATATAAAGAAGAAATACAATGTTGTACATTCGGGGTCCGCTTGCTATTCATAAGGACCGCTAATCATAGAAAACTGATATACATTTAGTCTTGCGTTATGGATAGCGGTCCTTATGAATAGCGAGGTAACCCCGTACATTCAAAAGGGGGGAAAGCAGGTCACTGAATCTATTTTGGTTCATGTCAGGTTGGTATATATATACTCACTGTGTTAGGGAACATAAAGATAAATTTTTTAATTGCAAAAATGGACAATTTTCCTTCTACATAACAATGGAAACAAATGATCAAACTTACACGTTGGATTTATCTTTGAAAGAGAGACTTGACTGAAACCGCTTGATCGAGTTTCGCTCCCTCTCTCTCCCTCTCTCCCTCTCTCTCCCTTTCCCACAAAAGAGAGAAGAAGCTTATGTTAAGTCCACATTTAAATTGGGTCTGGAGTAGCCATAACGGTGATTAAATGTCCTAAATTTAATTTTTTTATGAAATTGAAGGCTGAGTAAATTGTGATGAGAGTATAAGCATACTCAGTGGCATAGTGTGTGGGATTAAGGACACTGCATTTCTACATTTCTCCATTTCAACACTATTATTGGGTTCAATAGCGTACCAAATAAAATTAATTGTCTTTAATCTCCCTTGCTATGCCACTTTGGCTACTCCTTGGCCCATTTTTAAATTTGAAGATTGATATTCTTTTCAAATGCAATGAATCATGCAAATTTTTATAATGCTTTGTTTTTAATTTTCGGTGTAATAACTATGATGTGAAATTCGAGTTGTTTGACTTTTTTGCATTTTTGCAACTTTTACTTTGGCACCTTGGAACAGATAAATGAACGTGTTCACTCATGCGTAAAGTTTCAGTTTGAGTTCACCTATCAGGTTGAAAGACAATTAAATTTTCTTTAAATTGATATATAATTTATTAATTTTTATTAAAGTCTTCTATGGAAAATCTGAACTTGTAAAAGTGTTTACTTTTTTTTTGTACTGAGTGTATATATATATATATATATATATATATATATATACATACATACAATTATCATCCTTATCGCCGTTTTTCTGTTTTCATTATTTGTAAATAAGGCATGGATTTGCTTGGTAATGATTCATCGAACCTTGTTACAGTTATTATTATTGACAACCTTTGAATAGGACAATACCTCAAAGTTCAGTTTGTGATGTTTGAACTTAATCATGATAAATGATTGTTTACCTACCACTAGAAGAAGATTGTTTAATAGGTTATATCGGATTTAACCACCTCGTTGTCAAAATACTGTTTAAGTTATTTCTCTTCGTCTAGTCTGCGTATTTCTTTTTGATGGCCTGAGCACAGGAGGAGAGGGGGTGGATGATGTTTAGTTGTAAAACAGTAGACTTGAAAAATGACGTTGCATATATCCGTATTCAAAAATTCTGTCATCATCTGATATGACGAATTTAATTTCCCATAATTGTTTTATCCTAGACTGCTCGTTTTCAACGTTTTATGCAAAGTTTTCAATAAATTTCTAATAACATATCTTTGATGTTCTATATCATCATATTTAAGGTAAGTGTACAAAATGAATTGGAATGGTATTTTGGTATACGTACAAAATGGCTAAGCTCCATATTTTTTTTAGATCTTTAGAATATTTATACTTTATTCTTATTTTTACTACTTGACATTATGACTTATCGCTGATGTAGCAAGAAAATTACACAATGCTGAGTAGATAGAAAAGTACATTTCACTGCGATTACTTCACAATAATTCACAATAAGCCACAGTGTATAATCGACCCCAAACTTTTTCAGTGTATTCCGCTCTTTAACGAAAATACACTCAATGGCCCGTATTCCGAACTCCGGTTTAACTTAAACCATGGTCTAAATGTGTGGTTTAACTATGGGCAGCCAAATGTGAAACAAATCTCTAACAGTAGATATTCAATTTATCAGCATTTTCGCTACTCAGACTATTAAAAGCTTTCTATGAATGATAAGTACAATAGTTTTCTTGATCATTAAAGCATGAGAATCAGAATCCAGTAAACATAAGGAACATACAGTGTAAACATATTTTTGGCTACCCATAGTTAAACCACACATTTAGACCATGGTTTAAGTTAAACTGGAGTTCAGAATACGGGCCATAGACAATATTCCGGGAAAGTAAAGCTGGTATACTGATAGGAATACATCGAGGAATTCCACAAAAATCTGTTATTTGTAAAATACACCGTACAATAAGTTGGTTTTTATTTTTATGATTGTTTCTTGAAACAAGCAACGAGCGCCTCTCAAACAACTGCCGGCTGTTATTGTTGTTATTGTTGTTGTTGCTGTAGTTGATGTTAAATTAGATTTAATGGCGCTTATTGGCAAATTTTCCATATTTCTGACAGGATGACAGACCGACATAGCTTCACTCTCAGAGTGATTTTACTGAGCTATCAGTAAAATATGAAATTTTGATCCTGGTGTTTACACTAGCCTTTTACATCTCTAGAAGAGGGGTGGTTGGAATTAGTAAGTCCGAAACAGAAAATTCCTTTACATGGGTTTCTGTAATTCCGAACATGGAATATGTCTTATAATTCCAAACATTTGTTGCATTATTCCGAACGTTCATACTGTCCGAAATGAAATACGGTTCATTATCCCGAAGGTTCCTAATTCCGAAAATGATATATGGTTCTATCTCGTTTTCCTAATTATGAACCTTCGAAATTGTGAATTCTATTTCATTTTCGAAATTACGAACCCTATTTTATTTTCCGAATCAGGAACCCTTGGAACAACGCACGTAACCGATTCCTCGTCGGGGGAAAAAATCGGACGTATTGTCCGATGAAGCATTTCAACACATCCTCAACCATATAGTGGAAAACTTTGAAAGTATCTAAATGATATTTCGACTGAAATAATAGTTTTATTTGCTTAATAAATCATGCGTGAATTTAATGTAAAGAAGTGGTCTACAATGGTACCATCTAACCACAGAACCACATGAACAAATAAAATGAGACAGGGATATTAAGAGTGTGTATCCAGCTGTTAAAAGAAATTAAATAAAAAGAATAAACATGTAGCCGTGTATGTGGGCTGTATGGAAAAAATATCCGGGATAACCTTCTGCTGTTGAATAAGCCTAGCAGGCTAGACAACAACTGAGCAAAATGTTGTAATACAGATAGAACGGATGTGCAATCTTTTAATAGGTACAAACTATTTACCATATGAAACAACGACTTAACAAAATGATTGTAATACAGATAGAACGGATGTACGCTATGTAAAAGGTACAAACTATTTACCAGATGAAAAAGAACCAAACAGAACTGGAGGATACATTAAAGATCTGACAGTTTTATAAGTAAGCATTTTCTGGATAAAAGGTCTGCTTTTTTATTAACAAATTAATCAAGAAGTATCGGATATATATGTAAGACCAGTGGCGTAGCCAGACCTTTCGAACAAAGGGGCAAAAACTTTAAAATCTGAAGGTTTGGGGTGGGTAGTACGTCTGATGCTCCTTTCATCCATTTATTCATAATACATGTATTTGCAAGTAATCATAGGCTTACAGGCATATTTTTGCGAGGGGACAGACACCTTTTGCCCGAATATCAATTTTTAAATTCTAATGGTTCTTTGCTTTGCCTATTGTTTTTTTTTAAAGCGGATAAACATGTCGGGGTCATGCCCCTTGTCCCCCCCCCCCCCCCCTGGCTACGCCTATGGGTACTAGGATTGAGGTGATGGAGGGTATTATTTTTAAATACACCTTTCTCTGCGGTTGGAAATGTTCTTTACATGCTTCATTATAAATCGGATGTTGCATTTAGAGGACAGAATAATGAGCTGGGTATTTCAAGCGGATGTCGTTCTGTAGTAGAGTAGGCTACAGGTTCACGCAAAACCGCAATCATGGAACGAATTTTACCCTCGTGATCTACACGCTTTTCACTGTACCATATCACGTCTTTTGTGTTTTTCCCCTGGTATACAGTAAAAAAACTATCTGTAATTTTACAGCAAATCTGGTGTCAGCAGAGTCGCCATAACTTGTAATGTAAAAATACAGATTAGTTGTAACTTTTTCCTATGACATTGATGTACATCAGATTAGCTGTTATGAGAAAAACAGAACTAATCTGTATTTTCCCCCGTAAACATACAGATATTTCTTACAGTGTAGAAATCCTGATTTCTTAATACCAGACATGTGCAGGTTTTGCATGAAGTACATTATGATATTGTAAAGTGTTTTTCTTTTTTCGATATTGATCTTGTATTTACTAGATTTAAAGAATAGTATTTGGGTAAGGGGCCGCTATTCTCAATTCGACAGATGGATCCCGGTTCGAGATTCGAACCAGTGACCTGTGGTAAGGGGTCCGTCGTCATGTCCCCATGGTCGAGCACCATTCTTGGCTCAAGTCCAGCAAACCTTTTGCTCACATAATTGCTTTCTACAATCAATCTAAGTTCATTCAAATTACGATGCTTATATACAATCATGTAAATAAGACAGCAATGACGTAATATAGGAAGAATCATGTTATGCCTAATTTATTCATGTTTTTTAGCCTTGGCATTTTTATTCACGTTATGTGTTACACGGACAAATTTGCAAATAATTGAAATAGATATCAATTATGTAATGAAGAAAGAATTATTTTTTGCTTAATTTTGACATGTCTTTTTAGCAATGTAATTTTCGTCACGTTATGTCGTACACGGGCATGTATGCAAATAACTGAAATAAGACAGCAATGATGTAATGAACGAAAAATCTATATTTACTATTCGTACCATCGCCCACGCATGTATAAATGATATGAAATAGCCGATCAAATCATAAATAAATTAGGACTTCTTTTATTGTCCACCCCCGCCTTTTCTTAACCTGAGTCACAACTAGGTATCAGTACAATAATGAAGTCTACTGCAAGACCAATTTTTGCCAAATTCCTCATGGAGGAAAAAATAAATTCGATGTATTGTTCGAAAATGTACACTGTAAAAAACTTAAGTGCTGTATATAGCACTTTTTGAGGGCATGCATAGGGACTGCACTCAGAGTGCTATTGAATGCACACAGCGTGCTATTTCAGCACTTTCACGGGAGCTGGACCGGCTTCTTAAACTGCTAAACATTCATTAAAAAAAAAACAACAACAGGTTCCGCTGATCGAGAATTGCTGGCATTACCGCTAAACTAACTCACATCGTACGATTTAAAGCATATCATATTGTTACATAGTGAATTTATGACACCACATAGTTCATGTTATCTACTTGACCCACATGACTAAACTGGATTGCAAGAAGCATTCGTTAGTCCATCGGTAACGTGAGCGCCTCTCAATCAGCGGAACCTGGTTCGAGGCTCGCCCCGGTCACATTTTTTTTTTGCTGGTAAATTAGCACACTACAAGTGCTATAAACAGCATTTCAGGTGCAGTCACTATACATGCCCCTAAAAGTAGTACTTTAGTTTTTACAGTGTACTTGGCTAGCTTAGCCATAGAGTAGACAATATTGAAAGTATGTCTTATTGACATAAAACAGTATTTCGACTTGCAAATTACACATGAATAGATTAGGACATTTTTTGTCCACCCCCGCATTTTCGTCAGACAGAACCAAGTATCAGTAAAATAATTAAGTACTGTATGACCATTTTATGCTCAATACATATCTTTTTAGCCATGTCATTCTTGTCACGTTAAATATTACACGGGCACATATCTTCATTTCATCAGGCAATGCGCCATTTCATTTAAAAAAATCAACTATCAATTTGACTTTAAAGTCAGGATTGAGGGGTCTGCATAATGTATTTCCAAATTTTTTTTTAACTGGATATCGCCCTTCTTTCTTTTTGATGCCATGTGGTCAGTCTTGTTAAATTAGTACGTTCAGCAGAAAAAGATTGTGATCTTGTAAATTGGGAAACCTGGGGAGCGAGAGAAGCGAGCAAGCAAAAAAGCTTACGACAGTGACAATTTATTTTTCATAAAAATATACTCAATATGATATAAAAATTACAACTAGACCACCTCGTTGCACGACTATGAGGTAACGCTTGATTGAATAAAAGGTCAACATTTCCCGAATACAGATAATTTCCTACTTCTAAGGGGGCTGCAGCCTCCGCCCTCGTTCGCTTATTCCTTTCATAATGAAACATATCGATTCCTTATTTTTAAGCAGGGTCGCAGCCACATCTAGAGGTTAATCTGTGCTAGGACTTCTGTTAAAACAATTTTTTTTTAATAAAACTTTATATCTAGACAAATGATTTGTGTTCTTCCTATCTGGAGCAAGGCCAAGATAATATCCCTAACGTAACGAATCGGATAGTTTTCTTCGTAGTCCTATTTCAAAGTGAATATACCTAAATGTCAAGCAAACTAATATTTCGGGGGTTTATTGATGAAATTAATATTCATGTTGGGAATAGCCCTTTGATGGAAAATGTCTTGTGCCATTAGAATGCACTCCTTTTTTTCATAATTGGTTAATAATTATATCTCCTACAATCTCATAATTAAATCTCCTACTTGGACATCATTGGGTCAATGTACCCTATTTTGTAAATTTGAATATTCTGGAATAAGCCAGTTCGTAATTGCAATTTGCGCATGTGCAGATAGAAGCCATTGTTACCGAGTACAACTGACCTTTATACGCTGTCATTTTCTTTAAGCACTTTAGTTTTAGTCCATTCGCGTAAAAAGGGATTTTCCAGCTCCACGTGCCTCATTGAATTGTGAAATTTGGAATAAAATGCCATAGGATCATTGATACATGTACACCGGTCATAAACATAATGAAAAAAATTGTTATTCAGATGATTATAGTGCACTAAATCAGAGCTATACTTACTGCATAATTTTTATAATATGGTAATTTTTTTTTCGTTTCAATTATGCGCTCATTCAACCTTAAATTAATGGGTATTGTTTGCAAAAGTTAAAAACACCTTTTCAAAGATGAATTCAATCGCATAAGATAAACTTTACCATGGGAAAGATGTCAAAGCTGCAGTTTTGGCAATTTTCACACCGTCATTTTGGTATGTTTAGAAGCTCATAAAACGTATGCTGCATGCCTTCTGGTGCTCAAAATTTGTCATTTGTTCCGATATCACTGAATCAAACTTATGACATTGGGCTTGTGAACTTTAAAAAGTGTCCATTTTGCCTTTAGGGCGTGCTCACTGAAGCGTGACCGAATGATTTCCCCTGAATTTCACATGAAAGGTAGCTGAGATACATACCTCTGTACACAGATTTCTTCAAGGGTTCCTGGGCCCCGTTGCATAAAACTTACCATTAATGGTAACTCTGCTATCAATGGTAACTACCATTGTAACATTACTTAACAGCCAATCAAAATCAAGGTTTCCATGGGAGTTGCCATTGATGACAAAGTTACCGTTAATGGTAAGTTTTATGCAACGGGGGCCCTGATTTATAAATTATATGTGTTTACTTTTTATTAAATTGTCCAATGCCTATCATCTCTGAGAATCCATAAATTAAACCAGACCCTCTCAGTGCATTGTATATTTGATTACTATATTTTTTTAGAAACAAGGTAGTTCCGTTCAGAGACACCTGGGCACGTTGTGAATAAAAGCTACCATAGAATGAAGAGAATTAAATAGAATTAAGTGCAGAATATTACCTGTGTCATGAATTACCTTACACATTTCTTCAGAACAAGGATCTCCTCCCATCCTATTCGTACTAAGTTCAATATGATATCATTTTCGCATCAAATCGATTTTCCTATCGAGTTTATTGAATTATTTCAGCGGAAACATGCCTTAATTAATATCAAGTGAGAAAAAAAATCAGGGCTCTATGTCAATGTTGGCTATTGTTTCAATAAACTGTTATGTTTGGGAGGGTTAGAATTTGCTCATTAATTTTGTTGCGAAACAGTGCTATTCAAATCTCATCCTCTCTTATTGTAATTGGTTGGTGCAGTTAATACGTCTGTAAATAGAGCTTCCAATAATGACATTATTGGTTCAATGTCCTCCTACATTTGTCAAATCGAATATTCTCGAATTTACGATGTTGCAATCAGAGATTTTTTCTATAAATAATTCTACAAAATCCATTACCTGGAATGCTTGCTGATCATGACATAAATTCTAATTTAATACATTGGTAATAGAAATAAGGTCAGTCCTGAACTTATGTTTAAAAATTTTGCAGCAGGAGGTTCTTGCAGTTATTTGTTTTGCCTAGACTCCATAAGCTCGTTATTGTTTTATTGCATTAGTATGATTTCAGCAAATTATTAAAGGTGTTTCATTTAGAGAACATGGACGGATCTTTAACTCCCGTCTGTTGATGATTTGCAGTTGGCTGATTAATGGATGGATCAATCGAAGTTAATCGGGGATAGGGTGGTGACTTGATTAATATTATTGGTTGGAATGTACCTCCACACACAAACACCCCCCCCCCCCCCCACACACACACACACCCGTTTACATGGCTTTACTTCCGAGGACAACTATTGTTCCTCTATTGTTACTCGTCCTCGGACAGTCGACGGAATAAAGCACAAATTCATTGTTCGACGTTCGAGGACTATTGTCCGGCTTCCGAGGACCATTGTTGTCATGATTTTTTTTTTGTTCTCTGTCCGAAAATGTCCTCGGACATAATGCTGAACAAACGCACACACACCAACCCACACATATCCACACACACGCACTTGTACACCTCTATACCTTTTATCATGACATCATGACTTATGGCAATATTAAATTTGTTAAGGCAAGATATTCGTAATTTTCATTGAGGAAATTCTCTATGAATTGCTGAACAGCTCTAAAATTCAGTACTGATCAAGACATTAAACTTCCGGAAAACACGCTACTTACTGAACGTGGCATGTCATGGCTAAAGTTTATGAGACCGACAATTTTGGTCTCGTGAGTCTCCTAGCATCAATTTTGAGGCTTCACTTAACCGACAGCCCACGAGACCGATATTCTTTTTCTACCTTTCCTATGTATTTTCCTTGATTTTTTGGAACTATCTGCTTCTTTATAATGTATCTCTTTGCTGTCCCATATGCTGTCCATCTACTGTGATAATCCCAATGTTATTCAAACGGACGGAGTAGTATAAAACATTTTCACCTCCCTATTTGTAAATATTAGTTACTATTTAACCCTTGCCCTAGGAATCTTTATCATAAATCTTCTTGGAAGACAGATAAAGTGTAACATAAAACAAAATTTATTTAGCTTCGAGGACTATAAAATATATAACAAATTTTATTGAGATTGGTATTCAACTTTATCTTGAGTGCTCTTAATGGAATTACATTTTTATAGAAACTTACTCCGAACAATTCTAAATTGTTTATTATGTTGTTGATTGGTCATTTGGGAAAGCGAAATATATGAACAAAATTGCCGGAAATTACATGAAATGATAAGCAAATTACACATTTGCACACACGGGACGACGTGAAATAGACATAGGTTAGGACTATCACTTCGATTTCCTTATTTTCTTCGCTTATTACTCGGTTATTATGTTTGTTTTTTTTATGTCATATTTTTTGCTTGTCTCGACATTATATATCAGTTTTGGTATGATTTTTCTGGGAAAATTTCTATTCCGTCAATTATAAGAACTTAGTATTAAGCGACCTTTAAAAAAAACGCGTTTAAATAATTCAAAATTGCTTATCTAATTTTTATTTCATTGCAGTTTGATTTGATAAGGAAGGGATTCACAGAGGAGAATAATGTGGAAATGCTTTCTAATAACAAACATAAATCTATTTAATCTACAGGGGTTTTTTTAACATCAAAAGAATGTTTTGTGCTGTATCATTTCACGATGACAAGCAAATGAATCTCATATAATTTAGTCGTCATCGATTTGCCTCTTAAACTTAATGACCTTATGGTGCGATTATTAAGGTATTTATTGTCTCTCAATAAAAGTGGACATAATTTGATGAAAATGTCATAAACACTTATACAATAGCGTTTGCTTTGTTTGTATACAGGGCGTGAGTAAAGAAAATATCAAGTTTAATCAACTTTGAAATGAATTAAATTGAAATTAACATGTATTTCTTTCTCATCGGTAAAATATTATATACAAAGGATACATACATGACATATGAAGCAAGATAGTGAACATAAAATACAATACAGTAAATAATTCAGAAAACAGAAGCAGGCGAAAACCTGGAAAGCAAAGCTTGTGTTGGGAACGCCCTTAGCTATTAGACACAAAGGCGCGGCCCGAATTCACAAATGAGGTTTGGTTTAAACCATGGTTTAAACCCCCTCCTGGGTTTTGTTAAGCGTACTTGCGCACAGAATCCGATCCAATCATATATTTTCTTTGAGCGCGCGCATGGGCAATGTGCGCTTATTTACGCTTATTTTAGTACGCTTACCCATGGTGGTTTAAACCTCCTTTGTGAATTCGGGCCATAGTTACTGAAAGAACATCATCATATGAGTTAGAGTTTTGCATAATAATGCAGAATGATTATAGGTAAGAGAATACAGTACATGGAGAAAATTGAGAAGAAAGTTAGGCATTGAAGGATAAGTTCATTTGAATTAAAGTTAATTAGATTGCATATCATTTCGAGCCTTCTGTACAATGTGTGTACAATGACATCATCAAGGATTGCAGTGTACTAGTAAACTACTAAAATCATTAGATGTAGAAATGTTTTCTATAACGGATTCCTCTCAAGTTGTTTGTTAGGCTCCACTGCACACATTATACCCATTTACAAGTAATGTTAGTACTGACTGTCTGCTATTGGTCTCATAAGTGTTGTTATGATCTATAACTACAATCAAATAATCCTAATGCCGCTTGGCCACTTTCATGATTTCGTTATCATTTGTTTTGGTTTTATTTGGTAGAAGAATCTTTTTCCAAGTAAACTAACACAAAGAGCATCAGTTTTGTGTAAGGCGTTTTTAATTCTACAGCTTTTTTTATGAGGCAATGTCATTTTCAAAATTCGCTACTTTGCAACAGTAATCATGCTTGAAGCAGCGAGAAATTTACAGTAGAATAGCAGTAGAATCAAAACGCTTTACCCATAATTTATTTGGTGTCGTTTTACTCGGAAAATAAGTTCTTACCCAGCAAAACAAAGACTAATGATATTTTGTCAATAATGTCATTGAAATTGCAGATCTCACGTGTGCATTCTTTTTTGGCCACCCTGTATATATATATATATATATATATATATCTCCCTTGTTTCCAACGATCCTGAGTCTTTCCCTCTGTTTTTTATTTCCGCTATGAGTATTTGAGAACTATCGACCCTCTTTTCATTTTATTTTTAATCATAAATTAAACAATCAAAAGGAAAAAGCGATAAAGAAATTTTTGTCTTTCCCTCTTGTATTTAATTTAAAAGGAAAATTAGTCAAGAGGTCGTAATTTCCATAGCGGAAATTAATATAATACGAAAATAAATGCCATCAAAATAATCAAAATAAAAGCTGAAGTTGACTTTTCAAATGGAAGTGACGTGACGTTGGAAATATTAATATGACGAACAAGGAATTATCTGCAATACTGAGGTAATTAATGAGGGAATAATATTCATATACCTGAAGGTAAATACAACAAGATACGAAGAGTTGATAACAATTTTGGAATCGGGAATGGATAGGCTTTATGTTTGCTGTTACCTGAAAGTGTTGCAAAAATATAATTCTTAACATTTCAAATTCTTAACAAAAACATTGAAATGTTGCTAAAAAGATTATTTGCCAAATTGAAAGCACTTTGATATTGACATGCACATTCCTTTTATTGTTTGTTTCGTTTCGTTTCGTTTTGTTACATTTTTCATGATTGACATTACCATTGTATTTACATTTCACAAATAAAAGATAGCCTCAACAGACATTTTCAAATTCACAAGGTGCTTAATGAGCAGATTTCCAGTGAGAGTTCTTTTTAGACAAGTAAAATCATTTAATTCCTCTCGAATTCATGAGTCTTAATTATTCATTGATTAATCGGTGAAAGGTCAAAGATATAAAAACATAATTTTCTAAATAATTCATCTGCAAATACATGCTTTTGAAGTTTTGAAGGCAACAGTTAATCGTGTTTGTTCTGCTTTTAAATGGCGTTTGTAACAGTGGTTTGCATCTCCTTTGAGTTCTACATGTTTGTCGGTGATTTATAATCTTATATCAGAACTAATCAAGCAAAGCTCTTGTAAGGAACGATATGGTTAGAATATTGAGGTGATTATTATTCTTCAATATACTTTGATTTTGATATTTTCTTTTCTAAATCATTGTGTTGTGTAAGGGATCGGATATGTTACCGTTTGCTTTCACGGATTGAGGAAGAAGAAGATATTATTTCACTGGCAATTTAATATCAATCTAAATGACGTGACCTAGATAAGTAGAACTATAAAGAACTATGTGGTTGATTACAAGGAAAATAAAATATTTCATTCGTTTACTGATGAAATACTGAATATAGACCAAACAAGGGAAATGCCCAAGGGAGCCTCACCTGCGTTCGCAGTCATCAGGGCGGCATTTTGATTTGGTGAAAAATTATAGCTTAGGGCACTTAAGGGGTGTTGCCCATGGGCCAGGTACCCCATTTATCTAAGATTTATTGATTGTTGAAAAAATCAATCTATGTGTTTTAAAGAAGCTGAATATTGTACTTAAAACAATTGCCATTTGGGACACTTTTGGGGTGCTCAGACCCCTTGAAGACAATTCACTACAATAATTTGAACAACTTGAATTCCTCTAAGAATGATTCCTACCTAGTTATCTGGCAGTAGGTTTTAAAGAAGAAGTAACAAATGTCAGATCAAAAAGGAAACCCAACTATCTCAACTTTCTCAACATCTTGTCAAATATACATGAATAAATTTATTGTAATGCATAATAAAAAGGGAAATTTTATTCATTTTTATATGATACCACATTTGTGATGATAGAGCCTGGGATAATTGAACTAAAACAATTTTAAACCAGCAATGTAAAAACTGATATGCGCACGAGAGTGGGATCTATTCATCAACACATTGAATTCATTAATTCATTCAGCTTTCATTTCCTTTTTGTCTTGACTCAAGCACATACTTGCATGGGCATGGGCAGACAGTGCAATCATCTGGAAGGATATTGAGGCTTTTTCGTTTTACTCATATCTCATTCAATTTTGCATGCATGTTAAAATATGACCAAGGAACATCATGAAATATCACTCATCTTTGCTTTGTATCTTTATCATTAGTTTATTTTCTTGGCATTGTACTTGCAGGAATTACACTATGCGTTACTTCTCTGCTCAAACTACTTATGACATGATTCACTTAACGCCTTTCAAATTCATTCATGGAGGAAAATATCATAACATATTTTATATCACATGAAAGAGGATGAAAGAAACTTTGTCATGAATAATAAAAAATAATCAGGAAATAATTATTTTTTGTAGTAATTTATGTGACGAATTGGGTTTCCTATGTTATGAAACAAACTGTATACACGAATGAGCAGTAATAGATTTACAACGATATTATGCATAATATTATAGTCATAGATATACACAAATTCGACTGTACATGTACATGACACACACTTAACAAATTATAAAGTATATAGAAGTACTGATACTGAATTAAAGTTGTTTATTGAGCTAGAAGTTAGCACAATAGCTTTTTTCCAATCTTTTGGCAAGATGTTTTGTTTTCGATTTCTCGGCAGCTACATTGACAATTCTTATTTTCTATGAAATATTAAAATATGTAAGTATAATAAAGTTATTCTAACTTATGAAAGTGACGCAAGGATTAAACATGATTTTTAAAGTAATTATCGACGGGTCAATTTCTAAAGATGATCTTTGTTTTACGGATATGATCTTAAAATTCATGCAGGTAATTGGGAAAAACATTAACACCTGACATTTCGTAATTCCTATTATATATTCCCCGAATGATTGTTGCTCAGGTGGTTGCATTTCCGTAATAACTATAAGTCTACTTTCATGTCAAATATGGACTGCAACTGAATTACGTCGCCTTTTTGGTATCAAAGGGGTTCTGGAATTCCACCTGCAACACATAATTGGCAGCTGTTGTGTTATGAATTAATTATTGATACATGCAGATTTGGTGGCCTTGATTTTTCAAAAAGTGAAAAATCATATGAAATATTTAGATCAATATTTAAGGAAAAGCATTCACAAAGGAGGTTCAAACCATGGGTACGTTGTAAACCTCCGTAAGCGTACTAAAATAAGCGTAAATAAGCGCACATTGCCCATGCGCGCGCTCAAAGAAAATAATATTATATGATTGGATCGTGCGCACGTACGCTTAAAAAACCCAGGAGGGGGTTTAAACCATGGTTTAAACCAAACTTCCTTTGTGAATTCAGGCCTTTGAGTTATTAACGATCAAAAGATCAACGATTGTAAAATGTCAACGATGATTTGCGATGTTGAGAGGTCTGAAGCCTTTTTACACTCTCATAAACTGGGAATGCATATAAACATCAACAGAATGCCGTTTTAGGAAATACTCAGTTTGGCAAACTTAGTGTTTTTAACATGTAAGCCAAAGAAAATGAAATATGGTGTTATGCTATTTATGATAACTTTTCAAGCACAAGAGATTTAGAATCTTACCGGTTAAATCAACTTTTTGTAAGTTATGTGTGGGGTTATTCGTATGCAAGTGGTAATTTTATATTCAAACCAATCATACTTACAAAATTAGTAGAAGATAAATATTTGTGGAAAAAAAACTTATGATCATTACCTTCAATATGCTTTATGAATTAAAGAAAAGGAAAACACTAAAATGTAGACTTGTATGAACTAATGTTCTTATACATTTGCCATGGGGAGTGAAGTACAATCATGTAGATTTTAGAACATGGGCGATTGCCATCTCTACCAAAATTTAGTTTTTGCGTTTTCGAATATAACCCAATATAATGATGAAATGATCAAATTGACATGAACGTGGCTGTCAATGAATGGGCAGTTTATATATAGCGCTTGCATTTAGATAACAATTATTAATCCATGAAAATAATAAGGAAGGTATTGATTATCATAAAGCAAAACGCAGATATGGGTTTAAATGCATTATCTATTTCGAATCAGATAACATGCAATAATCATAGATTGGTAGGATCACAGGTGGTGTTGACAGAAGGGGGATAAAAAGTAAAGTTTAATCTTCTTATATGTGGCTCTTTTAAGAAGATGAAATACTATATCTTAACTGATGGTTTACTTTCAATATACATATTCATAATATTCAACATCTTTAACTGAAATAATAGATGAATATGAGATTGTCTGACTTCCTAGTTCAAATTCGTGTTTATTTAGTTCATTTCCAACAGAATGAAAAACAATAACATTTTTTGTCTTGATAAGTGTACAAGTACACTGTTCACATGAATTACTTATAATAAATTATTAAAAGAAATTGTTAATTTCTGAGGAAATCCGCTAAAAAGCAGTGCTTGTAATTTGTGGATCCCCCAGAGAAATTAAAATTGTTTCAGATTGTGCCTACGAAGACTTGGAAAACACAAAACAACATTACAGAACAACAAACAAACACGAAAAGGAAAAGGAAAACAGATAAAATAAAAGGGAAAGGGGAAAGGGAAAAGGGGAAAAGGAAAAAGGAAAAAAGCAGGACAAATCATGACCGAAAAAGGAGCTAATTGTATTGGTGATTCTGGCTAAGTAAGATCATAAGACCAAATAAATATTTAATTAATTGAGTAGATGTTGAAGACCTAAATAAAAAGAAATAAAATTATACCAGCTTTTATCAGGTTATTGTATATTACTATAAGAATTGAGTAAAATATTTTTAGGTTTTTCTTAAAAGAATTTAGGGATGGACTATTTTTTATATCTTCACCTAGAAAAATTTCAAAATCTAGGACCATCCTACATAAATGTCTTCTTCTAAAGAGTGGTAGGTGAACTCGTTAGACCGTCTAGTTGGGTAATAATGAAATGACCGACTTAGGGGGGGGGGGGACATGGCATCAAATATATGTGAAAGAATCTTTTAGTTAAAAGTCTTTTAGTTAACAGTCAGGGCATTGATTTCATTTTGAATAAGATCCATTTTCTAGTTTCAGAAATAATTTTATACATGTATTGACTTTGGGACAATGAATTACAGCATTACAGCACCAACATTATACATGAATAACAATTACTTATTAGCATCGGACAGATTTTTAACCTGGTCTTGAACTGATCCAAAGTTTGTGTTTGACGAACAAAAGCTGGAAGATTATTCCACAGCGTACACGAAAGCCCTATCACCAAGAGTAATCTTTGATCGGCCAGATGGATGTTTTAATAACGTGCGGTCTTCAGAACGTCGCAAACAGTAAGAATATGAATTAGACGAGGATTTCAATTCAACAAGTTCCTGAATGTATACCTGTGCCATACCATGAATCGCCCTATAAGTTATTAAAAGAGTTTTAAAAATTATTCTTTGTCTTACAGGTAACCAGTGTAGGTCGCGTAGCAATTGACTACAATTGGAGTATCGAGGGGAATTACAGACCAGTCTGGCGCATGCATTTTGAACTCTCTGTAATTTGCTTATTTGATAATCTGGTAAACCGAGCGGTAAATTGTTACAATAATATAGCCTACTTGTAACAAATGCATGAAATGATCTTTTCAGTGCTTTGACGTGTGAGGTATTTTCGAATGTGTCTTATGTTAAACAATTGATAAAAAGAATTCTTGCAAACGTTGGAGATATGTCTTTCAAATGTAAGGTGTGTGACAAAAGGCATGGTCACAACCCGCCGTGCGTGTTCTGCGGAGGCCACGTCCGCCACGTGTTTCTGAAAACGTGGGGAGGGAGTAGCAAGAGCAGGGAAGGAGTTCGTCAACGCACTTCACACGCACTACAACGCAAGGTGTAAGTACGTGGCCCGCACGCCACGCCTGGACGTGAGTGGTTGCGTGCATCGTACGTTGCGCACCTGGTAAATGAGTTGTACGTGCTTACAACGGGCTTACAACGTACGATCGCCGTGCGGTTGCCTCGTTATCGTACGAACCCCGCACTTATCACGTGCGGAGCACGCACGTGCTAGGTGCGTTGTCCGTAGAGCAAGTAAGTGGGGAAAATTTTCAAAAACTCACGGAGTCCGTGCGTTGTGCGCTCGTTAGCAGCAGAGGGCGCGCACGTCAACGCACGTCACCCGTACTGGGGGTGAATCTGTAGACCGCCCGCAGCCTGAATGCAGCGAAAGTTCCTCGTGCACTAAAAGTGCTACGGCGTGTCTGCGTGCTCCCAAATCCGTACTGTGGCGGTACTCGCCACGTACGGATCCCCACATTTTGCCCACGTTTTTGCAAGTAGACAGCACGCCCTTGCAAGTACGGCGGGTTGCGACCATGCCTAAACCAAACTCCTAAGTTCTAAGCATGATCAGAAGGGAATATCTGGGCATTAACCACTTTAATATTCTCTGTGTGTAACTTTGAAACTTGCTGTGGAGTTCCACATATCTTACACACGGATTGTTTACCTGATCATATTTAGCGGCAGTGGAAATAGTTTAATGTTGTGAAATAAGTAAGTACATGTAGTTTGGTATCAATTTTCTCTCCCTTTTATTTGGGCACACCACATCTTTCCCTATAACACAACTTTGACAAGCTATCGAATGCCTTTAAAAACAAAGGAATGCTTCCTCATGGGGTAAAACGTATATTTAAACAAAAAAGGGGTAATAGGTGATTATTTGAATAAACAATTATCTTCAATATAATGAAACAGGATGCTTAGAAAAATGTTCCCTTTCATTACGTTTACGGAAGCTAATATATATCTTTCATAAATAGTCGAACGCTATGTAGACCAGAAAACATAGAAGTGAACAAAAGCTACTGCAAATTTATGGATATTGAAATATATTAATTTTAAAACAGGATACTTAAAAAAAATAATGATCCCTTTCAGAGGAAAGTCTGAGCTAGTAAGGTATTCTGTAATTACATTCGGGAATATACATCTCAGATTATTTCATAACATTTAACCAAACAGATACTAGGCAAGCCTAGTACCTCCTTGATTTAACAAATATGATATATCCTCCCATCCTTCCGGTGGTGCTTAGTATAACGTTTTGACCAATTGTTTATTTGTACTTAAAGTGAGGGTCAACCCTGAATTAAGTTGGTATTAAAAGAAGCATAAAATTAAAGAAACAGATCAAATACAATTTTCATAATTTAATGACTTTATTATTGAAATAATCATTTGACACCAAAATTGCACCCCAAGGAAGTTACAATACTCAAGACTGTACAATGTAAATTTGACATGAATTGAATGACACACTTTTGAGTGATTAAGGTTGTAATGCCTAAAAATGGTGTTTCTCTACATCCAGAGCAATTTGGGCAGCAAAACTTGATTTAGGGGCACTTTTGTGTTGTTTTTTTCCCGATGGAAATTGTTTGTTAGTTTTTATATTTGTGTTATTTACACCCTAACCTCTTTCTTCTAACAAAAGCTGGTCCATGAGCCTTAAAGGGAAAAATTTGCCCCATTTTGTAGGGGTCGTCTGACAATCCATCCCGACGGAAAATTTTGTCAGCTTTGTGTTTTGGTAATGTGTAGTCTTACACCTTCCTTCTGACAAAGTTGGCGCATTTGTTAAATGGGTTGAAATCGACCTGACTTGGGGGGCTTTCGAGGGGGAGCTCTGGGGGCCAAACCCGACGGCTTCGTTCGAGCTGACAAGCTTTTTGTGAATGACATGGATGGTCTAAGTAACTTTAAAGGGTCAAATCTCATATGTAAAATGAGGTGACTATTAGATTTCTTTCTTTTTGCCATTAATGCATTCATTAGTTTATAAAGAATGAATACATTTACGAATCTTGTAAAAAGGTGCATTTTAATTTCATGAAATTCATATTTCATTTTTGGATAGACTGATGAGCATGATGAGTGTGGGATACATAATTCAAGTTTGCGCGTGTACTGCCCGTCGCAATCGGGTTAACTTACAATGACTAGGTAAAAAGCCACCGACGGAGAGAGGGGGAAACTCACTTCATTTAATATATTTATCACGAAACAAATATATATTTTAACAAATCGCATTGATAAAAGGGATCTCTTCAACCATAGCTAATCGAGGAAACAAATCAATATATCCTTTATTTATGGACTTAGAAAGAAATCCAATCCACTTTGCTTCTAATTTCCTAATTGTGGCAAAGTCGGCGTTAGCGCGATTGACATGCGTAAGAAGTCAACCGTGAATAATGACTAAATTCATACGCTATAATCACCAATCTGTTTTCCCCAATATTTTACAAATCTATATTATTCATATTCATTGTTGCTAAATTTCCCGACACCCCCATATTTGTAATTGTGCTCTCCTTTTGTCGCACGTGTCGCATGGCAATAATGTGCTGCTTTTTAATTTAACGTTTTATCCTAAGTAAAAGGGTTACATGTCGCTTTTCCGAAGGTTCGTTACTCCGAATGTTCGTTAATCCACAGGTTTATAATTCTGAAAACGAAAAGGGGTTCATAATTTCCGAAAATGAAAATAGGGTTCATAAATCCGAAAATGTAATAGAACCGTACATAGAACCCCCTAGTATAGGAATTTTGAGTCTTGCTGAAAAGCTCAACGTTAAAGGAGAATTAACACTAGAATATAAATGTACTTATGTTCAAAGGTGTAATCTATTCCTTCTTGTTGCCCTACGTAGTTTTGCATTAAAATATACGAGATGGGTATAAATCAGGATTTTCTCAGCAAGATTTATCGTCTGCTAGCGATACCAGGGGGCTGCCATTTTCTTGATGTGTACATAAAGATATTTTTAATCCCAATGCAAAATTGTCTTTCTTCCTGATACAAAATTCCATTTGAGATTTAAAATATCTAACAGATATATACATATATATTCTAAAAACGAAAATGTGTTTTATATTTCTTTGAAAATTACGATTTTACTAAATATCAATCTATTTTCTTGATACTATGCTATGACGTACGTGACGGAGCGAATTAATTCAAATTTATGGATGATGACTTTCCCGAGCGTCAATAGTGACAAACTATGCATTCACCTGCTTTGAGATAATGGACTTCAAAAGTCAGAATGCGCATTGTATAAATTATGTTCTGCTCTGCCAGGCAAGACCAATAAATCGATTTCTAGTTAGCGAAAACGGAGAATTTAAAAAGAAATCTATAAATTTCAAATTTTAAAATAAATGTATACACCTGTTATGTATTTTCCATCATATATGGGGCTTTTTTTTATAATGAATAAAAGCAATTTAGCTCGTGGATTAAAAATATCTTGCTGACCGGAACGGTCTCCAATGGTTCATGTACAACTCCATGTCATCAAGAAAATGGCAGCCCCCATGAAGTGTTAGCAGATGATACCGTGTGCTAGAATGTCTTGATTTAAACCCTTTTCTGATATTTTATTTCTAAAGTGATACAGGTCAATAATTAAGAATATATTACACCTTTGAACATAAGTACATTTATATTCTAGTGTTAATTCTCCTTTAAATGTTGAGATTATTCTCAGATTAATGACACCCGTTTCAGTAAATTAAAAAAGAAATGATAGCTGCACTACCCCCCCCCCCCCCCCCCCCCTTTCTTTGTTACACCACAAGTGCTCCCTTCCAAATCTGAACTAATAAGCCAGTTCGGGGTTAGCGAATGGTACAAATGACCCCAAATATCCACAGATATTTTAGATATGGAGGGTCCCTTTATGTGCACTTCAGAAAAATAACTGATAATAAGTGATAGAGGTGCCTCATGAATAGCTTTTGTTTCCCCCTTTAAAAAGAATACTTCCACCTGGATATCATGGAATGCACCATTAGTGCATAATTGAATAATGATTACATGACATTCATGAGCACATATCGAATATTAGTGTCAGTGGGTTTTAGAATTTGGTACAGATGACCTTTATCTGCTCATGCTCAGATTGCATCTCCGAAGTGGCTTATAGACCTGTTCACAAAGTAGTTTAAATTTATGGATGTTTGATCATGTTTCTTTCCTGGGGAACTAGTAACGAAGTATTCCATTAGCCTGTTATTAATGAATGAACTACAATACATTTTGCATACATTACTTGTTGCTATGTCTGACAAGCCTCTGACAAACTTTCAAGTTGTCAAGAACAACCTTTGTTTTAAAAGTATGCATACAATTTGAATATACTTGTGGACAGGTCTATTGGCTTGGTCCGGAATAAGCCGAACCAATACAAATTAAGTGTGGTCTTTTATGAAATACATACTATTAGCATAAAATCTGAAACCGTTCAAGATACGTCATTGGGTAAGGCGACAGTTGATGGAGCTTGAAAAGATACCGCTGATAAAGGTGATGAAAACAATTTTAGCAGAAGATAACCCAGCAACATCAAGCTTAATATTACTCCAATAGATAGTTAAGAGCATCATTAAAATGTTACCCAACCCTAAATTAGAATTATGCTATTAAAGGTTAATCCAACCTTAGTCACAAATGCACCATTAAAGGGTAATTCAACCTTAATGTCAAATGCACAATTAAAGGGCAGTTCAACCAATTTTTATTAAAGATATAAAAGGGAGAAGTTAAAAGATGAATGGAATTTTGTACAAATGAGACAACTTATGTTTCAAAATTGAGACCGTTAAGCGGTTAAGGTGTATGAGAATGTTAAGTTGACGAGTGGGGTGTGTGATTCTTAGGTAATTGAGAACTTTCCAAATTTTAAATCCACTGAATTATCAGATTCCTATGTAAAAACTTTCCTTGCAACTGTAATCAAAATATATGTGCAGGATGTTGAATGTCTTCCGATTGAAAAAAAATCCTCAATCACAGGATAGTCATTTTGTGTACAGAAACAAAGTTAGTAAATAAAACTTGTTAATACTTAACAGTAACACTACCCATTCGCCATTATGAAATTCAAATACGTTATATACTTATAGCACTTTTTTATTTACAGCATCTTTAAACATAAACAAAGGAAAATTATTAAACTAATGTCTTTATTTTACATTAATAAGTTATTATGATTTCATTGTTCATACTTTACTTAGTATTATTTCTGTACTTACCACCCATTTGAGATATGTTATAATATATTTTTGTTATATGAAAATAGTCTGGTATATGTTTATAAACAGGATATTTTTCATCGTAATATTTTGTACTTACCTTCCATTTGACATAATTTTATACTTCTGCTATATACTCTAAATATTTGTATCTATATATTTGCTATATATATATATGCAAGACAATACTTTGTTAAATATTTATGTACAGAACATTGATGTAAATCAATGATGGTTAAACTTCAGTTCAACTCATTATAGTGATCACATTTTTTTTAAGCATTCGCCCTGTAAAGAATTATTAGACCATGCTTCTGTAATGGGGGTACCATAATATGCATACGAGATTATAAAAATGATATGTCTTTGTATTTCATTGAATGAATGCCGGGTTCCAGCAATTGTACCTTGCTTTTATGTAATTTTATTTTCTTCTTACCACGGGAGTAACACTGTCAGTAACCTTGCTTGGTCTGATGGCGGTTTTTTTCATGGCTCTCTATATAAATCGTCCTTACTTTTTTTTATATCCGAGAGCGCGACGGCTGACACTATTCGTTTTTGTTCATTCCGTTATTTAAATTTACATTTGTATAGGTATGTACAGATGAAGTCATTTTTTTGATAATCTGTAATGTTCATTTACCAGCTGAGCACCCATAACTGTAGAATAATTTAAGTACATTTGTCTGCATTGTAAGGAAAGGAAAGAAAATACAACACCAATGCATGTTCTTTTTTTCTTTCTTTCTTTCCTTGATTGGTCATATTCATTCATATCCGTCGTCCATTCATTATCACAAATTATTTCACCGGGGCCTACAGCTTTACAGGCTTGCTTTCATGTAGGTCCCATCATATTTCTCTCAGTAAAATGACTACATTATATTGACCATTTACCTTTATGTTATTTATGTATGTATCTATTTCTTTAATGTAAATGAGAAATATGAAAATAAATGAAATGAAATGAAATGAAATTACATATTCCGTCTGATTTTCTACAAACCTTCTCAAACTTATTTCTCTTCTGCTTCTACTCGTGGTAGGATACAAGTGAGTCCGAACATAATATACAGTGCGTCCCAAAAAAGGGTGATCAAATTATGAGCTTTATGAATATATTCTTTTTCCAAAATGCAAAGTAATATGCTTTGAAATGATACACTCAAGACATTGTAATTCATAAATTCTTCATAGACCAACATATAGTTTTAAAACTGGCATGTGAGATCAATTTGTGCCATGCAGAATTTGGTAAAGTTGCGAAACGTTATTATCACACGCGAACATGATCTAAGGGCAATGTAAGCTTTGAAAGATATGATACACAAGCTTCCCATTGTGTGATCATAATGCCTCCAATCAGAATTTCAGACTTTACAAAAAACATGCGCCGATGCCATTTGCCGCGGGGGGGGGGGGGGGGGCGGGGGGCGGAGACCCCCAGATTTTCTCAAATCAATATCCTTCGAGTGATGAAAAACGACCCCTCTTTCAATTGTGCCCTTCCTCCGGTGAAAAAATGCCGTAATTTTATATTGTTCTGCTTAATGTGCCCTTTATACCATACTTTTTAAATACGATGACAATGGAACGTGCTCCTTACTTTGATTTTTATATAAATATCACGTTCATGTTCGTTTTGTTCTTTAAAGAAGTTGCATTTTTAAAAATACCTCTGTTACCATTTCAGTACAAAATGTGACCTTTCTTCATCGAAAAAAATACGTTTATCGTTTATTTGATGGTGAGGCCCGTTAGGGCATTATCTTGACCCCTTCTTTATTAAAAGACGCGCATGAAGATAATCTTCTTCTTTGGTTTTTAATATTACATATTTACTTTGGGTCCTGTTCGCATGTCATCCTACTGTTTTCACGCTTTTATCTAAATCTGGCACAATTGGGTTTTACATGTTATTTTCAAAACGATGCAAATATATGACATCAAGGTATCATTTGAAAGCAAAATCCTTTTAACTTAATGGAAAATAGAAATTCATTTTTACAGAGTACATAATTTTGGTCACAATAACCCTTTTTTTCTGGGACGCATTGTAGAATAATTAGCCCAAAAACGTTGCCATAGTTCTCATATATGAATAGTTGAGATGTTACCATTTTGTTCACATTTGCTGTGGCCGCTACAGTACGTGTCATTCAGTGACGTACATCCGTAGAGGGGGGGGGGGGTAAATTTCTCGAGAACACAAACACACACACACACACACACACACACCTACCAACTTTGCATACAAAAACTTCTAAACCTACTTTTAGTATTTTAATAGCATTTTAAAGATAAATTTGTGAAATGTGTCGGGGTATATTTAAATGCCATTCTCTCTCCCTCAAAAGTGGGGGATGTATAGCCCCCCCCCCCCCCCCCACCCCCTGGATTTATGCCTCTGATGTTATTAAAACATTATCGTTCGTCATCAAAAGTGAGTACCAACCAACAATTTGGTCAAAATCGAGGCAAAATGCGTTTTTGGTACAGCGAGCACATTTAGATTTCCGAGAAAATTTCCTGAACGATGGTTGAGGGTATTCCATGTCATGATGTTTGATAAATAGATAACGTACATCTAAAATATTGAATTGTTAATTTGTGAATAGCGCCAATTTATAATTAGCAGCGATATCAGCTGAAGACAATGGCCTTTTGTATTTGTATTTTGCTTCCACCTCTCATAATAGTTTTACCCGTATATCAAACGCCTTTACGCCTAGCGTAAAACGGGCTTTTAAAGATCATTAAATTAAGGAGAGACAATACAGACTATGGTGAGGTTAATCAGCGAAGAATCGATTTTTCGTGAATACCGGCGTCATAGAAGCTAATTACGACCAGTCTTTTGAGTTCAGCACTTTTTGCCCACGTCCATATCTATCGCGCACGTAAATTCAGATGCAAAAGCGGGGGGGGGGGGGGTATGGGTGATCACCGCAACAGTGCTATTTATAACGGGGGAGGCGTAAGCGTGTTTTATTTTTTGCCTGAGCTTCCAAATAATTTAGATGGCAATCGAGGAAAGTAAAGACTGACGCGGATTATGTGGATTTATTGTTAATAAATTATGAAATCTTGGAGTGGAATCAAACTGTAAGAAATACAAGAATTGCAGAGAAGAATGAATGTCGGAAATACTACAAGCAACCTCCATACTAGAAGATGATCGTAATTATAATGACAGATGTATACTGTCAGTTTATTTGCTGAAAGCACGTGGTTTACGGATATGGAATGAAGATATGATATCGAGTGCAATATATATTTGATACATTACAGTTTTTGTACTTTCTAAGATGGAATCTCATTATTGATGTAAATGTACAAGCATTTTATTTCACTTGGGGAGCTGACGTTGATTATTAATTATCCAGTTTAAAATTTTAGTGAAGATATTATTACTAGGAGAGCCCCTTGCTGCACGAATATAGTTCGCATGGATGGCTACAGCCCCCTAGACACCCCCCCCCCCTTAATCCCGCCTCGATAAACATACCATCATAATCATATTTCTAACCTCTTTTTCATCCATGTTATATCGACTTTAACGACGTGATACGTACCACGCATATATAACAAAACTATAGTTTTAACAGTATTTAAATGAATTTTCCAAATGTATTTCTTTCCGGGGTGGGCGATCGCTTTAACTTATGAAGACAAGACGGGTTCATACGACTATCATATTTTTGATATGCATATACCTAAATAACATTCATTTCAACAATTTTCAACTGAAAGTAAACTTTAAACCATATATTAGAAGTCTGAACAGAAAGACTAGTGATAATTCTATGGCAGAGCCAAATATGAAAATGAAGCGACATATTTCGGTATCGCTATTATGTAAGCTTGACCTGTTTTATACTTCACACAAGATCAAGTTATACTAGATTATCCGAGTGTATAATGAAAAATGGACCTAAATAAATATTACTGCTGCTGATGCTGCTGCTGCTGATACTACAACTTATATTACTACTAGTAGTACTACTACTACTACTACTACTACTACTACTACTACTGGTACTTCTACTACTACTACTACTACTACTACTACTACTACTACTATTACTATTACTTCTAATACTACCTCCACTATTACAAATACTATAACTACTACTACTACTACGATGACGACGACTTAGACGACTTATCCTTATAGGACTTCTACTACTACTATACTACTACCACTACTATTTCTTCTACTACTACTACTATACTACTACTATACTACTACTACTATTACTTCTACTACTATTACTACTACTAGTTCTACTACTACTTATTCTACTATTACAAATACTATAACTACTATTCCTACTATCACAACTACTACGACAACGACGACGACGACTACTTCTACGACTTCTATATAGGACTACTACTACTACTACTTCTTCTTCTACTACTACTATACTACTACTATTACTACTACTACTACTACCACTATAATACTACTACTACTACTACTATTACTACTACTACGACTTCTATGACTACTACTACTTCTACTACTACTAATCCTACTACTACTCCTACTACTCTACTACTACTACTACCACCACCACCACTACTACTACTACTACTACTACTACTACTACCACTACTACTAATACCAACACTAATACTTGCATTTCTTAATACTCCCCCTACTGGTATAACTATTGGTAGTATTAGCACTATGTTACTCTTATCGATGGATAGGAAAGTCATTACTTTTTAGAATTGGGAAAATCCTTAAATAGTAGATCCAGATGTTACTTCCTGTAAGACCATTGGATATATGCGTGTATACATGTATCTTCTTCTTCTGAAGGTACGCTCTGTTTGAACGTTATGAATACAAGTCGTGTAGGTTCAAAACTACGAAGGGCCATCGTCACATTGATACACCCACCATTCATAGTATTGAATCAAAATCGTGAAGTTAAATCGGAAACTTATAATTCATAGTTCATACGATCTTCAGATTATGGAGTCTTCAACCCTAGCTTCCCTCCCTCTTGATGGTGGTGGTGATGGTGGTTGTAGCAATGTTGGTAATGGTGGTGGTAGTAGTGGTGGTGGTGATGATGGTGGTAGTAGAGGCAACACTTGTATAATAGGGTGGTGGTGATGGTGATCACGGTGTGATGCTACCATCTGTGATAATAGTGGTTGTAGTATATCGGTTGCGGGTGGTGGCGGTAGTGGTTACGTTTTAACTAGAAGGGTAATATCACATTCCTAGGAGTGGTATTGTTAGGAACAGGTGATGAATAGCAATCATTTAAGCTAGTAGAAAGAAAAAGGGGATGTGGACATTTTATTGCGAGAGGATGAAAGAGAAAGAAAGAAAAAAAGTAAGGGAAAGAAAGAACGAGGGATGTTTATCGCTTTTATCTTCAATTTTGTTATATGTCAAATATGCATTTCATCGATGTTATCATATAAAGTAATTTCATATTCCAAAAACTAACCTACATCAGCCAGATGAACATTTGGAAGACTGTGACACTGCGAACATGAAATTTATTTCACACGACAAACAATAATATCCCTTGCTTTTTTATATCAAAGCGATGGGGATTATAACTCCATCTTACGAACAGGTCTAAAAACAAAGATTTTTGGAGCAAAAAATAATCGATTGCAATAAGATATTTGTTTGAAAAATGCGTAAACTTTTGATTTATTGAAACAAAGCAAATTACAAAAGTTATTAAAAAATATTACACATTAATCCTCTCCCTAAATTACTATTTATGGAAAAGTTCTGGTAAAAATTGGAAAAAGGGTAGAGAACGGGAAAAATGCAAATGAAACGTACTGGTAGGTGTTTCTATGATTATCATTCTTTTACAGAAATATAATATTTTCCAGGTACATTAATAACTGATGGGAAGAAAATAAATGTGGAGTTTGATTTTGGTTGATATCACAAGCTATTAATAAGCGTAAGGATATTCCTTTGTGGACTAGCTTCCGGGAGGAGGGAAGCACTCCTCGGCAGCGGTCAAGCTCCGCCCCCTAAATATGCATCAGTACGATGAGTGTACCATGGTTGAGTAAACACTGTTCATGAAATCGGGATCTCTGGATCGTTTATAAGGCGATCTTGCATTTAACTTCGGTACATACTCCAAGAGGCACAGAGACACTAATAGTCAAATATTTACAAGAAGTTGCAAAACTGAGCTTTGAAGTCAAAAGCTTTGACTATCGGAGGAAATTGAATAATTTCGTGAATAATTCCGTGCATTATTTTCAAAGAGCTGGAATTTTAGCATTATGAGTCCTCAATTGGATCAAGCTGGATGTTCTGTGGACACCCATCGGGAAGGCGCCCCTGTAGTCAAAAGTGGAATCAACTATCAGTGTCTCCGGAGTACCAGCAGGGTTAGTCTCACTAGTAAGTATATTTCAAATTGAATCCAGTACTGATTTTATTTAAATGTCTGTACAATTATCGTCAGTCCTTGTCGATACGAGGTGAATAATCGCATTCCAATTATGTATATCTATCATGGAATGTCGAGATGTGTTCAAAATGAAATCGGCAATGTAAGAAACAACACTTATTTAGTAGTGCACTTATATAAGTACACTATACTAGAAATGCAGAATCACTTTAACTTTTTGATAACTACAAAATACAACTGTAAACAAATTTTTAGGCATTTTACTCCCAGTGTTAAAGATCGTATGCTTGATCTGTAATGAAAAACACAAGTCAGAAAAAACTGGAACCAGCGGGATTCGAACCTGTCATCTACTGCTTGTCGGGCAGCGACTTAACCACCAGGCTACTGGGTTCGAATCCCGCTGGTTCCAGTTTTTTCTGACTTGTGTTTTTCATTACAGATCGAGCATACGATCTTTAACACTGGGAGTAAAATGCCTAAAAAAATTTTTACACATTAAAAATTCCTCCCATCAAGCTTCTTCGTTTACTAAAATACAACTGATTCGTGTAGTAGAATACAAGGATAAATAAAGTTATTCATGTTATTCTATGATACTTCTTCGCCATACTGTAATAATAATAATAATAATAATAATAATAAATGTAACTTATATTGCGCCGAATCCACTCTGTGTAACAAATATTCTTGTTCATTTCAACACCAGAGAAAAAAAATCACAGAGAAAAAAAATCAAAAGTTATCAAAAACCATTTAGTTCTACAGCTCAAAATTTATTGAGTTATCTTCTATACAGCGACACAATAGCATATTTTATACAGCGACACAATAGTAAAATATGTTATCTGTAGAATAATCCGGAAGTATACTAGTGCATTTAATATTGCTTGTAGTAGAAATAGTATGTATAAATAGAAACATATTTTTATGAATGCCTGAATAAAGAGTCCAAAGTTCGATTCTCCAATATCAGTTCAGTTTTGACAAATATTGACCAGACGACGAGGAATTCTGGCACAATATTTAGATTGTGATAGTTTAGCGTCGTTTCGTTCATATTTTTTTTCTTCTCATGCACAACTCCGTGGGGTCTAGGAAATGTTAATAAAATCAGTCACTGGAAATAATTTTGAAAGAATTGAAATGAAAGCAGACAAGAGAGAGAAACCCAAAATGAGAAAGATGAAAAAAGACAGATTCGCACATTGAAATTGAAGAATATGAAATATAATTATCAGGTGAAATAGGGATGGAGATAGAATGAATGAAAGAAAGAAAGAGTGATTGGGACGGAGGGGCGAAACTGGATACGAAAAGTAAAACAAACGGATAAACGACGCTTTTGTGTCATGATTAGCAATCAATTTCGTAGTTTTAAAAAACCATAGGCCTATATGTCTCGATTTTTAAAATGTGAATCATCAAAATCTGATATTATATAAGTATATTTCATAAGTTATGGAAACTAAATGTCATCAAACATGATACTTTCATTGGACTAAATATTTTGCATTTTCTTTTCCCACATCTAAACGTAAACTTGCCTATCCACTCATTTATGTCTTTCCTTTCTTCTACGCATTCTCTGTCATCATCATCATCATCTTATTCTTCTTCCTGCCCTTCTTGTCTATCATTCTCTAAACAGAATTACTAGCAATGTTCGCCATAGTACAACTATCGTGTTACAGCCTGGCGATGTCGGCGCCGACAAGTCGCCATGTCCGATCAACCCCGAATTTGGCAGTCGTGCTATACAATCTGAGTGTAGCTCATCGATCTACATATGATGATCTCTACGATTGTCTCATCGATGATGGGGAAATATGCGTCCTCCAGAATTTCGTAAGTATGCCTGATCGATCCTAGTATAAGTTAAGAACCTCAACTTTAAAGTAGGTAGAGTTAGTCTCCCTGATTTATGTCGAGCCAAGTCTGAACCTCTACTGCCCGTAATGAACCATCTTAATTTTTGACGAGATGAATGAATGGAAAAATTGTCTTCATGAAATAAATTTTTACAAATTAATTTCTTGACTTATCATTCGGTTTGTAACAAATACCCATTTATACTGCGGCCTAAATTTATGGCGCTCCTGGACTGGTCGTGGGGCGGTCTAACTTCCACCATAAATTTGATGAAAATTATAGTGCTTTGTGTGGAATACAGAATTTATTTATTTTATTTTATTTATTCTTTTTCCGTTTCACATAAACAAAATATAAAGAAACATGACATAATAAATATAATACAGCAAAGTTGTTCGAACATGTGTCATATAAAGTACATGAAAATATCATAATTCTTGAAAAAGGATCAGCAACATAACAACACTTTAGCTTATAATAAGTGTAAAACGGAGGGACTTGCCAGAAAGAAGCAAAGCTTGTACAAGAGGCAAGCCCCTGAACTTAGTTTCAATACGTTTTAATCCAGGGGAACAAATATTCATGTACAAATTCATGTACAAATTAAGTAAAGACAATCTCCCCGCAATTTGTACTAATATGTTCCGCAAGAATACTTCTATACATTACTACCCAACTAGACAACGAAACTACTACCATCTACCATTAACTTAAGTCTTGGCGCCCCATTCAATGGCCTTTATTCAACCATGGCTTCGACCTAATAATGTTCTATACAATCCCCACATGTTATATGGAAAGGTACTAATAATATACGAACTAAATCTAGCGAGACCGATTGAAATTTTTGTAATGATTATCATTGATCGATCGATAGTATATAACATATACTGACATAAAATATAGAAATATAGACGTATGGCACATTTTTGCGAGGGAGCCTGACGCCTTTTGCCCGAATATCAACTTTTTAGTTTCTGAAATTTTGACACTTTTTGGGTACAATTTTGTTGGTAAAATGTACAGAAATTACTTATTGGGCCGCATCACTACATAAATATAAGGACATTTGGGCACCTCGCTGAGCGAACATGAGGTAGTGGTTGCCCGAGTATCGACACTTTCACCCCCTCCCCCCCCCCCCCCCCCCCTCCTATAAAGAAATAATTCATAAAGGAAAATTATAGAAGCTTTAGTTTACATAATCCATATCAAGCCCAATTAAAAAAAAAAATTCTGGGGAGATCCCCATGTGAATTACCTACTCGAGAATCACTCATTACATTGGTATGTATTGGTAATGTCATACATCTTCCCTCTTACCATGGAACACCTCAAAATCAGGACGATATCATAATATTAAGATATACAAGGCCTGGAAGCCATCATTGTCAAAGACCGGGAGACTGTAATCACATTGATTCTTATTCTATTGTAGTGCATCCGGGTTTTCCTTCACGATTCGTACTTTTAATTCTTTTGGAATTTAGTTGTCAGGGGCGATGACTAATGTCGAACGTTCGACCTGGAAAAAAGGCATTTTCTGCGGTCCGATCTTTTCAGCTACAAATCGTTGCTTCCTCTCCTTACAAAAGAAACCAAACCAAGCGTATACAAGCACAGTTCTGTTCACTGACGTCAAGTTGTTAGATAGTATGTGAATGCAATCCTTTCGATATTGACTTAAAGCTATATAATGTAATCAAATAATCTCGACTCGGCATTGCCTACAGTGGGCAAGGGTTTGCAGTTTCCCAGCGTTTTGGATGTTTTCTAAATAGACATGTAAAACTTTGATATTTATTTTCAAAAAGAAGTGGCAATTTTCTGACATCATGTTGCTTCCCAGCATATCAAAAATATAAAAAATAATAAAATTTTCGGTTTTCACTTTTCGCTCTCTTTATAGCAATATTCGTTCGCTCTTATTTGAATGCCTTTATTTTCGGGTTTCAAAATAATGATCATGATAGAAACTGTGCATTCCACAGGCCTGTCTTCACACGGGAAACAATACATCGCCAATAATTCATATAACAAGGACATTTTTAAAAGTCAAAATTACTGGATAATGAGCAAAGAAGTAAGACGGTAGTTGGAGGTAGGAAGATATACCGGAACATGTGGTTTGCGGTGGAGTTGGATTTGTGAATGGATACATAATTATGAAACTAATCAACCAAAATATGATGAAATAAGCCTCGGAAGGATGTCGAGAAAAAGTAGCCCTAACTGGTCCCTACCGGTTTATCTTGGCTTGGAATAAGAAATCAGAGGAACCTCCCCCCCCCCCCCCCCCCCTCCGTTACCTCTCAACAGAAACACACAATCACACGCATACCCAAACAAAGCAACAACAACAAAAAAAGAAACGGAAACCGTTCACCGGTACCCGTACTGATTATAAGTAGCCTATTAAAATATTTTTGTATAGTGTAGTGAAAAATCCATAAAATATGTTCGCAAGGTATTGATAAAACAACAGAAACATCAAGTGCAGTCAGAAAATAGGTCCCCGCATTTTTATATACGTATGCTTTTACTATAATTGCCGGAAATGATTTACTACACTGAGCTGTTATTTATTATGTATTATACTATTATGTCATTTGATTTATACGTTTATATTTTGCTTGTCATTGGACATACATTATGTAAACTGGACGTGGAATCAAATCAAATCAAATCAAATCAAATCAACTCAAATCAATTCGAATCATTCTCTCAGATTTAGTTATTGTACTCTTTTCTTCAAAAACACATACATTATTTGGTTCTAAAAACACCATTGTATACAGACGGATGTACAGTTGAAACGGGATCGATATCACTTCCTCACGTGCGTGAATAGAGCGAATGGTTGCCATAATTAACACACGAGTGTCGCGTGCAGATGCTGTACTTTGTTGTTCTACATGATATACTGCAGTACACAGCTCAGCCTTTAATTAGAACCTATTTACAAGAGTAATTACGTAATGACCAGGCGAGGGAAAGTGGATATGAAGAACTATTTTCTATAAAGTAACGGGGGAATGTAAGCCTTCACTTGGCCAATAACTTTTCATGGGGCTGAACCAATATCAAGTATATGCATATCTTATTTATAAAAAAAAACAATAACAACAAACGACTCAAAAAGTAATCGCTTGACGACTTTCCAAGATTACTAGACACAAAAGGATATCGGGATATTTTCTGGCTATCATCTAAATGCATTTATTGTTTCTTTTGCAGAGAGAAAAGCGTTTCGTCGATCCTACCGCAGAGCCTGCTAATGTGGACATTCCAAACTTGCCCCAACCCTTTTCCTATAACGAGATCTTTAATTCATCGGTAAGAATCATCTTTGATTTTATTGTTCAAATTGGCAAAATTATTTCTTTTATAACAAATAATGTCAAAGATTTAGGTGATTTTAATATCTTATTGAGTTGATATCTCTTCTAGTGTCTGGATTTTCCAAATTATGATATAAACTGATAGTTTCGATGTTATCTTGTTTCTCATTTTTTCCAAAGAATATCTGAGAAAGAGAGAGAGGGGGGAGGGAGGGAGAGAGGGGAGAGAGAGGGGGAGAGAGAGAGAGAGAAAAGGAGAGAGGCAAAGGGGAATAAAAGGTATAGAAAGAGCATGGGATGGTGAGAGAAGAGAGGGACAGAGAGAAAGGTGGAAGAGAGATTGGTGGGAGATGAATAAATTTACTTTGATAGAGAATTGCTTGATCCCCCACCCCCACTTTCTTTCTTCATTGTTTCGTAAAGTCGCATTTAATTATAAAAATGATTCAGAAACCGTTCCTTTATGAGGGCCTGGCCACGGTAACAACATCGCTATACTGGTAAAAAGTAACGTGAAATTCACACATTTTTAATATTTTTATTCAATAAAGCGCTAACTCTAATTTACGTTTGTCTGTTGGTTTTATTGAATAGTTGCACGTGCTTGTTCCCAAGATGCATCGTCAATTGCGTCTCTACCTATTAGCCTTCCAGAGATTGAAAGCTGATGAGGAGCACGTGGCTCAAAACGAGAGCAATTTCATTTCCGAGTTCAACGAAGCCGAAGTGGGCATCAGGGTCATGCTTGCCTTCACCAAACAATACGTAAGTTTGATCACATATTGGCAATTCCAAATGGGATAAGATCTGCAAAGACCACTTTAAAAGTTAGTTCATTTAACAGTTTTTGTTAGAAAATTGCTTCGTTGCAGAGTAAACCCAATCGCATCAATAACTTTTATTGGCTGAAGTGAGAATAATTCAGAAGTTGAAATATCTAAATTCGGTTACATACATTAAAAAAGAACACAAAACATAATAACAATTGTTTTATTTGCCCCCAAAATTGATTATATCAGTCGTCGGAAATATTCAACATTAATCCGTGCCGTGCAGAAGTATGACCTCCAAAAAACAACTTTTTATTTGCGTTACTGCTCATGAATAGCCAAATATTATTCTCCATATATTGTCTAATTTTCGCAATATTTTTTAGGGAACTATGCTTGTACAAGGCCCAAGGGTTTTATTTATGTAGTTCCCCATTTCATTTTCTAATTTTTATATTTTGTATTCGTTTTGAATGTACTTTTTAATTGAAAATGAAATAAATGAGAATTGAAAAAAAAATGAAAAAAAAAAATTAGTTCAAAAAATGTACTTCATTTAGAAATCTCTATACTTGCCGTGACTATCACTATCTTACCTCGTCCAATATGTCATATTCTACATCAATAATCTATGCATCCTATTTCAACTTTGGTAAGTCAAGAATAAGAAATTCAATCCATGGTCATTTGAATGTATAAAAGATGTCCAGTTGATCAGTTGCTTTGTATAAAACGCTCTGGCACATAAATAATTGATTTATCGATTATACAGCCTTCACGTTTTAATTTATTTTCGCTTCTTTTATTCATTTTCAGATGACTACACATGGATTCAACATTCTAGATTTCGATGGTGTTCCGGACTTTAAGGCTACAACAAACAGTCTAGTGTTCTCTCCTCGGACTCTGCATGTCTTGTTGCAGTTCAAGAAGATCCTTTTAAAGCTTGAGACTGTATTAGAGCGGCTTTAAAAACGGGTTTCTATAACAGAGGTAAAAAGAGGGTGAAAAACGACAGTAATTTGCATTTGAGCACCTGATTCGTTGAACTCTCATTTGTTATTTCCTCTTTCAATGTATTTTCTTTGTTCTTTTACTCGGTCGGTAATGACCCCATTTTTAAGTATGGTGATATTCACCGCTGTCGTATAATTTATAAGCCAATGTGGATTTCAATATTTCTATTTTGCTATGCTTGATGTATTTTCAGTTAACATAATTTATACAATTCTGCATCTTTCAAAATTATCTACAGTTATAAATAGGAAATTGTATGTCCTTCTGATTTTTGCATCTATTGTTCCATTTTGCACAGATAATAGATAAAGGGTCTATATAATCTATTCTCTTCAATATTACGATCTAGTCATAGATGCAAAATCATTTCAGTTATAAAATTCAGTGAATTGTTCAATTATGATTTCAAAATTGGTGTAATCAGATTTACTTTGGTATTCCACGATGTGGAAGTATAATAGTAATGTTTATTTTATAACAGTACTAGCCTATGTGCTATATCTATCTCTATATTGTTTTTGCCGAAATTCAATAGTACTAAGTACTATACGAAAGGCATGTCGTATTCAGGAATACATATATTTGTATTTATATTATTTAACAGCATTCATGTTTATGAAAAATTATCAAATGTATTTTGCTATTTATCTCAGTTTGAACGAATTGAGCTATTTATTATTAATTGATTGAATATGTTGTATACTGGAATGAATCACCTTGACTTTTGTCTAACATATTAGAAATACACTATTTACAGAACTTGTATTTGTTAAACCTTGATTAATATTCATCGTTATTTTATTAATTATATTAATTTATGCAATATGTATTTTAAAAAGTTTGCTTTTCAATAAATTCATGTTAATAACTTTAAGTAGCTTGGTTCTATTTAAATTGTACACCTTTATATCTACCAGTGATATTGATTAGGACCATTTAAAAAAAATTATTTTTAAGAACCCAGATATTCAAGAATTAAGAAATGGATTCATCAGCATTATTGAACTTATGTCTATTCCGATGCACTATTTCGATCCTGATAAGTGTCATTTGTAAAGTTTCAAAACACATATTGTGAGCACATTTTGCCATTACAAATATTGAGGCAAAAGAAACACCTATTTTACACATATGTCACCTTTTATCTGTTTTTTCTAGACTGTTAATTCTCAAGAATTAATTTATTTCTATAATGCACTCCAGATTTACATGCTTCGTGTCATATTGCTTTGTATTATTCATTTGAATATTTAATATAACGTTTATATTAAGCCGCTTTGTGTATTTATTTCAAGTTTTGACAAATTTAATGTTGCCAATTTTTAAATATCCGGTCATTCCGATATGATTGTGGGTCTTTTTGTCTGCATTTGGAGAATTTCTGGATTCACAAAGGAGGTTTAAACCATGGGTCAGGTTTAAATCTCCGTCAGCGTTCTAAAATAAGCGTAAATAAGCGCACATTTCCCATGCGCGCGCTCAAAGAAAATATATGATTGGATCGGATTCAGTGCGCACGTACGCTTAAAAAGCCCAGGAGGGGGTTTGAAACATTATTTAAACCAAACCTCCTTTGTGAATTCGGGCCTACATTGTTTTGAAATGCATTACATT
The DNA here is from genome assembly GCA_025617745.1 of Heliocidaris erythrogramma. NCBI lineage: Eukaryota > Metazoa > Echinodermata > Echinoidea > Camarodonta > Echinometridae > Heliocidaris > Heliocidaris erythrogramma. The sequence continues at coordinate 5,313,757 of CM046869.1, read as the reverse complement.
GGCTGTTTTTCTCCACTTACTATAAATTCTAGATTCTTGATTTTTAAGTACTGCTTTTATACATGCAAATATGATTTAAAGGCAATCATAAGCCATATGCAACTCCAATATACTGCCTTGATTGAACAATGGTGAAAACACATGTCGCATCTCTAGTTACATAACATGATGTAAGATTATATCAATTCATTGATTTCATTTATACTAGGTTGTTTGGAGTCTTTAACAGACTCAACAATAAAGAACCTATGATTGTTTTAAATAATTCACAATTGTCAATGATTACAGGCCAATGTATGATGATGATGATTGTTTCTTTCGTTTAGTTCTCTTTTAGTACTTTACAGTCAATATTTCATATTTATTTGTTGAATTTAGTTTTAGTAAATTTAATCGTTTATTTATATTTGTAGCCATGCTTTCCGCTTTTCTTGTGCTTTTATTCCCTTTATATCAGAACACATTGTATTTTCATGTTACTCGTTTTAAGGTTACAACCTTTCTGCAATCTGAAATTAGTAGTATAGTATTTATTTGCAACCAAACAATGGATTGTACTTTCGACTATGATATTTACATTTCAAGAAAAATTATACCTTGAATAAGATTATGTATTTGTATAATTATTTATTGAGAGATCGTATCTTTGATTATTATATTCATCAACGTTGGAATAAAGGGCATGTTAAGAATAGTAAGATGAGATATTTCGCAAAATTTTGTGCTTTTTCAACTACCATCTGCTGCCTTACATATTGTGTAATCTGTTTCTTGTATAAGAAATTTCATACATGTATTTATATTATCTATTTATTGCGGGAAAAGTTGCTTCGCTATCTTTCATATTTATTACATTTTACAATAAATGCTGGTTTTCGTGCAACATAATTATATGACATTTGAATTTTGCTTTGATTTTCTTGTCTCACAAGGGTTTCAAAACTTTATGAATTTAAAATTTTGTCTTTTCTTTCTGCATTTTCAGAAGATAATTTGTCTCAAATAAAGCTTAAACATGTCATGTATAAATCTCATCCTTCACTTCATCTTCCCCTTCTTCTCCTCATCTCACTTACCTCTCACTTATCTCTTTTCTCTCACTTATCTCTCTTCTCTCACACTTTTCTCTTTTCTCCCTCACTTATCTCTTGTCTCTCACTCCTCTGTTTTCTCTCACTTCTCTTTTCTCACTTATCTTTTCTCACATATCTCTCTTCTCTCTCACTTTTCTCTTTTCTCACTTATCTCTTTTCTCTATTATCTCTCACTTTTCTCTGTTCTCTCACTTGTCTCTTTTCTCTCTCACTTATCTCTCTTCTTTCTCATTTATCTCTTTTCTCTCTCACTTATCTCTTTTCTCTCTCTTTTATCTCACTTATCTCTTTACTCTCTCACTCTCTCTCTTATCTCTCACTTATCTTTGTTCTCTCTCTTTTTCTCTCCCTTACCTCTCTTATTCATATCTGTTCTCTCTCATTTATCTATATTTCTCTTATCTCTCTCACTTATCTTTTTTCTCTTTTATCTCTTTTCTCTCTTATCTTGCTTCTCTCTCAATTATCTCTGTTCTCTCACTTATCTCTTTTCTCTCTTCTTTCTCATTTATATATGTTCTCTATCACTTATCTATTTTCTCTCTCACTTATCTCTTTTCTCTCTCTTATCTTTTTTCTCTCACTTATCTCTTTTCTCTCTCATTTATCTCTTTTCTCTCTCAATTATCTTTTTTCTCATTATTCTCACTTATCTCATTTCTCTCTCTCACTTATCTCTTTTCTCTCTCACTTATCTCTCTTCTTTCTCATTTATCTCTTTTCTCTCTCACTTATCTCTTTTCTCTCTTTTTTATCTCACTTATCTCTTTACTCTCTCACTCTCTTATCTCTCTTCTCTCTCACTTATCTTTGTTCTCTCTCCTTTTCTCTCCCTTACCTCTCTTATTCATATCTGTTCTCTCTCACTTATCTATATTTCTCTTATCTCTTTTCTCTCTCACTTATCTTTTTTCTCTTTTATCTCTTTTCTCTCTTATCTTGCTTCTCTCTGAATTATCTCTGTTCTCTCACTTATCTCTTTCTCTCTTCTTTCTCATTTATATCTGTTCTCTCTCACTTATCTCTTTTCTCCCTCTTATCTTTTTTCTCTCACTTATCTCTTTTCTCTCTCATTTATCTCTTTTCTCTCTCAATTATCTTTTTTCTCATTATTCTCACTTATCTCATTTCTCTCTCTCACTTATCTCTTTTCTCTCTCACTTATCTCTTTTCTCTCTCTTTTCTCTCACTTATCTCCTCTCTCTCACTTATCTCTGTTCTCTCACTTATCTCTTCTTTCTCATTTATATCTTTTCTCTCTAACTTATCTATTTCCTCTCTCAATTATCTCTTTTCTCCCTCTTATCACTTTTCTCTCACTTATCTCTTCTCTCTCTTTTTTCTCTTTTCTCTCTCACTTATCTCTTTTCTCTCATTTCTTTCTCAATTCTCTCCCTCCCCTTCTCGTCTCTATCAACTTCTTTTTTTACTTAATCATTCCCAATCTCTCTTTCTCTCATTCCCAATCTCTCTCTTTCTCTTATTCCCAATCTATCTCTTTCTCTCATTCCCAATCTCTCTCTTTCTCTCATTCCCAATCTCTCTCTTTCTCTCATTCCCAATCTCTCTCTTTCTCTCATTCCCAATCTATCTCTTTCTCTCATTCCCAATCTCTCTTTCTCTCATTCCCAATATCTTTTTCTCTCATTCCCAATCTCTCTTTCTCTCATTCCAAATCTCTCTCATTCTCTCATTCCAAATCTCTCTTTCTCTCATTCCCAATCTCTCTTTCTCTCATTCCCAATATCTCTTTCTCTCATTCCCAATCTCTCTTTCTCTCATTCCCAATCTCTCTTTCTCTCATTCCCAATCTCTCTCTCTTTCTCTCATTCCCAATCTCTCTTTCTCTCATTCCCAATCTCTCTCTTTCTCTTATTCCCAATCTATCTCTTTCATTTATTCCCAATCTATCTCTTTCATTCCCAATCTCTCATTCCTAATCTCTCTCTTTCTCTCATTCCCAATCTCTCTTTCTCTCATTCCCAATCTCTCTCTTTCTCTCATTCCCAATCTCTCTTTCTCTCATTCCCAATCTCTCTCTTTCTCTTATTCCCAATCTATCTCTTTCTCTCATTCCCAAACTCTCTCTTTCTCTCATTCCCAATCTATCTCTTTCTCATTCCCAATCTCTCTCTTTCTCTCATTCCCAATCTCTCTCTTTCTCTCATTTCCAATCTCTCTCTTTCTCTCATTCCCAATCTATCTCTTTCTCTCATTCCCAATCTATCTCTCTCTCTCATTCCCAATCTCTCTTTCTCTCATTCCCAATATCTCTTTCTCTCATTCCCAATCTCTCTTTCTCTCATTCCAAATCTCTCTCTTTCTCTCATTCCCAATATATCTCTTTCTCTCATTCCCAATCTCTCTCTTTCTCTCATTCCCAATCTATCTCTTTCTCTCATTCCCAATCTCTCTTTCTCTCATTCCCAATATCTTTTTCTCTCATTCCCAATCTCTCTTTCTCTCATTCCAAATCTCTCTCTTTCTCTCATTCCCAATCTCTCTCTTTCTCTCATTCCCAATATCTCATTCTCTCATTCCAAATCTCTCTTTCTCTCATTCCCAATCTCTCTTTCTCTCATTCCCAATATCTCTTTCTCTCATTCCCAATATCTCATTCTCTCATTCCCAATCTCTTTCTCTCATTCCCAATCTCTCTTTCTCTCATTCCCAATCTCTCTTTCTCTCATTCCCAATCTCTCTTTCTCTCATTCCCAATCTCTCTCTCTTTCTCTCATTCCCAATCTCTCTTTTCTCATTCCCAATCTCTCTCTTTCTCTTATTCCCAATCTATCTCTTTCATTCCCAATCTCTCATTCCTAATCTCTCTCTTTCTCTCATTCCCAATCTCTCTTTCTCTCATTCCCAATCTCTCTTTCTCTCATTCCCAATCTCTCTCTTTCTCTTATTCCCAATCTATCTCTTTCTCATTCCCAATCTCTCTCTTTCTCTCATTCCCAATCTCTCTCTTTCTCTCATTTCCAATCTCTCTCTTTCTCTCATTCCCAATCTATCTCTTTCTCTCATTCCCAATCTATCTCTCTCTCTCATTCCCAATCTCTCTTTCTCTCATTCCCAATATCTCTTTCTCTCATTCCCAATCTCTCTTTCTCTCATTCCAAATCTCTCTCTTTCTCTCATTCCCAATATATCTCTTTCTCTCATTCCCAATATATCTCTTTCTCTCATTCCCAATCTCTCTCTTTCTCTCATTCCCAATATCTCATTCTCTCATTCCCAATCTCTTTCTCTCATTCCCAATCTCTCTTTCTCTCATTCCCAATCTCTCTTTCTCTCATTCCCAATCTCTCTTTCTCTCATTCCCAATCTCTCTCTCTTTCTCTCATTCCCAATCTCTCTTTTTCTCATTCCCAATCTCTCTCTTTCTCTTATTCCCAATCTATCTCTTTCATTCCCAATCTCTCATTCCTAATCTCTCTCTTTCTCTCATTCCCAATCTCTCTTTCTCTCATTCCCAATCTCTCTTTCTCTCATTCCCAATCTCTCTCTTTCTCTTATTCCCAATCTATCTCTTTCTCTCATTCCCAATCTCTCTTTCTCTCATTCCCAATCTCTCTCTTTCTCTCATTCCCAATCTCTCTTTCTCTCATTCCCAATCTCTCTTTCTCTCATTCCCAATCTCTCTCTCTTTCTCTCATTCCCAATCTCTCTTTCTCTCATTCCCAATCTCTCTCTTTCTCATATTCCCAATCTATCTCTTTCATTCCCAATCTCTCATTCCTAATCTCTCTCTTTCTCTCATTCCCAATCTCTTTTTCTCTCATTCCCAATCTCTTTCTCTCATTCCCAATCTCTCTCTTTCTCTTATTCCCAATCTATCTCTCTCTCTCATTCCCAAACTCTCTCTTTCTCTTATTTCCAATCTATCTCTTTCTCACATTCCCAATCTCTCTTTCTCTCATTCCCAATCTCTCTCTTTCTCTCATTCCCAATCTCTCTCTTTCTCTCATTCCCAATCTCTCTTTCTCTCATTCCCAATCTCTCTCTTTCTCTTATTCCCAATCTATCTCTCTCTCTCATTCCCAAACTCTCTTTCTCTTATTTCCAATCTATCTCTTTCTCATTCCCAATCTCTCTCTTTCTCTCATTTCCAATCTCTCTCTTTCTCTCATTCCCAATCTCTCTTTCTCTTATTCCCAATCTCTCTCTTTCTCTTATTCCCAATCTATCTCTTTCTCTCATTCCCAATATCTCACTTTCTCTCATTCCCAATCTCTCTTTCTCTCATTCCCAATCTCTCCTTCTCTCATTCCCAATCTCTCTTTCCCAATATCTCTTTCTCTCATTCCCAATCTCTCTCTTTCTCTCATTCCCAATCTCTCTCTTTCTCTCATTCCCAATCTCTTCCTCTCATTCCCAATCTATCCCTTTCTCTTTATTAGCCTCTAGCTCTTATATTATTCTTACCCCTTTCCATTAAACAAACCACTGGCAATATCATATAACCTCAAATAAAAGGATGATTGTATTATAACAATTCTCATATTTAATAACCTTATTTACAATCTTTACAATTTTAATTCACAGTAGAAATGAAATGTGCAGTTTCTTTAAATGTAATACCAGATGGGTAATGCATAGGGCTACTGAATCTGGTCTAAACTAACATTACTCATACATTTCAAATGTCTTGACCGAAGATTCTAATCAGTCTTGAGTTCAAAAGCATCAATAGACCCCGTTATTTCCGTGAATGTATCTAAACTGTATTATCTCTTTTCAATGTTGAGCCGATTTCAATGACAATCTGAAAGACACTATACAGATTTAAAAAGGACAACAACAAAATTTTTTTTTTCTTTTGTACGATCTCTTGAAACAAAATCTGACACATTGTTGCAGCAAATGTTCTCATCAATATAGAGGGTTCTCACGGCAGCCATGCTGGAGGACATAACAATATAAACCTGTGCATCAGACCATGACAATGGCTTTTCACAGTCTGACGCACAGGTTTTTATTATGTCCTTCAGCATGGTTGCCGTGAGAACCATCTATTGCAAATACTATCAAGATATCACCCAAATCCAATATCAATACCTTGTTGTATGCCTATAGCAATTGTTCAGATTATGTCACAGGTAATTGTTATATTTGTAAATTTCAATAAGCACTGAATTAAGCTCAAAAATGACCCCAGGGCATTCAATACATAAAAGGGATACGTACCAGGCGGTCGTGGGGAGATTCAGGATTACGTAAGCCTCATTCACTCCTACACAAAGTTTGTACGTCGAAATTGTACGTCGGACTACTGGGATTATATTTCGGACTGCACGAAGCCGACCGAATCTCGCACAAGAGCTCGAGCTCAGGCGGAGCGTGCATGTTGCGCAGCGACTATCTGTCCGAAGCCTGCGTCCAACAGCATGATCAGGTGCCCTCTAGCGGCATAAAAACGTCCACAATCTGCGATTAGGTATCCCTTTAATACTTTCAACCCCTGTTGCTCAGAACCAGCCTTTCATGATGTGGGAAGCAGTGATATTTCAAGAAATGAAATTATAACTTGAACATGAAAAAATTCTTTCTATGTTTGCACCATAGGGCAAGAGAGAGCAAGAAAGCGATAAAGGCACGCTATTTTATTGACAGTCAGTGCCTTATTTAGAAGGAGCACAGCCAAGATTGTCTATACGGGGGGGGGGGGGGGTAATTATATTATTATTAATTATTTTAAGAAATCACAGTTTGGGTAACCGATGAAGGTCAAACACTGGCCATTTGTGGGCAGCATGCCTTCAAGCTCATCACTTTTGTTATGTGATGGAAAAAAGAATGATGAAATACCATAACCTCCTAGAACCACATTTCAGATTTCTTTTAGGAAACCATATCTGAAAATATTTCCTCTGAGAAAAAAAGGAAATCAATAATTTGTTTAATGAAAACAAATGGAGAATGGAGCACAGACGAAATCAGACAATACACTGAGTGATGTTAAAAACTTCTCAATATTCATCAGTTTTCTCAATATTTATCAGTTATTTCTCAAACTTTCAGAGGATGGCTTTTCTGACTTTTTCTGCTAGTACTGTGATATTGAAATGGATTCCCCTTCAACCCATTGGATCCTGAATTCCTTTATTCCAATAGGCTTAATACAAGGATGACTTGGTCGAGTAGTCAACAGGCTAAATAGATTACTTGAGAACAAGGTCACTTCAGGGTGATAAGCTTGAACCATGTGCTCCATCAGAAATCAACATTTCAAAACTCTTCCTGGTTGACAATAGTTCAGTTTCTAACCAATCAGGATACTGCAACATTCCAGCCTTCAGCTCATGTAACCTTACGAGGGCGCCCTTCAACTGAACGAAAACATCTCGAAGTTGACCTTCAGCATCCGAGCAGTGACGTTTCGATTGAGGCTGGGAAAGTGAGGAATAACAGAAGTACATATACACATGTTCATTGCAAATACCTGTTGACTAACAAATTAATTGATTACCACATAATATTTTTGCGAACAGGAGTAACAGGACAATTTCATGAAGTGGAAATTCTCAAATCCACAAACAGCCCGCACACAATATATGCAGCGAGATCAATCAAGATACAGTACTGGCAGGAGTAAGCTGGCCGGTGACCAACTTGTGATTCGCAAAAACTTTGCGAAAACAAAACCCTGTGAATCATATGGCACATACAGTATTTTACTTAAGAAAGCAATTGCATACTTGCAGATAAGCAATTAGTGGACGTACCTCCCATCCAAGTCACTTGGTAACTGAGGATTAACGGCTTGATGAAGGCCACAAGCGCATCCACTTGATTTTAAACCCAGGACCTTCCACATATCAGACCATTCATTCACTTTATTTCACTTGACAGCATAAAAACATGAAGAATAGTGTGTTGATGGTTTTCAATGTATGGTGTGGTTTTTTTTTCAATGGGCTTTCCTTCATCAGTTTCAATTTTGTTTCAATTTTGCACGGCCTATCACATATTTCAAGCATGTGAAGAAAATATGCATCATTTTTTTTACCTTAGTAAAATGGGAGTCTTCTCAAATCTATAAAAATAATTTACTTAGTCAAAGTGTTCTAAGTAAAGCATAGTACTCTAAAAATATAATCAATATATTTTTTTCTAATAAATTGCACTCTAAATTGCTAGAAGAAAAATCCTTATCCTCTAAATGTACCGTGCATCTGAATACCCCAGTGAAAAATAAAGTTGATGAGATCATCATGACATTTTTTTGCACCATACGAACGAAACCCCCAACCCTCCCCAACACTTTGTGTGTTGATATATCAAAAAACTTCATTCCAAACACAGAATCATCATAACTTCCTACTGATAAAATTAATCTAAATATACAACTTTTGTAAAACTATCCCCCGTCCCTCTCCCCCTATCTTCCCAAACATGGCTGTTACGGTGCTCAAGATGCTCATTTTTCTAGAAGAAAAAAGCTTCACATATTTTTTATTTATTGTATTATGATCGTCATGACGTCCTAATGACGTATTTCTGTTGATACCAGCCAGTCTGTGTCCCATTCATTGTATGATTCTCGATAACCTCAAGTTTTGCTTTCATAAAGAATTTTTCTTCCTGTAACCTTCCACTGGCCACGGACTTTAGAACAATCATCCTAAATCAAATGACATCAATAACCCAGCAAACAGTGAAACCTACCATAGAAGCTATCAATTCGAAATCAGAAACTAATTACTACTTTTAGAAATGAATTAATGGCCCAAAAGATAATTATGGATTTTAGAAAGATAACAAGATGCCAATATGCAGGCATCATTGAAGACGTTCCTGTAAACCAGTGTTGACAAGAGGCACTTTTGCTTTCAAAACTCGTAAACTTTAGTAATAGTGTGTATTTCACAGAGCACAATAAAATACTACTCAGCATCAGGAAATAATCATCGGAGGAAATAAATTCGAAATTTATATTTTCCATTTTTGGAATGGTAAAACAGGGTTACTTGGAAATTACGTCAAGTTTGAGGAAATAAAATGCTGGGGTTTTGTAAATGCTTGAATTACTTTGACAGTCAATTACGTGTTGCAATTATCAACTTTTCATATCATCTTATGTGTCATCAAGGTATAGTTGTCACAATATATTCAACTGAAATAACAAAAAAACAACAAACAAATCTACGTGTGGAATATTTTGGGGGGTTATTTTTTATTTTTGTACCAAAAAGTATGTACAACATGTGAATGTTTGTTATTCATTCAAGTCTTGTCCATGCATGAGCTTTAACGAAGATTCTTTTTCATCTTGATGAAGATTACACTATTTTATATCGGGCCCGTGGACGACCCACAACCTTCTGCTTCACATCCGGGATTCTGACACTTTTTGAGGAGCTATTTGATGTTGCCTTGTTTCAATGGTTCTTACACAGAGAAGGGCTATGAAAGCATATGACATGCATTGGTTGCCCCTTAACAAGAATAAAAGAATGAACAAACAAGATGAATGCGACTGCGTCTCCTATATGCCTCCGCCTAAATTCAGTTGATGGCTTGAACTAACAAAAGGATTTATGAGCAGGGATCATTATGTACAGCTTCTTTTAATACATGTTTTAATGAGAAGCACTGTTTCTGGTAAACGAAAACTGTGGTCCTTATAGACAGGTGATCATTTTATACAGGTGGTTGTGAAAGCAGATTTGACAGTACTTTCATTATTCAAACCATGGTCAAATCCACAAAAAGCCCATACTGCTAAACCAGGGGGAGAAGGAATACAATTTTTTAAAAAATGACTGAAGATGATAAACATCTTAGTTTTCTATTATTTTCCCTGTACACATGTTTATGTTTACCTTTGATAAAAAGGGACCGGAAGAAACAAGCAAGCAGTCATATTACACACATTGATATGAAAACTGTGGAATCAACCCACTCATAAGAACACTCTTTCAAACAACTGATGTAGGTGGGGAAAAAAAGATTAAAAAATAGGAATAAGGCAAGACATTAAATCAGTATCAGGTATTCCTCATTTCAAGTAATATCAAAAAACAAATATAGAAACTGAATATAGAAACAGTGTAAATAATTCATTGATTCTGACATCATAAGACTGCATGAACCCCCAGAAGAAGGAATAGTAGGACGGACTTTGCAATCACAGAATATTTGGGCGTTTTGGCATGGATCCAAAACTCCCACGCTCACAGCTCAGTTACGATAATGATAATTTGTGTGTTTAACGGGGGATTCTGGTATATATACAAATATTTACATATTAGCTGATCTATCTTGACGAGATATCAAACATTATTGCATCAAGCTGGAAAAAATATTGCACAATTTTTTACATTACCGGTAAATAAAAAAAATAAATGTAATGGTAATAATTAAATAATCATACTTATATACGTACACGTTTCCACATGGATAAAACGTGTTACGTTGCTACAATATGATGAAAATAAGGATCACAAAAAGACAAAATACAAAAGCAAACATGTGTTGAACATGTGTTGAACATGTGTTGAAGACCAGTAGGACATGCACGTAAGGTCAAATCCTGGGGGGCCACTCAGATATATGGGTGTACACATACGCGTCCAAGAAAACGCGTAAAATGGGGTCTTTTTTTTCAGGTGGAACGCGTGTTACGCGTTAAAGGGTCCAAAAACGCTGATTTTCAACAAAAAGGGGTGCTTTTGACTAATCTGGCCGAATGCGTTTAGGGGGTATATTTTTAACTTTGGCACCAATATGTAAATGGGACATTTTCTGATATTTTCAGGCATTTTCACGGGGATTTACAGCCCGATTTCAGTTCAGGGAGTGGCGCGTGGCAGTGCATGCAGATGGATGCAAAAAAGAGAGGAGAATCGGGAGCAGAGAGTTCTACCGACGCAGCCATAGTGCACTGAAATGGTTCCCCCTCTGAAATGTGTTGTTGCTTATAGCGCGCGCTAGCTTGCACTTAATCAAACCTGTTTAGGGGGTTGGATGATGAAAAACTGCGCAAAAATCCTTGTTTAGGGGTCTTTTTTCATCCAAGTATAAAACCTGTTTAGGGGGTATTTTGAAAACCCATGGACAAGCATGTGTACACCCATATATCTGAGTGGCCCCCCCCTCCCCCCCCCCCCCCCCCCCCCCCCCCCGGGGTCAAATTACATCAGTTAACTCTTACTGTGCCAAGGGGTTTAGCTCTCTCCAAAATTTTAACAAAATGTAATCAATGCTTACTTTTCAAATGTCTGTACCTCATGAACCATCTACGGTATTATTTCACAAAATATTGTGTACAAAACCTGCAGGAAATGTATTACCATTTCTTAAGATATACTTTACCCAACTTTATGAATAAGAATTACTGAAAATTACATCTGAGGCTTTTTTTTGTCCCATTATTTTTTGTTTTCTCATTTGTTTACTATTGTTTAATGTTGAAATAAGGTAATGTCTTTTTAAAAAACTGCAATTTTCTCTGAAAATGGCTATAACAGCCTATAATTATAAACATAAATATTTAGAATGCCTGATTTACGCGCAAAATTTTGAAATACATTGACCACCAAATACCATTCCTGTGGTCGAGCAATTGGTGAATGAAAATGACAAGTCGATCTATCACATATATGCGACATCGGCACTGAAAGGCCCGAATTCACAAAGGAGATTTGGTTTAAACCATGGTTTAAACCCCCTCCTGGGGTTTTTAAGCATACGTGCGCACGGAATCCGATCCAGTCATATATTTTCTTTGAGTGCACGAATGGGCAATGTGCGCTTACGAAGGTTTAAACCATGGATTAGGTTTAACCCTCCTTTGTGAATTCAGGCCAAAGAGTTAACGGCCTTCTGGCTCTCACTCTCACATCAGAAATCACAAAGTATTTTCCAGCTATATTAGAACAACTTACCTCTGTTTCTGACCTTTGCTCCCCCATTTCCAATGTAGCTTCCAAGTCATTCAGTTTTGAGTCTGCAGGTAACGTCTGCCTAGAATGTCGTTCATGCACATCATCTACCCTCTCTTTTTGACCTCTAAGCAGTTTGACCTCTGACCTTTCAGAGAGAAGGTCAGCATGTGCAGGGATCTGTATCAAAGAAAAATTAAACTAGGACGTGTAACTAAGCATGGTAATGGAAAGTGGTTAAAATTGTACATAAATATATTTTAACCCTTACAGTGCCAAGGGTTTTAGCTCTCTACAAAATTTTATCAAAATGTGATCAATGCTTACTTTTCAAATGTCTCCACTTCATTAACCATCTATTATTTCACAAACTGTTGTGTACAAAACTTGTAGAAAATTTATTACCATTTCTTAAGATATACTTTACCCAACTTTATGAATAAGAATTACTGAAAATTACATCTGAGGTTTTTTTTTGTCCCATTATTTTTTGTTTTCTCATTTGTTTACTACTGTTTAATGTTGAAATAAGGTAATTTCTTTTTAAAAATCTGCAATTTTCTCTGAAAATTTCTATGGCAGCATATATTTATAATATATTTAGAATGCTTGATTTATGCTAAAAATGTTGATATACATGGACCATCATATACCTTTCCTGTGGTCGAGCAATTGGCGAATGAAAATGACAAGTCTATCTGTCACATATACGTGACATCGGCACTGAAAGAGTTAAACTTCCGCCAAAAATTATTTTGAAAGGCATAAGTATCATTTACTGTTTAAAGAGAGAAATCTCCTTTTTTATATTCCCAAGTTTTCCTTACGTAAATGCATGTGGGGAAATGTAAAAATTGCTTACAAATTTTTGTTAATGGAGAGAAATAGAGAAAAATGCCCCGGAATTGTGTAGATTGGTCATTTTGCTGTGTCAGTCACTTTTGATGGATATTGCATCATAGCCAAAGAGATAGTTTCAATAGTCGGTGATATCTCTGAATCTGATGACTGAAAGTGAGAGTCTCGAGAATTCATTCTTTTCTTCTCAGTTTCATCTCCTCCCACCCACCAGGGAATTTAACCATCTAAAATTACAAGCAGGTATGGCTCAATGAATAAAAATCACTGTGTGACATTATACTTGACAAATCCCCTTTCGTCATCTGTTATGCTCTGGATACATGTATCTCTATTAATTACCATCAAAGATAATGAACAAGAAGATGTTTGTTTTGAAAGCCTCCATGATCAAATACCAATATATATTAAAGATTGCATAATATTTCACAATCCAACTCATCGTAATCTTAGCTCTTCTAAGGACCCATTTCTTCTCACCATCCCCCAAACCTGTAGCAAAGCTGGTGATCACACATTTACTGTAACTGCATCCAAAGAATGGAACAATATCCCCTCTTTCACCAAATCAGCTAATTCCACAGACCAATTTAAGAAACTCTTTAAAACGTATCTCTTCCCGGAATATATGTAGTTAAACCCCTTCCATTTCTCTTCACTTTAATGTTAATAAGTTAATTTTGATTCAATGTTAGGTATCAAATTTTGTACATGTAATATGTATCATTGATTTTGTAGACGCAGTGATATAGATGTACAATGGAGAGCGTACTAAATACTAGTGATTATTATCATGGCATAATGCATTATAGAAGGCAAAAGCCTATCAAAGTGAAATAGTAACATACACGTACATGTTTCCAGCTTTAAATTATATTTCCTTTTTTTTTTTTTTTTAATTTATGAGCGTGATTCAGGAAGTCAAGGCAAGAAAATTGATTTACAAAATTGTCCAAAGATTTGCCCTGTAACACAAGAGGGAGACAAATAAATCTGATAATTTAAGATTTGAAAATATAGACATATTTTAAATTCACAAATCAACACATATTTTCAATGTACAAGGTAATCTCCATTACAACTATTTATTGAGTCATACTCGTTACAAACAATAAATCCCGTTTTATTTCCCTTTTTAGGCACATGTATCACAGTAGTTGAATTTCTACTTCCTCCTGTTTGAAAGAAACCAAATAAAGAGAAGGAACTTAATAGCATGACTTGCGGCTATTAATTATTTCATTTCTAATTCCCTTCACTATAGAGTGACATACAAAGGTTCTCTGATTACGGATATCTTTGAACTTCACACAACGATCAAAGAGTATTGTCCATTTTTGGTATTGAGTATCCTTATGTTGTAAATTTTCTGACAAATCAGCAACAACACGACAGACTTCCCTCTGACCTAATAACCTAATAATGACGACATACATGTTTAGATATTATCAAACAGTCTTTCCATTTACTGTCAGTCACCTCCCCCCCCCCCCCCCTTTAAAATAAAAATATAAATAATAAAAATAAATGAATAAATGAACAGATTTAGGAGATGGTAGGATTATACCAGTAAAATAACTGTACAGAGCAGTACCAAAATTTTTTTTTTCTTTTCTTTTCCGAGATTATCGCTATTACAAATACATAGAGCAGTAGTTGAAACACTATAAAAAGCCTTTTATTTCAACTTCACATAACCTTTTGATGATCGTTTCACATTATAACTTCTAACATATTTACTGTTTACTGAAGTGATCTTTGTTGTACATATTGGGTTTTTTTTTGCTGTACTAATAATAATAAAAATAATAATAATAATAATATGTCTTGGTTACCCAGGGTAGCCTCATCGGTATTATATACTGTTATCCCTGAGAGCCCTGCAATCATATTATTACCCCGGCTTTTAGCTGAGCGACTATAAGGAGCTGAAGCATTAAAGGAATTTCTTTCTACTGGGTACCTATTAACTTCACCTGGGTGGAGTGTGGCAAATGTAGATTAATGTCTTGCCAAGGGACATTAATGTCATGGCAAGGAATTGAATTCCCCTGCAATCTGCAGTACGGTGGCTTATCGACTAGACCACAACACATCTGCTGTAATCATTGATTTATTATATTTTCACTGACAAGCAAAAGATACGACTGCGTCTTCAATATGCCTCCGCTTGTATTCAGATAATTCCTGATCACCTACAAGTATAATATAGTTGATGCGCATTCATCAAATGGTTATTGCGAAATTGTGATTTAAAACACTAAAATCCTATATTACTAATTGACCTCTGACTATAAAGCAATATAATCAGCTGTTCTTGAGATATCGTGGAAATGTAGCCACAAACTGTATTAATATCATGTAAATTGGCCGCTGAGACCTGCAACCTGTGACCTTTGACCTACTTACCCCCAAAATCTAATCAGTTCATCTTTCTATGGGGATACATACTGGTACCAAGTTTGAAGTTCTTACCTCTAACAGTTCTTCAGAAATCGCATTATTGGTGCTAAAAACCAAGAATTTCATGTAATTTCATGTAAATTGACCTCTGTGACCTCCTTATCCCAAAATCTAATCAGTTCATCTTCGTATGGGGATACATACTAGTACCAAGTTTGAAGTTCTTACCTCAAACAGTTCTTGAGATATCGCAGTAACGAGGCGAAAAAACAGTAATTTCATGTAAATTGACCTCTGTGACCTCTGAACTTTGACCTACTTACCCCAAAATCTAATCAGTTCCTCTTTCTATGGGGATACATACTGGTACCAAGTTTGAAGTTCTTACCTCTAACAGTTCTTCAGAAATCAAGGTAACGGTGCTAAAAACCAAGAATTTCATGTAATTTCATGTAAATTGACCTCTGTGACCTCCTTATCCCAAAATCTAATCTTCGTATGGGGATACATACTAGTACCAAGTTTGAAGTTCTTACCTCAAACAGTTCTTGAGATATCGCAGTAACGAGGCTAAAAACCAGTAATTTCATGTAATTTCATGTAATTTCATGTAAATTGACCTCTGTGACCTCCTTATCCCAAAATCTAATCTTCGTATGGGGATACATACTAGTACCAAGTTTGAAGTTCTTACCTCAAACAGTTCTTGAGATATCGCAGTAACGAGGCTAAAAACCAGTAATTTCATGTAATTTCATGTAATTTCATGTAAATTGACCTCTGTGACCTCTGACCTTTGACCTACCTACCCCAAAATCTAATCAGTTCATCTTTCTACATGGGGATACATACTGGTACCAAGTTTGAAGTTCTTACCTCAAACAGTTCTTCAGAAATCGCGGTAACGGTGCTAAAAACCAAGAATTTCATGTAATTTCATGTAAATTGACCTCTGTGACCTCCTTATCCCAAAATCTAATCAGTTCATCTTCGTATAGGGATACATACTAGTACCAAGTTTGAAGTTCTTACCTCAAACAGTTCTTGAGATATCAAGGTAACGGTGCTAAAAACCAGTAATTTCATATAATTTCATGTAAATTGACCTCTGTGACATCTGAACTTTGACCTACTTACCCCAAAATCTAATCAGTTCATCTTCGTATGGGGATACATACTAGTACCAAGTTTGAGGTTCCATATCTCAAATGATTCTTCAGATATCGCGGTATCGAGAAGTGGGACGCATGGACGCATGGACGCACGGACAACCCGAAAACATAATGCCTCCGGCACCCACCTTCGGTGGGCGGAGGCATAAAAATGGTTAAAAGCAAATACCAATTCAAATTTCAATTCATATAATACAATAAATATTCAGCTAATACAATAAATATTCAGCTAATGCAATGCCATAATTTTGGGGGTTGGAATATGCCTGATATAGTGACATCTAATATATTTATCCAGGTATTCACATTCGTTTTCCCTATTAAAGGCGTCCTGGCAGCTATATTTTTTTTGTCAGGACTTTCGCCACCGACGAGAGAGGGCAGTATTTGAGCGCCAAATTGAAGTGACAATATGGTTTATTCCGTCAAGACTAGTCGGCATGAATATTTATGAAAAACAAATTGTAAGGATATAATAAAACGAGCAAAACTGACTTGCAGTTGCTTTTGTGGTGTATTTGGATAAACGATGCACTTGTCATGTAAATGACTCGAGTTCGAGTCTCGTCATAATCAGATTGGATATTCAGCATTGACAAAATTTTCTTTTGCTGAATAAAAATAGGGTGAAACGTTGGGAAAATACAAGTCTTAAAGTTGTAGTCTCTCTCAGTCTTCAAAACGGGGCCTCTTGACCAGAGCCCTACATAAATGGCGCAAGTCCTGCCAGAAAAAAATACACGTCCTGGCAGAGCTCTAATAAGCAGTTCTCCGAGTGCAACTGACCACCTACAGTCCGTCAGACAACATAAAAATCTTGTCTCCCTGGCCCTGGTGGAAAATAGAAGATCACATAAATATCATTAATATCTTAACCCGTTGCCAACTGGAACCGGGTGGTCCCTGTACAAAGCCTATGGGAATTACAGAATTCAGTATTCAACGGGTTAACTGAAAATTGTACAGCCCTCTGCAATTAACACTAAAATCAAATTTTGTGACCAAAGTGTTTAGGTGGCTTGGTTGGCAACCCAAACACAAATTTCAATGAGAGCCTTTTTATCAATGAACTTACTAATGGAAAAAAACAGAAACTGAAAAACACAAATTTTCACACACATTCAATGTTCGTGAATTTCGCGAGTGGTTCAGATTCTGGATAGAGGGGGGGGGGGGTACCTTACACAACTCACCTGATTGAGGTAATCCACAACATTCTTCTGTACATCATCTGCCCTGATGCATTCTGGGACCAATGATTCATGAGACGTCTCCTGATGAAAAAACAAAATTCAATGGCAATATCCTTCAAACTTTCAAAACCAGACTTACATGTAAGTGTACCAATCGCCAAAAAATATTTTGCTCTGTATATTTGGGGTTCCATGTCGCTGAGGGAAATTGAATGCATATGAGAAATTCTGCTCGAGTCTTGTAGGCAAGTTAAAGCCAAGTGGCTAATACCACTCTTGTATGGTGGCTCTGAAGGGACATCGTAAATCGTGAATATCTTCACCAATATTCACGACTCATCGTGAATTTCGTTTTGAAGATTGGCAAAGATATTCACAAAGAATATCGATGAACATATTCGCGATGAAATTTGCGACTTGGCACATTTCGTTGTGAATATTGGCGTAGAAATTTGTGACCAAATTCACTACTGGTCGCACATTTAAGAATTTATTTCAAGTGCCTGAGCTTTCTATCTTTGTGTGGAATTTGCACTGCATGCATAGGGCCTAATACCGAACCAGCGTGCACGCCAGATAGACCACTTGGGGACTTAACATAACTTCACAACGAGTCGTGATTATTGGCGCAGATATCACGAAAATGTGTGACATCGCAGAGTTAGTCGTGGACATTGGCGAAGATATTCATGATGTACGATACCATACTCTTGTGCTAGTCTTCTCATACTAATTGTTCCTGTTATTACAATGTACGGCCTTGTCTAAGGTCTACCCTTTCAGGAGCCTTGTCTCACCTCTGCAAATGAACTGAACGCTTCCAAGGCCTGCTGGTGAATGACATAGTTTGAATCGGATAAGACTTTACCAAACAGGATCGGGATGTGATCTAGGATCTGTGATTGCTGCCAGGAAGATTTGAAAGAAAAGAAACCAGGATTAAACAATAGTGTTGAGTATGCAATGGGTAAAAACAAGAATTTCCTTGTAGCATTACAATCTACTAGCTTAAAAGTGAATTCAAGTGAATTCAATCAAACCAGATTAGCTTTCATTAGACCTTAAACTTCTAAATATCAACTAATACATGAAGATAATATATATGACCATATCTTACAATTATATTTTTTGAATTAGAATTGATAAACTATTCAATATAAATCACCTATTTACAAAATATACACAATTTTGTACGTAATCTGTCAAGAGCAAATTCAGAAAAATTCCATGAAATATTTGAGATATATAAAATGATATAAAGGATATTGAAAATTACAGTTTGGTTCAAAGGAGTTTAAATTGACAATTTTTCACAATGCTGATACAGACTTTTGTTCGGTCGAATCACTTGAATTATCTACTTGTTTGTACATGGTAGAAGAATCAGGACGATCAGATCTCTATAATTTCAAAAGGTAGTTACCTCTGGACAGGCAGGCAATGTCTTCTTGGCCATTCTACGCAGGAAATTGATGCAAGCTAAACGGAAGGTCAAAGGTGAATCTACGTTCAGAATGAAACTTGCTGTCTTCAACAACTAAATAAGAAATGACAGAATAACAAAAGAAAAACTGATAGAACCACGAATATATAAAACACCAAATACATATAAAACCATACATACTTGATTCAAATTAGAAAAGAAATTGCATTAGGTATGTTCTTAATGATTAAACATGTCAAATCCTTGTCATTTATAACTTTGAAGAGGTCATCTGGGTACAAAATCAATATCAAACTGTAAGTGGAAGAGTGAAAGACTACAATGTAACTGGCTAAGAAATAAGACAGAGAAAACTCACACACGTTACTTTCACTTTATTTGTTCTCAACATTTTATTTTATTGTAAAATATTTTCTCCAATTCCCTGACATTTTCCTGACTGGAAAAGAGGGAATCCATTTTCTAGGTTTTTGCCTGATTTCCAGGATAGTTGGGAACCTTGGTACATATGGGCACCATCTACCCTCTACCAGTTCTGTTTAGTCCATTTTTTCTATGTTTGGTCTGGGTAAATAAACCCTGTCACGTCTAATGCAAGCCCATGGGTTGGAAGGCATGATCTATCTAAGTTTTCACCCACCCACCAAGGTCACATTGTCTATGAAACTGTGTAATTAATACATCCCACTTCAGATCAAAGTAGGATGCTTTTTAGGAGATCTTCCTGACAGAATAACAGAAAATAAAACAGGAATAATGCATGAAAATATACAATCCAGAACATTAATGACCCCATAAAACATTAGGTCAATATTTGGATGAGTGCAGTTACTGTGCTAAGGACTCTAATCCTCAGACTTTGTGTGTTGCCATAAAATTAATGCTCATATAATGGAGCTCTTCAGCTTACGTGAACAAATAAGTTATTTATTTATTAATGTGCACTAACTATTCTGGTGTGCACATGACAGGAGCATGGGTTTGTGAATGGGGTACATTATTATTAATTATCAAGTATTTGGCGTCACCTGTGCCTGGGAGGGGAAAAGCGAACTGATTCACTGTAAACCTTAGGTCTCTCCTCCCGATATAATTGATTGGGATGTACAGTTGTACCACTCCACCAGGGTTTCCCCCTACTCATCTCCGAATAGTGCAGAGATACAAAGATGGTGACTCTCCTCTACACGGGGGCCCCCAGTTAATGTTCTATCCGCACACACAATGCAGGCTTCGGTCATCCACTACAAACCCACAATCTTTGGTTCGACAGACGCACGCTTTACCGACTGAGCTAACTCACCTCCTAATAATAATGGTATCAAACATAATGGTATCTAGGAGACCTACCTCCAGGATATGACTTGGTGTTGAATACTGCAGGAGATGAGAGGATACATTCATGATGTAACCAAATGCTACAGGAGTTAGCTTGTCCAATGAGAGAACAGAACACAGATGGACAAGAGCTTCACCTAAGGGTTTAGTAAGGTCATCTCTAATTCGCTGCTTGATATCATTCTGCCCAAATAACCGCTGGACATGCAAGAGGTGTGTCATCTGGAAAAGAGATGTCATTTACATTGTATCTGGTAATAACTGAAAATGATTTCTCAAAGAATCAAATGATCAAGACAACAAGCGAATGATATCTGCCAAATGGATTTAATTTTTAAAAATATATAGAAATTGCATCATGAGCAAAGAAAAATTAAGAAATCAAGCTCGTGGTCCAGGGTACAGCAGAGATTACTAGTATTGAAAATTTGGATTATACCAACTTTAAACCAAACACGTCTTCTGTGGAGTCATGTATTTCTTTGCTCACCACTTTTTGTGCTGAATCAACATCCCTTGTCTGTGTAGACTCACTCCAGTCACTCAGTGCCTTTGTGCAGCTCTTGATGATTTTTTCACATACATTATCTCTACAA
The DNA here is from genome assembly GCA_025617745.1 of Heliocidaris erythrogramma. NCBI lineage: Eukaryota > Metazoa > Echinodermata > Echinoidea > Camarodonta > Echinometridae > Heliocidaris > Heliocidaris erythrogramma. The sequence goes on along the minus strand of CM046869.1, from coordinate 5,292,770 downwards.
GAGTCTGGTAAGGAACCTAAAGGAAGCCTCGACCACAATTCTAGATGCTTTTCAACAGGATATGCAGAAAGTAGTTCCAGCTGCAGATGGGAGTTCACACAGAAGAGTTATGATTATTGCCACTGTATAAAATTACAATTCAATATAAAATCTTTCTACATTCAAATAAAAAGAAACAACAACTAATGCTTAGAGGAAGAGTTATGATTATCATCCTGCTGTATAAGATTACGATTTGATATAAAAACTTTTTACAATCAAATGAAAAAAAAAAAAAACAACACTTATTAGCATGGTACAGACGATAGCAAAGTACAGCTTGGCATGCTAGCAAATTTTGAGGTGATAGAGGCCATCTCAGAAGCAATGAGCACTTTGATTACAGACCAACGTGTCACCGGCAAAACAAATTAAACAGCATGACATTTACCTGATGGTCTGGTGCCAGGAGTGGGATTAATCTTCCAAGGAGGAGTGTTAAGTGTATGGAAGCCTTGCTCTTATTGGTTGGAAGTGAGGTCAAAAGGTCACAAAGTAGTCTAACTTGATGTGAGCACAGATTTGCAGAGCCATATCTATCAGAACAAGTTTTGTAATTTTGTGAAGATTTTAAAAGTTGCATGTGTTGAATTGTATTCTGAATGTAAAATGCACTTCTGACAGAGAAATAGAGAAAATTTGTCAAGTTTAGGTACAATTTATTTGAATGATGGAATTCTCATTTCAATCAACACTATTGACACAAACAGTTTTCAGGATTTTCAGGAGTTTCTCTTATGAGTCATGGACATTAATTTGGGACTTTTCAAGGCTTGCAGGAAACCTACTAATTGTCAAATATGATGTGCGTAAATATTTACAATGATCTTCTATTGAATGTTATCAATGGGACAGCACAAAGAAAGACCCCCAATCTAACAACTTTCCATACCTTGCCATGAAACACCAAACATCAATCGCAACCATGACAGCAGACCAATTGCAACCGAGGACATTCTGTAGAAGACATCTTTCAACACCTTGAAAGGTCCTGACTGGTAGAGACGCAACGAAGCCACAGAGATGCGTCACAACATACTCATACAAACTGACATCGGTTTGAGGTCTGCCGTTGCACATGATACCTGATAAGGACACAGGTTTAGATAGCTCTGTATAACCTGCAATCAAGAGACAAACACAAACAAACTATTAAAGAGACAAATTCTGGTTTGAAGCTCTGCCAAACTTCAATGAAAAGTTGGTGTTTTAAAGAGAAGCTTGAGTATCTAAAAATAGGTGACAAGCATTCTTCCTAATTGTAGGTCCATATGAAAGAACTTCCCATGGAAAAGGCAATTCCCTCTAAAATTAACACATTGTTATCAAACTAATTTCTTCATATAATTTCCTGCAATGAGCATACACATTCTGATTAGAAATGTAGCAAAGAGGGGTCAAGGGTTTAAATCACAATCAAGGTAGCTTACTGGTATATTAATGCCATGACATAGTCTTAACATGAGCTTAACTTTATATATATATAAAGCTTTTTTGTGAGGGGGGTCAAAACCAAAGGGAAATACCATACCTCTTCAGGAAATATTTAATAATACTTAATAATTTTTTTAAAAAAATTACCATTTAGAGTCCAACCTTGTAAAAATACAAATAATTCAATATGTACTAACAATGCCTAATAGCTGTGAATATCGCAGCAACTAGACTCTCTCTTGGTTCATCCTCTGGCATTAGAACTGGATCGAGCCAAAGGATGCGGGCTTCATCCGTTGCCATCGGCAACAGCTTCAGGATGATAACCAGGGTGAGCAGTATGGCAAGGCTATCATCTGCTTTATGATCTACATGTGAAAAAAAGAATTGGGATTCACTTTATTTGTCCATCATATTAAAATATTTAGATATATATTTATAATATTTTCAGACAGGATAAATAGAAAGAATTTATTGAGTATATTTGCAGCTGCAATGTTTCTCCTATCAAGTCTTTTTATGAAAGTTATTGTATAATCACTATCTGTTTTCTCGGAAGCATAAGCTTTCAAACCGTGCTGGACCTCAAGTATTCTAGAACAGATTATAAATCTCAGGAAAACAAGAATTTGAGACAGACTCAAGGCTATGGATAATAGAAATTCAAACATAAAGGAAATTTTCAGAAATACACTGAATACCAGCAGAATAGATCTTGCAAAATAAATTGTCAATGACTAATGATGTGCACTTAGTGAAATACATGTAAACTAATGAAAGAATATCTTGGTAGATGATGAATGAAAGATGAAGGAATTCAAATAAACAGTGTCTTGGCTAACAGTGAGTGACTGCAAGACTATTACTTCATTCAATAATCAAAATATATTCAAAGAATGAATAAAAGGAAGACTGAAATGGTTGTAGAATAAAAGAATGAATAAAGGAAAGAAGAGTGTAATGACTACCTTGATTTGTAGCAAGAAGTGAATCACAGAATCTTCTGCTAGGAATGAAGAGTTGAGTCAGAGGTTCAATACCCACAAGAACTGACCTCTGAAGATCCTGGAAAGCTTTCTCAGATATTTGTTTAGCTGCAAGGCTGGGAGGGGTCCGGCTGAAAGACAGAGAGAGAAAGGGAGAAGATAAAATATGTTGACAGAGAATCAGCCCAAGACAAGCTGTGGCTCAGGTCAAACTCTGCTGAAAATATAAAATACCTTAAGCCATAGCTCCCAATGTAATATATGGACTATGGTGGTCAAGACTCCTCGAAATTTTAATGATATATCATCGGCAGTAGTACATATTATTTACATTATAAAACCACTAGGACCAAGAACTACAATGTTCATTCACACACTCCTCTGGAACTTTGGACTACATTCTCCATGAAATAAAATGGAAGTACTTTCAGCCCTATTTCTTATTATTACCTTTGTAGAACCAGTAGGACCTGGACTACTTGTGGACCACATTCCTCAACACAATCCTCTGGGAACTCCTTGACCAAATGATGCATCATCTTGAAGCACAGACTGCAAACCTTCAGAGTCCGGGCAAACGCCTTTTCGTCCCCACCCTGTGAACCTTGGACCTCAACACCAGGGGCTTGGGGTGCCAGGTCTAGGGCGTGGCAGTAGTGAGATTCCACTTCATTACATAGGGTCTGAACTAGTGGCGCTGCCTGTGTGAAGATTATTGTTCCACATTTTACAACAAAGCAAAGGACTGAAATGATGCTATGTAAAACCTGCCCTGCTGGTTGCTGGTTTGTTTGTTTTGTTTGTTTGTTTGTTTTGTTTTGTTTTGTTTAGTTGTTTTTTTTTTGGGGGGGGGGGGGTAGTGCCGCAGAAGTAATTGTCTGAGTGGAGTACCTGTCATAGAAGAATAATTTTTCCAGAGATATATTTCCCTTCTGGGGTGGTTGATATCCTGGAGTACATGTAGTTGCTCAGATTGATTTAAGGTTTTGTAAATAAAAAGACAGAATCCAATTATGATTTCCTTGAGCAGTGATTCTTAACCTCAGAAACAAATCCAATTTCATACATCAATATACAACATTATAACAGAGGGTAATGACACTGACAAGGGACTGCGTTGGTAGGGGGGTCTTTGAACCAACAAGAAATGCTAGATGAGGTCATAGGGCCAGAAAGGATACTAATCACTGATCTAGGTCATACCTGAAATGAATGGTGAATCGACTCCTTGTGTTTGATGACCAGCTTGACCAGGAACCTCCAGGTACTCACAAGAAGGGTTGTATCCATGCCGCTGATGATCCCACATAACTCATGGAAACCAACGCACACTGGAAAGATAAAAATAGCATGCTCCATGTTCAGTTTCCTATTTTAGTCCAATCCCTAACTGAAACTCTTGACCCCACACTATTGGTAAACAAACCCTTTACCCTAAACCTAACTTAAAACTTAATAGCAATCTAAACCATATTATCTGTGATGAAATAAAGCCAGATTAAATGTTGCAGTGCTCAGCAAATGTTAGAACACAGTGGGTGGGGGATATGAGCATCTCCTCTACATGTTTCTGGCTCTAATATCAATTGAGTCCTTTTTTTTTTTTACATCAATAACATTTCCATATTTACCATACCATTTCAAACTTTGGTTACCTGAACTTGCAACCCCTTCAAATCTCATAGAGATGACAATTGAACCAAGATCTAAAGAATTAGGATAGAATTAGGGGTTTCAGTCGAGAAGCAAAACACGTTGACACAGCATTGACTGTGTAGCAATTTGTGTGTGCATGAGGATATCACGTAAACTTCGTAGACACACACAACTTTCGCTCCCTCTGCAGAGAAGCATCTCATGCTCTACGCGGCACCGAGAATCAGAGATTTTGGGAATAGCTCGTTTGGACATACACCAATTTCGACGTCGATTCGATCTTTGTTCTTTTAAGAAAATATTTCCAAATGAACCCGAAGAATTCTCTGAACCATATGCTACACAGACATACCAGCAGCATTCTCTAAGCCCATCAACTTCATGGATTAAAACGCATATGAAGTTTTCTGAGCCCTATTTTCAGTTCATAAACCGAATTCAGCTAGATGCTGGAGGGTAAGTACAAAAATATAATGTATACTGATTCTATAAATGTTCGTATTTTGAATTTCTGTTATCACCTCACCTCCGAAATGTCATTTTTGCATACCATTGTTTGGAGTCAAAACGACCGTCAATTTCTGTTCTTCGCACCAGCACTACAAACATGATGAACAAAGAAGCGGACAAAATATACAGCTCCTCATTGTAACTTCCACAATTGCTCTGGTAGACAATAGAACATCCCTTCATTGCTATTATGTAAAAGTATGTAGAACAGGTGTCACATGCATATTCACCTGTCCTACTTATTGTGGAGGGTCCAATGAGGAGCTGTATATTTTGTCCGCTCTCTTTGTTATCGTGTTCATAGTGCAGGGTCCTTCCGAATCAACCGAGACAAGTCCATGTGTACGCGGGGTGTTTTGGTTTGAGAGGGACATGATTGGCCTCCGTGATTATTTTGGAGAAACAAAACTTGTATTTCAAAGGTTCACGGTAATCTAGAAAGACCTAATTATCCTGTAAAATTAATCAAAGTTATAAATAGTCATAAAGTTATAAATTTTGAGACCATTTTCATGAATTTATTCTTTCGACGTACCCTCGCGATAAATTTAACCGTCTCAATGCGATGACTTAAAATTTATATTACCGCACGAAACCCTATATATGGGACTGACCAATGAGGCACAGAAAGGCAAGTACTAGCACAGTAAAAACGCCGACTTTATTTACAGATTTCCAGAATAATAATTAATTATAATTAATCAATAATATGATAAACATAATCTCTGATTCATTCTTGATATATGTGTGAAATCTTATTATGTTTGGGTGTTGCATTCAAGAGATACAGAGACATGTTACTGGTTATTCCATATTGTTTCCAGGTACCAAGGATGCTAAAACGGTGCCATCTCTCAAACAATAAAAATAATAAGAATGACATCATGAACTTCGTCAAAAATTTCCTCAGACTTTAAATATTCAAAAATTTGTAATTCCGGAACCCTTCACCCAATTTTGAAAATTCAAACTGCATTTTGTTTCTAAAATTATGATCTGACCATCTATGCAAAGATTAAACCTCCATCTACAGGAAGAAAATATCACCTGAAACCCCTAATAGAATTAAGATATGTTAACGCACAATACCTCCACCAATAGTGTTTCTACATACCTCTAATCAAATATGTAATATCCCTTAAAATGAACTATGATGAATAATTCCTTCATCATAATTCAGTCAAGTTTAATTCAAACTGGACCCTGCTTTCAGAGCCAACTTACCACGGGATAAATTGTCAGTGTGACTGTCTGCTGAATCCGAGATGACTTCAAGAAGTGCCATCAATGCTTTCTGAAGACTGTATGCTCTCTTGAACAGGATAGAAAGTTGCTCTGATACAGCTGAGAAGTGATCCCCATAGACTGTGTGACTATCCTATAAGAACAAAATAAACATAATATTTACCATATTAGTATCGTATATAAGCACAGAATCAATTATATTTTTGACTTGTACTAACAAATGATTAAGATTTTAGAGCTATTATCAACATTCATAATAATAATAATAGTAATAGTAATAGTAACAACAACAATAACAATAACAATAACAATAATAACTAGAAATGTGCATTGCTGGTGCCGCGCAATGCGACATGTATCCCCCGGCACTGGCAGCGATTTGAAGGAGGGACAAACACCCTCCCCCATCCCCTCCCTCATCCCCTCCCTCAAACAAAAGGATGGTGTAGAAATTGCTGCCAGTGGCCCGAATATTGTCAACACTAGGAGCAGCATTACCAAAACAATTTGTGCAGATTAGAGTATAATGCATTTCTATAGAAAATTCGGAAGAAATATGACCTCAGAGCGCACATAAGCCATCCACTAAAATACGACCTTTGATCCTATGAAAGACGGAACACTAGAGGCAGCATCACCAAAAACTGTAGAGGTGTAATCTATAATGGACCTACATACAAAATCTGAAAGAAATGAGTTAAAAATGTGTCCTCCAGAATGCATGCAACGAAAATATGACATTTGACCCTAACAACAACCTGAATATGACATTTGACTGTATAGAAAGTGGTGGTAGCATCAGCAAACAATTTAGATGTGTAGGTTTCACTAAGACACATCTTCATATAAAATTTGAAAGAAATGTGTTGAGAGATATACCAAGATACATCTCCATACAAAATTTGAAAGAAATCCATCAAGAAATGTGGCCTGCAGAGTGCACTCACGCCATGCCCTGAAGTATGACCTTTGACCCTATAAAAGACGGAACACTGGTGGCAGCATCACCAAAAACTATAGGTTTTTAGATTACACCAACAGACACCTTCATGCAAAATTTGAACGAAATCCGTCAAGAAATGCAGAAGTACCGGTAAGAGTGCAAGAAATGGAAAAATGACCCTTGACCCTATAAAGGACGGAACAATGAGGCAGCATCACCAAAAATTAAATATGTGTAGATTATACCAAGATACATCTCCATACAAAATTTGAATGAAATCCGTCAAGAAATGCAGAAGTAAGATTGCACAAAAGGGACAAATGAGCTTTGACCCTATAAAGGACGGAACAATGAGGGCAGCATCACCAACCAGTAAAGATGTGTAGATTATACCAAGATACATCTCCATACAAAATTTGAAAGAAATCCATCAAGAAATGTGGCCTGCAGAGTGAACTTACGCCATCCCTTGAAGTATGACCTTTGACCCTATAAAAGACGGAACACTGGTGGCAGCATCACCAAAAAGTACAGATTTTTAGATTACACCAAGGGACACCTTCATGCAAAATTTGAACGAAATCCGTCGAGAAATGCAGAAGTAAGAGTGCAAGAAATGGAAAAATGACCTTTGACCCTATAAAGGACGGAACAATGAGGGCAGCATCACCAACCAGTAAAGATGTGTAGATTATACCAAGATACATCTCCATACAAAATTTGAAAGAAATCCATCAAGAAATGTGGCCTGCAGAGTGAACTCACGCCATCCCTTGAAGTATGACCTTTGACCCTATAAAAGACGGAACACTGGTGGCAGCATCACCAAAAATTAAATATGTGTAGATTATACCAAGATACATCTCCATACAAAATTTGAATGAAATCCGTCAAGAAATGCAGAAGTAAGAGTGCACAAAAGGGACAAATGAGCTTTGACCCTATAAAGGACGGAACAATGAGGGCAGCATCACCAAACAGTAAACATGTGTAGATTATACCAAGATACATCTCCATACAAAATTTGAACAAAATCCGTTGAGAAATGTGGCCTGTAGAGTGCACTCACGCCATGCCCTGAAGTATGACCTTTGACCCTATAAAAGACGGAACACTGGTGGCAGCATCACCAAACACTACAGGTTTTTAAATTACACCAAGAGACACCTTCATGCACAATTTGAACGAAATCCGTTGAGAAATGTGACCGCCAGAGCGCACACAAGAGTACACACAAGACATCTATCAAAATATGACCTTTGACCCTATAAAAGACGGAACACTGGGGGCAGCATCACCAAAATCTATAGGGTTCCAGATTTTACCAAGAGACACCTTCATACAAAATTTGAACAAAATCCGTTGAGAAATGTGACCGCTAGAGCGCACACAAACTATCCCCCAAAATATGGCCTTTTACCCTATAAAAGACGGAACACTGGGGGCAGCATCACCAGAAACTATAGGGGTCCAGATTTTACCAAGATACACGTCCACAGGAAGTCTGATAGAAATTCGTCGAGAAATGTGACCGCTAGAGCGCACACAAGAATGTGACGCGGCGGCGGCGGCGAAACGCTGCTGAATCCAAAGTATCCTCCGGCATACTGCCGGGGGATACAATAATAATAATAATCTGGATTTATATAGCGCCTATAATACATCTACAATGTTTCTAAGTGCTTTACAATTAATTACCTTGGTCGTGCTTGAGTCAAATCTTGTTTTCATTCACATAAATGTCATGTAATTCGCACACTAATTAAGAAATGTTGATTTCATAATAAACCTTAAATTGTAAAATGGAGATGATTATACCTTGCAGTGACTGAAGGACCTCTGTATGACTGATAGGACATTACAAGGTAATGACTCTATGGTATCCATGGAAACCGTATCCCCTGATGAAGGCATCACTTGTTGGATGGCAGTCTCCAGACTGTTGATGACCTCTACCAAGAGCTTGGGGTTGAAAAGAAGTTAAATTTATAAAATTCAATAACTGTTTTATTTAGAAGAGTAATGATGAACATTTAAAAACCCATAAAAGATTGGAAACAAATTCATCTAACAGACATTTACAATTAAGCGAATTAATCATGACAAAACAAATATATTAGTGACAGACAGAGTTACAGCTACATGTACACTGGGCGGCGGTGGGTGGCAGAACCCACCACTTACCAGGAATTTTGGCACTTGAGCCCTCCACTCAAGAGTACAAAATTCATTTCGTTGATATTAATTATCCAGAAATTTAAATCATATGACAGAAAAAAAGTATGTAATTGTATAAAATTTCATCAAATGCCAGCATGCCTATGAGTGCTGCCTTTTACCTGCTTATAACCCTTGTGATGGGATACATCTTAAAATTCAACACTGGACTTGTGATTCTAAATAAGCAGGTGTTCAGGAACCTTTTATGGGTTTCATTATAATTATCTTCATAATTGCAGATGTACTAAAAAAATAAGGATCAGGAAATCTGTTTTTTACCCATTTGACTTTTACAAACACTGTGCATTCCATTACCTTTAATAAATTATGCATTTTAATCAATATAGCAAGAATTCAGGCAACAGAAAAATTATAAATGAATGGGAAATATACAAAATTTGGGGGTGTGAAGTACCTTTAGACTGTGCAATAGAGAATGACATAGCTCCTCGGATGAATTTATCTCCTGAAGAGCTGAGAGTATGGAGCTACAGATGCTACTAAATAAGACTCGTGTCTGCAATAGAAAGAGAGGTGTTAGTACAACTACAAGAGAATGGTGCAGTTTTTTTCCCATCACTTGCCTAATTCAGTCAGTGATCCAATGTAAAGAGGTTATGACGAGGTCCAACTTGAAGCTTTCTGAGATTTCACCGATGAACTTTAGAAGCTTTAAAGTTTATGTAGGCAGCACTTGACACTAAGAGGTGCCCAAGACAAATGGGCGCCAAAAATCTATACCCGGACCAAAAAAAATTCTAAATTTTAACGTGGGGCTTATGCTTACAGACCTTACAGGCAAATCCGGATTATGATCTGGCAATGCCATAAATGAAGTTAGATAGATGCCTCTAGCCTCTGTAGATCTATGCTCTAGATCTTGATCTACGTAACTAACTCCACTCCCCCCAAAATCACAAAAAAACAAAAAAACAAACACAAACAAAAAACTACCCAGCAGACCTACAACAAAATCCTGAATGGACTGGTTTCATACTTGTGACATGACAGGAGCCAAGAATTCGCTCTCCCTCTCATCCTCCTTCAAGACCGGTTGTAGGGAGACCACCATTGTCTTCAGGATGCCAACTTTCTTAGTTGTTGATGCTCCATTGCAATACTGAGCTTAAAATATTGTTAAAGATAATGCTAACCTAGTAAAAGTAGTAGAGTCTAGTAGATCCATTGGTCTTGTCTTGTCTTGTCTTGTCTAGAAGATACGTGCAGACCATCATGAAATCGCTATAGCGCCAATTAGGGTATTCTATTTATCATTAGTTTAAATTTAGCCCCATCAGTATTGTTCTAGGGTACAAAGAGTATTTGTAACAGTCTTCATTAGCCCATATAACATTATAATTCAATTTTTGTGATTTACATGTGGTTCTTAATAAGGAAGATTTTTTAGCTACATTTATAGTGATGTTAGAAGGGGTTAAATTGTGGGTCTCCTGGAATAAGGCCAAGTAAAAAAATATACATGTTTAGCGTCCTGCCTTTTTGGAAAAAAGGAAGGAGGAGGCCTTTTTTTTTTTTTTTTTTTAAATGGCCAACCGACCCATTTAACAACCAGCCGGGCTATTTTTCCAAAATGGCCGCCATTTCTTTAAAATCACCACTTGGACTTAGGAAAATAATGCCAGCTATTACATAGGCTAGATACAATGGATAGAGACCAACAACCCCCCCCCCCCCCACCCCCCCAAAAAAATCATGAAATTTACACTTTTGGGGGGTTTTTACACACAAAAAAAAAAAAAAAAAAACAGGCGGCCTCCAAAAAGGAAGCGGGCAGGGACGCTAAACATGTATATTTTTTACTTGGCCTAAAGTTATAAAACGACTTTTTGCTCTCCTGTCTTGTAGGGTTTCCCATCCGAAGTTTTTTAACATTGTAGTGACACTACTGCAGTGCCTGTACTCATTCGTTAAAAATCAGCACCCCTTCTTTGAACTTTTTCAAGGCTATCCTAATGAGCTTTCTGGTAGGGATCCCACACAGAACTACAGTATTCAAGGTTAGGCCTCACAATTGTCTTGTAAGCTATTTCTTTAATACAAGTGGAGTAGTTCCATACATGTAGGTTACGTTTTACTAACCCAAGGATACTTTTAAACAGTTATGTTGATATGAATGGCCCAAGATGGGCTATTGCGTAGCTCAACACCCAAGTAGGGATGGTCATTGACAACATTCAAACTAAAATTTCCAAGATAGTATTTATGGGGAGCAATTGTCTTCTGATGGGTAACATGCATTATGAAACATTTAGATGTATTATATTTAATCTGCCACGTTTTCTCCCAATCCTGAAGTCAGTTAATGTCACTCTGAAATATGTCACAATCTTCACTTCAGGGGAAGTAATATTTCTATACAAGATTACATTACATACAGCCTTACATTGGACACTAATTGATCTGGTTAAGTCATTTATGTATGCAAGAGTGGCACTCAATACATTGGACAGACGGGTATGTGCCACTTTGACGACCCCCTTTTTCAACGGCCGATCGCCGTTCTCAATCTACCCGATTTCTTTTAACTGCCGTTCCGAAGACCCTCGGAAATGCAATGTCCCGTATATACACGCAGGTGCTCTCATCCGTTCCCTAGCCTTAAAATGTCGCTCGCTCTGGATCCTGAGTGCTTCGAAATATATGCATGTACGGACCTAAAATAAAGGTTGTCAGATGCAGATCCCAAGATAGTGATGCCACATGAACTGTGTTTTAGGCCCATTCGATTCCACCACCATCCAAATCATGCTCAACAAGCTCAAGATATCACATCTTTCTACCAAAGTAATTCTATAAACATTTCATTATTTAATTATAGAATAATTGTGAAATTAAATCCACCATAACAACTGAAAAAATTATAAAAATAAAAAAGCTAAAATCAATGAAATAGGACATTTCCCTAAAAAAAAATGGGTAGAAGTAATCTTCCATACACCAATTTCAACCAGGTTCAACTGGTGGGACTGTGTCAATTATAGTAACCTGTGGAAAAAAGTCTGTCATTGACCCCATTAATCATGCAATAATTTTCATATTCCTCAATTATATGAAAAAAAATCTACCTTCATTGGACAGATAGACTTACTCTATCAAATGAATACAAATAAACCATGGTTTATTGAAAATTAAAAAATCATGTTGCATCACTACCCAAGACCCTATTTTTCACTCGGCTGGTGAGTTCCATAGTTCCCAAGACTGTATTTTGCCCTGTCAGTCCATTCCTTAGACACCAGTTTTGAGGGCGGCTGCGGCACAACCCCGTCTGAAAAAAATTAGAATACCCTACCACATGGACTTATGTGCATAAACGACCAACACATAGGGTTAGGGTTAGGGTTGTGGTTAGGGTTATGTTTAAACTTAAAGTTAGGATTATGGTTAGAATTACGATTTACGGTAGCTCAAAAACTTAAGTCTTTGGATTTAGCTTCATTATTAGAGAAGCGTTAGTCAACTGATCTTGTTTACGAGCCAGTATAGGCTGTATGAGTCAATATCTACCACACAGTTTTGTCCTTTCCCACACATATTCGACTTGGTAAGACATGGAAAATATATAATCACATGACACGACAAGCTACGATCGATGAACAGGCATTCGTCCTATATCATCGTGGGATTAAAGTAAAATTAAAGTAAACTAAAGACAAAGTAAAAGTAAAGTAAAACTAAAACTAAAAGGATATTATTAACACTGGGAGTGTTTCATTCAGCTTCTCTCTGCATGTGTCCTGGCTCCATGATGAAATATGATCACTGACTGATTCTTGAGACATTGTGTAAAACACGCAATACAGATCCAGAGGAGTAAAGTGTTATTAAGATCACTCAGAGTTGTCAACGTTGCCATTGGCAATATAAACTACACATGTATTTGTAGCAAAATATGATTGTAGGTAGCAGTGCCTAACGTTACATACATCTACACGTACACCCAATGCTTGCAGAACAGCACCCCGGTAGAGTCGGCCGGATCTGACGCGACGGTTGTCCGAAGACCGTCCGATCAAAGTTTACTTCCTGACGCGGCTGCTCAATTAAATTCCCCGCTGCATGCACTGAGCTGATGAGCTACCCATGCATTAGGGTTCACACTAACTTTACTTCCGGGTTGTGATAGGTTGTACCATACAAAGAAAAGGGGTAAAATATATTTCGTGAATTAAAGGAAAAATCATTTTGATCCATATGAGTTTAACATGGCTTCTGTTATTAGATAATTTGAATTAAATATAATTCATATATACATTTACATTCGTTTTTCTTTAAAACAAAATATACACAGTTTCGAATGCCTGGCTATTCACCTCTTAATAAATGAGCCAGTCTGTTTCGCGCCAAAATATTCCGCGCTACTTCAATTTGACTGAACAGATGTAAACAATTCACATGTGTGTGTGTGTAGTATACCTATGCGACGTATATGTATAGATCCTCCAGGCTCCACGTAATAATCAAGAAACAGATTGTCTTTATGACGATACAAGCTTGAAATGTTTGTATATTTTATCTGAATTGACATCACAGTAATCATCATACAACAGACGTCAAGATGCCTTCAAAGACGATATGTGATCAAGTCGTTCCTCCAACTGTAAGAGATAGGTGAGATGCGTACCAATAGGCAATACCGTTATTAATTCATGGACTTCAAAATCAAATGTAGCCAGGTGCAGATTTAAGTTTTTAGTTTACATTAGCTGTTTAGTCTTTAGCTTGCTTAATTTGATTTAGTCGTTAGCTTGCTTAATTTGATTTAGCCTAAGCTTAAACCCAGTCATGCCAGTGTGGGATTCGGTAAATAGACACAAAGAATCCTATTCCTAACTTAGATTTAAGATTTTTTGCTATTCATTTTCCCCCAAGGGTTCAAGAACTTGAAGGAGATTTGAATGATGGCCTCATCACAGAAAAGGTAAGAAGATCTAACCAAATTTGTCAAAATTGTATTATTTAAGTTATTTTAACCTATTCATGTTATTGTTTGAACCATTAAGTATTCTGCAACTCAAGCTAGACTTCCCCTACAAAAGTACAATACTACATTCAAGCTGGTTATGACTCCATCAGTTGAGTTGGTTTTGTTTTGAATGTATTTTTTCTTGTCTCAGTAAGTTGTGCTTGTTAATAATGGCTGATAACTCACTCAGGTTGAGTGAGACATGGAAAAGTAGCAAAATAAGAAAAAATTGTTAGGGGGCCTAAATGACTTTAGGCCTAAAAGGTTTTCAAATAAGATGTAGAGAGGATGCTGGTTGATCCAAATTTTCCCCACTTGGAGATATTATTAGGAGTAACTTTAGGTAATAAGCCAACGTATTAGCCAACTGTTTAATAATAATGAATATACAAATATTTGTAGGTCCGTCTAGATCTACATCGTGTAGACTGTGTATATACGAAAAGTGATTGTTATTTATTTCTTTGTAGGGATATATCAAGAAGAAGAGCAAGATCTTGTTTGAGCACATGTCAACAGACATGCAGAAAAGGTGAGTTTTACATTATATCGCTTAATATGTCAGAATTGAAGCGTAAACTATTTCAAATGAGGCCTACCTGCCTACTGTCAAGCTGGGCAATAAGAGTTATTGTGAAAGTAGAAAATTTTAAAATATTCATGTCCAAACTCCTTTTCAGAAATGAATCATTACAGTTACCTGCACTGTTCTAGACTACAGTCATACTTTTAGATAAACCAATTTCTGTATCAAATGTAATTCCAATTTCTTTTTAGCAAATGAAATTCAAAGTTTGATGAATAAATAATCAATATATTGCCATAAACAAGTGTGCCAATCATAGAAGGGCTACTTGAGGGCAAACATTTATAGTCATCTTCACCTGTCTTGTGTCGTGTGTGTTTATGATCGGTGTGAAAGCTCTTGCACATGTCGTATACTGAATCCTAGTTACTCTTTTTATTTTAAAGGTTGAAAGCATTGGAAGAGGAGCTTAAAGAGGAAGAGTTGACAGAGGTAAGTATAATGATTACTTCTTGAAATATTTTTTTTTCTTCCCCCCCCCCCCCCCCCCTTTAAGCATTTTAAATGCACTGCAAATAAGTGTTTGACACAAAAAAGGACTTTAAAAGAATATATTTTCATGACATATAGTTTGCCTTGTTTTCTAAATTTAGTGATAGATCACGGGCTCGCGCGGTAACGGTACCCCGGTCCGCAAAACTGCATAAATACTCATTGCACTGTAGTTTTCATCAAGTTAATCTCCTGACGATGAACAGAGCACACTGTTCGAAACGCGTCGAGACAGATATACTCCTTTACCGAAAGATTACCGTAGTTCGGAAACTCTCTATCAGAACTACTCTACAGAGGAATACAAACAGTTCTTTTCAGAACTACTCTCTCCAAACTTCTCTGACCTGCTCAGAACTTTTCCTGATCTCAATCACTCTTTCCTCTTTTTTTTCTTTTTCCCCTTTCCATTTCACTTCATTTTTGGTGTACAAACACTGAAAACAAAAACCAAAAATAGTCTTGTGTAAGTGTTTAAATTTAATTTCATTCCATTTCCATCTCTTTCCTTTCCTTTCACTTCTCCTAAATTCCTCTAAACGCCCCATAAGTGGGTTATTTTTCACGAAAAAATATATCAACAGCCTTTTCCCAGAGGCTCCCACATGATGTTACCGAAAACCTTCAATTGTGAAGATCACATATTGCTTGACCTGAGACAAGCAATATTGATTTTTGTGATGAATGTATGCATTCAGAGTTATGTACGTATAAAAAAAATACTTTGTTCATTGTATGGTAATGAGCACTTATATAGAGTTTTATTTTCTTTGTTTTTAGAAAGGGTATTTGAGCAAAGTTCAGTCCATCTTGGCAAAGTTCCTTGAAAGCTGCTCCCCTAGCAACGGAGATGTCAAGGAAGAACCTCGCACCAATGGGAAAGCTAACGGGGATGCTCAATCCACTGTGGGAAATGGCTCCAGCTCCAGTAATGGCTCCGGTAGTTCCGGCAAAGTCAACGGACAAACTAACGGCAGCCATGTTGATTCTTCAAGTCAGGAGGAGAATGGCACCAGCCAATCAGAGGAAGATATGGAGACTGACACGCCAACTTCTGGGAAGGGTGATTCTAAGAAGAAAAAGAAAGGAAGCCCTGGAGGTGGTGAGGGAGGGAAAGGAAGAAAGAGGAAAGTTTTAGGAGATGGTGTCCGGGAAGAAGAGGAGAAGAATGAAAAGAAGGGAAAAGAAGAAAAAGAAGTGGAAGAGGAAGAGATGAAGGAGGAGAGTGGAGAGAAGATGACACCAGATGTGAAAACCCCGAGATCCAGCAAGAGGAAGCGATCACCCAAGGTCGACGCAAAGCAGCCCAGCATCATGTCCATGTTTACTAAAAAGTAAGAAATCAAGATTATATATACAAAAATAAAAGTTTTGGTATTTATATTTGACATCACATTTTAACATCTGTGTAAAAGAGGAGTGCTTATCAGAAACCTTTACTGTTCAAACACAAAATGGTACTTATTCAGGAACAAGATGAACTGCTATCCTGAAATATGACTGGAATTTGTGGTCTTTGCTCGTTGATGCAACATTTATTAGCCAAGAAAATGTTTTACATTGCATTACATTACATTGTTGATTTTTTAAATCTTGCATTCCCCTGGGCTTAATAAAGGAAATGCACAGTTCCCATAGGCAAACGGCTAAATAGGCATAATTATGGATCAACACTCAATAGTAGTAAATTGGGCTAATTTTGCTAACCATCTGATGTATTGCAGACCAGCAAAGCAGGAGGAAGAGGAGGTGCAAGAGTCTTCATCATCATCAATGGATGTCGATAAGAAGGAGGCAGAGAAGGAGAGTGGAGATGGTGGAAAGGAGGAGGAGGAGGAGCCAAGTGGACCAGGAGGAAAGAGGATTAAGAAGGAGGAAGATGAAGAGAAAGCTAAAGATGAACCCCTGTCACCATCGTAAGTTTGGATGAGGTTTTCCAGATTTGAGGACAACTACCCAATGAACTATCTCCAGGACAACTACCACTCGAAAAATACCCCTCTAAGGCACCAGCCCCTTTTAACCTGTTGACTACTGAATTCTTTAACTCTCATAGGGTTAGGGTTACAGGAGCCACCCGGTTCCCGTAGTCTATGGGTTAACAACTACCCCCCCCCCCACCCACCCCCCCCCACTCAGGTCGTAAACTTAGTACTGTCCAGTTTATTGTCTAGATGGATAATTTACATAGTATTTTGTCAAGGGTCTAGGGGTCATCCTGATAGATTGATTGGTTGAAGGCTGGGGCTTCATGTCCCCTGGTAATTGGGAGATTGATATTATCAAAATGAATTTTGAAATCCTGTATCTTCACCACATGTCACTATGGTTTCTTACCTTCGTGTACAATTATTATGCTAATCCTTTGATTTTTGATTGATTGACTTCTCTATACTTTTTTTCTTTTATGAAGGAGAGACTTGCGGCAAAGAACCAATCAAGAGACGGGTGTCACTGCGGAGGCAGATGCTAAGGTAATCAAACCAACATTTCTAATGATTACAGGCTCTTTATTCTTGTTTATATACATTTTTGTCCATGTTTTATAATGACTTTCATTGTATGTATTTTATATCCTTTCTAATGTCCGATTGTCTTACATGCATCTTTCTATGAGATGTTGCTAGAAGTTCAATTTCATTTTCTGTTAATAATTGTATATTTTATTCGTACTGACTGAGGTTTGATTTACATCCTGTTTCTTTTTTCTGTTACCATAGCAACCACCTCTTCGTTGTAAGGAGTGCAGACAGTTATTAGATGATCCTGATCTCAAGCTCTTTCCTGGAGATCCTGATGATGCTGTAAGTCTTCCTTTTTCTCTTTTATTGTTTAACCCCATACAGTGCCATAAGTAATTTCAACTTTCCAAATTCATGATTTGCGAAATGTGAAGTTTGATAACACTGATTAATTTTGTCCCTTTTATTTCAAGATGACGAACAAGAGCAAACCATGATTAGAAATTTTTATGCCTCCGCCCACCGAAGGTGGGTGCCGGAGGCATTATGTTTTCGGGTTGTCCGTCCGTCCGTCCGTGCGTCCGTCCGTCCCACTTCTCGTTACCGCGATATCTGAAGAATCATTTGAGGTAGGAACCTCAAACTTGGTACTAGTATGTATCCCCATATGAAGACGAACTGATTAGATTTTGGGGTAAGTAGGTCAAAGGTCAGAGGTCACAGAGGTCAATTTACATGAAATTACATAAGAATTCTTGGTTTTTAGCACCGTTACCACGATATCTCGAACTGTTTGAGGTAAGAACTTTAAACTTGGTACTAGTATGTTACCGTATACGAAGATGAACTGATTAGATTTTGGGGTAAGGAGATCAAAGGTCAGAGGTCACAGAGGTCAATTTACATGAAATTACATAAACATTATTTGGTTTTTAGCACCGTTACCACGATATCTCAAGAACTGTTTGAGGTAAGAACTTCAAACTTGGTACTAGTATGTATCCCCATAGAAAGAGGAAGTGATTAGATTTTGGGGTAGGTAGGTCAAAGTTCAAAGGTCACAGAGGTCAATTTACATGAAATTACATGGAATTAGTGGTTTTTACCACCGTTACCGCGATATCTCAAGAACTATCTGAGGTGAGAACTTCAAACTTGGTACCAGTATGCATACCCATAGAAAGATGAACTGATTAGATTTTGGGGTAAGTAGGTCAAAGGTCAGAGGTCACAGAGGTCAATTCACATAAAATTACATGAAATTACTGGTTTTTAGCCTTGTTATCAAATATTTCTAGTTTTATATGAAAATGAAATGAAATAAATTTTTCTGTCTCCTGTGCATTTTAAGTGAAAAGATTTGTCATTTTGTTGGACCAATCCTTTTTAGAGTGTACATGTATGCCATACATTTCCAATCTGGTGATGGCGGAGGCATAAATTCCAACCGCGCGCGGTCGAATATTCATCTAGTTCCTTTTAAATCTTAGTTGTGATATATGTTTGAAAAATACAATTTGGTGTTTGGTACATTTTTGTTTTCAAAATTATTTTATATTTCTTGTAAAGAAGTCAAGCTTTTAGATAAACTTTATAAAATATTCTTCTCTTTTTTTTGGGGGGGGGGGGGAGGGGGGAGGAGAATGGTAATTTTGATAATGTACTTGATGAAAATGTGCTGTACATAGCTTTGTTTACAGTTTCTTTCTCAGTTAAATGAAAACTTCTTATCCTGCTTTGACATCTTACCTTTAAAAATTGAGAGGTGAAATCCAGAGAGCATGTATTTTCCTCTCGTTTTAAAGATGTAAATATTTGCCTTAAGTGTAGAATAAATGCCTTTACTTAGAAACTTTTTATTTTTATTTTGAGGAGTGTAATACATGTATTTAGTTATCAATAGGGTTGTACCATAAAGGGTTAGAAAAGAGAAAAGGGTTCGACTCATATTACATTTATCTGTTTGTTTTACAGCGTGAGGAGTACATCACGTTGACTGATCCTAGACTTTCCTTACTCACTGGTGATGAGGAGGATACTATGAGCTATGATGAAAGACTTCAATATAAGATCACCAACTTCAGGTTTGTCAGTATACTGTTTGAGCTGTTATTTGATATGAGCAGATAATATATAGACTTCAATATAAGATCACCAACTTCAGGTTTGTCAGTATACTGTTTGAGCTGTTATTTGATATGAGCAGATAATATATAGACTTCAGTGTAAGATCACCAACTTCAGGTTTGTCAGTATACTGTTTGAGCTGTTATTTGATGTGAGCAGATAATATATTTGATGAATCATTGTACAAGATATTAAAGGTCTCACCCCGTTGGTTGCTGTGATTAGCACATATCTCCAACTTTATTCTTCAGTAAAGAATTGATCATTGATCAAACTATATGCATTTGATTTTAAGAATTGGAACTGAAAGTGGGATTAAAGTGATTGAGTAACTTTGTGGAGGATTGATAAAATCTGAGCTTTCTGGCCTTACATGTTATCAGTGTATGTAATATGGCGTAAAAATGAAGCCCATGTGGAAAAAAGCACTTCAAAATCATCATGTGCCTCACAAAAGTAAACATATGCAAGTGACCGGAAAATGCCAGACTCATTTTCCCCATTGACTCAGTGTTAGACTAAAGCGTATGGCCATACGCTTTCGTAAATGGGAGTATTCAGTCGCAGATATCTTAATAATAGCATTATATATTTGAAAACCTTTCTATGCCTGGCTATTTATTTATCATTCTGAACATCATTATACAAGACAGATATCAATATTCAACAATTTATTAAATCAAGCCTCCACAAAGTTACTCAATGCCTTTAACATTTCATAGAAAGCTAGCTTAAGTAGAAATAGCAGAATCAGATAAATAAATCAGTTGAAACTTGAGAAAAATCAGACCAGACGTCAGTTCACAACATTTGTATATTTGTATATCAGAGGAATCACCTACAGATATATGTTTGTTAGATGTAGAAGCTATCAGTTGTTTGATGTAATCTTTACATTGCAATGTCTATCGATTCACATTTCAGTGTGTATGATAAGAGCACCCACCTCTGTGCATTTGATAGTGGACTGATTGAGAAGAACAAGGAGCTCTACTTCAGCGGATATGTCAAACCCATTTACGATGAAAACCCAAATAATGAAGGTAACAGTGACGACTTGTGAAATGTCTTTCATTTCTGTTCCACAATATTCTCTTTTGCTCTCTCTTTGCCTTCATTTTGATTTGCTTTCCACACTCATTACCACCCCACACTCATTACCACCCCCACACTCATTACCTCCCCACTCTCATTACCACCCCCACCTCCGATGATGCCTTATATTTTGATGTTGTTTGCAGTTGCTCCTTCTATTTCTTTCACTATTTCCATCTGGACAACCTTCTTTATTTTCATTTCTATTAATCTCTTTCTATCTTTTCCTTTCATAGTGTCATCCATCTTTCAATTTCTCCTCTCTTTGATTATAACTCTTTCTCACCTATTTTCAATTAGTTTCATTTCAGTATATCTTGTTCTTGTTAGCCAGTTTTTGATAATTTAAGACCATTCCAGATTTGGTTCAGAATTTCTACATCATCTTTATGCCCTAGTACTTTATTTATGAGTGAAACTGTTATTTCCATGGTTACAATACAGGTGGTATCCCAACCAAGAGGATGGGTCCAATCAACGAGTGGTATACCACAGGATTCGATGGAGGAGAAAAGGCTCTCATTGGATTCAGTACAGGTAAGTTTAGGATGATCTAAATCAAGAAAGAAAGTGAAGGAGAGAAAGATAGGAGAGATATGAAAAAGGAGGGCAAAGAGAACCCTGTTTTCATTGGCAGATGGGATTTTGATCAAGCGTTCGACTTGCTGGTTAGCCTACAATTTCCTAGGTTTCGAAACTGAGTTGAGTCTTTCAAATGGTGAAGTTAAATGATCAGATGCGATACCTTTCTGTCAAATCAGCAATTATGAACTGTAAAATATATTTTCCAAATACCATGGAATATATTGTTCCAGAGAAAGGAATAACTGACACTTAATGATTTTATCATAATTTCTTGTTCTCTCTCCCAGCTGGATATGATAAGTGATGTTATGTTCTTGAATTAGGTCAGTATCATAGAAACGGTCAAATATGAATTGTTTCCATTTATCTAAAAATCAAATTCTGCTTTATATCCTATATATACCTTTTTCTGGTACTGAATTCTTCAAGATAATGTGTGGTTTAATTTTGTTGTTGAAACCTGCCAGTTATGATCCTCATCTTCAAAAATGTCTTGCTTCTGTTTTGGTAGCGTTTGCTGACTACATAGTGATGAGCCCTAGTGAAGAGTACAAGCCATTCTGGACAGCCGTTCAGGAGAAAATCTACATGAGTAAAATCATGATTGAGTTTCTCCAGAACACACAAGATGCGGTGTATGAAGACCTTCTCAGTCAGATCCAGGTTAGTGATGTATTCCCGAGATGCTTTCTTAAGATGTTATTATGATATATAGCCATCATAAGATGCTGTCCTCTCCGAAGCTATTATCATGATGTCAAATGATCGTGCCGAAAGTGCCATGAGAGGCTATCCCGAGATGATGTAAGATTCTGTCTCCTGAAAGATGAGATTATTATGTTCTGGTGTAAGATGCTATCCAAGAATCTTTCGGAAGCCAGTTTCCCATAACGCTATGACAAGATGCTCTTTGAAGATGCGATCAGAAGACAGGATTTAAAGATTGTAGAATGATATAGCATTAGTAGATACTATCTTATCATGCTATCCTAAAATAGCATTGTAGAATGATATAACATTAGTAGATACTATCTTATCATGCTATCCTAAAACACAATCCAAAGATGGTAATCTAAATATAGTATCCAAAAGGTTATATCTCGGGATGGATTATTTCTTATGCCTTTTGATGACTTTTAGAAAAATGGTAATTCTTTCATTTGGGTGGCAATATGATGAGAATGATCATTGCCATGGTGATGACGTTGAGTCAGATAACAATGTTGTGGATTATGAAATAAATGTGTTATTTTGTTGCATATTTCATGTTATAGTAACAAATTAATTAACCGTATACTATCAACAAGTTTTATCCTGTCATTAAATTCGTACAGACGACTGTACCACCGGACGGATGCGGTTGCTTCACGGAGGACACGTTGCTACGCCACGCCCAGTTTGTGGTGGAGCAGGTTGAAAGCTACGATGAAGCAGCAGACCAGGATGAGGTACTCCTTATCACCATGCCTTGTATGAGGGATCTCATCAAGCTGGCTGGTGTCACGCTTGGCAAGAGGTCAGTCCATCAAGATCAAGATAATGAATTATTCCTAATCAAATGATTGTTTGCAAGCAGTCATGTGTGATTCATTTTTATTGTGCCTCTTCATTGTTTTTTAGTTTAGGTTTAAACCTCCTTTGTGAATTCGGGCCAATTACTCCTCCACAATTTAAGACTTTCAGCAACACTATGTGGTATCCTCTGTGAAAAGTCTATTCGTATAATTTTTTGTGAAAAGAACCCACTTTTATGGGGCGTTCTTTCTTTTATGGGGAATCTGGGAAAAGTAAAAGAAAATGAAAGAAACAGAAGGAGATGATAAAGGAAAGAAATTATTCCTATTTACCGTACCACATAATTATTAAACCAATTCCCATAACTTCTAGGTAGTTCCTTTCACAATGCAATCATGTGACCAGTACACCACATCACCCGTAATGAACCTTATCATTTTTACAATACAGTACAGGTACTTATATAGTGCTCTATACACATGTAATGGTTTCAGAGCGCTTTACAAAGTAATAAAAAATACATAATAGATAAATTAATGCTCTTGGTCAAACAGGAGAGTTTTTATGGCTCTCTTAAACGCATCTAATGATGGAAGAAGGCGAACAGATTGGTGGATATTATCATTTTTGTTTGTCTGTTTGATCAGACGTGCTGCCCGGGAAAGCTGCAGCAGTCAAAGAGAAGAAACCAGTCTTCACCATGGCAACAGTCACACCCCTTGTCAGTCATATCTTTGATGCTATCTTCAAGGATCAGATCGCAGATGAGATGAAGGCTGCAGCATCGGAGAGAAAGAAACGTTGTGGAGTTTGTGAGGTAAGGTCATAAAATTTATAATTTGATGTTACAAGAGATATCCAGACATTTTCTATCTTTTTAAAATATCTGTTTAAACTTACCTTTTACCTTGCTTGTAAGGATAGTGTTGTTCATTTGTAAATTCATATTCACTGATTTGATCTACATATAAGTGACCTCTTCATTTATGTACCATACATACCTTTCCCCATCACCACCAGGACATCTAGTTTATACCCCTGTATTATAATGCCAAGCAGTCACTGTGGAATGCTTTACGTACGAGCCCTATCATCCATTAATTTCCATGAGTGTGTATGAATTTGAGAAAGATGAAAGTGATAATGATAATCCATGGATAATATTGTTTTAGATATGCCAAGCACCAGACTGTGGGAAGTGCACTGCATGCAAGGATATGATCAAATTTGGTGGAAGTGGTAGAGCTAAGCAAGCTTGTAAGGAAAGAAGGTATGTTCTATGTGGTTCAGTTTTTCTTTGTAGTTTCTCTCTCTCTCTCTCTCTCACTCACTCTCTTTTCTTCCTCCCCTCTCCTTCGCTCTCTCTTTCTCTTGTGTCTTTGATACTTCTTGAGAGATGGTAGAATTCTGCAGCGTATTTAAATTTCAGGATTATATTATCATTACAAAAACATAGAAATCAAGTTTGTTGATCAAGCATTTTGAAATACATGGAAGCCATGATTTATGTACTAGATTCTGATGCTACGATACTGCCTGTGACATATAAATTATGCAGGCAATCAAAAGTTTGTAATTTTATTGTTTTCTAATTTTATTTACAAGGAATATACGGATAATGTGACATATGTACAGGCTTGCAAAGAAAGGATTCCATATAATGGTTTCCCTTGGGCAGAGTTTCTCATTGAAACCTGGATTAAATGAGTAAAGACCACCTACATAATTATAAAGGCCACTTTTCTTGTCTCCCGTGAAAAGTCTTTTTTTATATATGTATATATCTACAGATTTATTGTATTAGGAAATAACAGGAATTTACTCTTTTTTTTCTCCTGCATCATCACAGGTGTCCCAACATGGCGGTGCAGGAGGCAGATGAAAATGACATTGACGAGATGGATGACTCCAATAAGAAAGGGAACATGGATGACAAGAAGGCTAAGAAAGGTCGCAAGCTAGGATCCCCACTCAAGAAGAAGAAAAGGGTAGATGAAATTACTCTTTTTCAAAATTGTACATGTACACATAAATATATTGTGCATTGCAAAAAAAAATTTACCATAGAAGAATGTATTTTATTCCAGATTTTGAAATAAAAAGAAAAATCTCAAAGCCCCAAATTTTAGAAACCATAGTGTTTAAGTCATCCAATTACTTGGGACGGCTAAAAGGGGAATGTGAACGATAACAAAACACCTTGAAATCTACATCTTATATATGTAGGTAAGGGTATAAAGACAGATATATAAAGTGTACAAATCTATAAATTAATAAATTCGAATAGGGGAAACTGACCAGAAATATATAATGAAGTGAAAAATGAGCAAAGAAAACGGGATTCCAGCGGGACTTGAACCCGAGACCTCCGGATTGCTAGACCGGCGCTCTACCGACTGAGCTATGGAATACCCCAGTACGTGTTCGGACCGCTAGAATCCCGTTTTCTTTGCTCATTTTTCACTTCAAATCTATAAATTGGTAGATTAATCCACTTATCCTCATGAGTAAGACTGCCAAAATGATCCGGCTCTTGTTGTATAAATTGCTCCTGCAGATTAGGGAGCTCAGTAGTACAGTTTGTGTTTCCATGGCAATAAACTCTTCCTTTTGTATCCTATCAGGCCAAAGTTACATGGATTGGTGAGCCTACGGAGATCACAAAAGAACGTGCATACTACAAGGCAGCCATGATTGATGATGAGAAGGTTAGTTTCTTGAATTTCACCTGGTCTTGTCTGGATCTAGATCACTATGACTCAACACTCCTGGCGGAGTAAAGCAAGTCGGAGTGGGTGTGCACTTAAAATAATAAAATAATATTATTGATAATTGTGTTGAAGATGAGCCTTGAATATATTGGGGTCTTGGATGTCTGCTGCTGGTATTGAAGAGTTCCAATCTGTGATTGGTTTAGGAATGAAAGAGTACATGTATTTAAAATGAGTCTTTGAACTGAGATTTCTTTTTCTTTATTTTGTGCTGCCCTCTAGATTGAGAATGGAGATTGTGTTCTGATTCATCCTGATGACCCGACCAAACCTCTCTTCATCGCCAGGGTGATTTACATGTGGCAGGAGAGCGATGGAGAAATGATGTTCCATGCACAGTGGTTTGTGTGAGTTACACTAACCTCCTTATTTCTTATTGGCCCATGTATTCATATGGGAGGGACGGTGAACTAATTAGATTTTGGGGTCTTAAGGTCAAAGGTCAAAGGTCACAGAGGTAATTATGTACATAAAAATGGTTAGTTCTTGCGATAACTGAAGAACTGTTTGACAGATCACCTTCTAACCTGGCCCATGTTTGAATATGGGAGGGACGATGAACTGATTAGATTTTAAGGTCTCAAGGTCAAAGTTCAAAGGTCAGAGGCGTCATTATGTACATAGAAATGGTTCGTTCTTGCAATAACTTCAGTTTGATAGATCAACCTCTAACTTGGCCCATGTATGCATATGTGAGGGATGATGAACTGATTAGATTTTAGGGTCTCAAGGTCAAAGTTCAAAGGTCATAGAGGTCATATACATAAAAATGGTTTGTGATGTATGGAGTCTAGGCCTACCTAGTTTAGAAATTTCAAGGGGACAGTGGTCTATTTGCTATTAAATATTTATTTCCTTGGTGTATTTGATGATCGTAAGTCATCAATGGTAAGTTTTGTATTTGTACGGGATGAAAATGAAATGAAATGAATTTTCTGTCTCCTGTGCTTTTAAGTGAAAAGATTTGTAATTTTGTTGGACCAATCCTTTTTAGAGTGTACATCAATGCCATACATTTCCAATCTGGTGATGGCGGAGGCATAAACTCCGACCATGCACGGTCGAAGATCTAGTTTGTCAGGTGTTCACTTTCTATGTAATTTGTATTGATATTGTTAGCTTTTTTTTCCGGGGGGGGGGGGGGTCGTTGTTGTGGCACCGCCGTTTCATCATCTATTATCAACTTATGGCACTTTATCACTAGTCAATCTTTCATTGAATTATTATGGAACATAGATGTGTATGATTATGCCCCCAGGAAATTCTCAGTAAACAACAACAACAAAGTTCATGTTGAATGCTCTGTAACAATGTCAATTGCCTTGAAATTAATTGCCATGAAACTGTCTGGATATTGTCAATAATTGTGACATTTTGACTTTTGTTCAAATTTGTCACTGTTATGATTTTCTTCAATAAAAATGAAGATCAAAACAAAAAAACAAAAACAAAAAAAGATATCTGCCTAACAATTTAGTTAGACACTTTCTATTTATTGTAGAGTAAGAAGCAAAAGAAAGAAGCTGAAAAAGAGCTAGTAGTCCCAACAACTTAGCTTAAAACATGGTCGATCAAAGCACTAAACTTTTAGTTTTAAATTTTGCTTGGTGGAGAGACATTACAACAGTTGAGACTGTATAAGACTAGGTTTCTGATCATATGCAATACTCCTTCTTGTACTTTTGTCGAGATTCTTAAGATTTTTCTGCTTTCCCCTCCTCCCTCTTTTTTTCAGATACGGCTCAGAAACTGTTTTAGGAGAAACATCTGATCCTCTTGAGATCTTTCCTATTGATGAATGCCAGGACACATACCTTGCTTCCGTGAATGCAAAATGCTCCGTCATCTACAAGGCGCCCTCGTCTGACTGGTTCATGATAGGCGGTATAGACGACCCCGAGACTGATCATGTGATCAAGGAGGATAATGGGAAGACATTCTTCTACCAGAAGTGGTACGATCCTGACTTGGCTCGCTTTGAAGACTACGAGGTTCTGAAACGACCCGATGACGTGCCTGCTCATCGCTTCTGTAGCTGTTGCCTCAAGACACAAGGAATACAAGAGGTGCGAGACAAAAGCCATATTTGATTTTAGCTGAAAGATCTTTATAAAAGGGAAAGTCCGCCCTGATTACAAGTTGATTTTAAAAGAAGCAGAAAAAATAAAGGATCAGATCAGTGAAGGTGTGAGCAAAATACGATAAGAAATATTAAAAGTTATGATATTTGAAGTTCTAATGAATCAAACACAAATTGGCAACTCTGTGGTGTATCTTGCGAGCTCATCTCCCATTTGCCCTGGACCCCAAAATCATTTATTTCCATTTTCTCTAAAGAAAATATTCAATCATACATGCACCTTAGATATAATCATTGCTCATATGTTTTTACCCAATCTTGTATGAAACAGATCTATTCCTTCATCAAAAATTTAGAAAATGAAAATTTATGAGATTTTCTGTACTGAGGAAATGGGAGAGGAGCTTGCAAGATATGTCACGGAGTTGCCACTTTGTGTTTGATTGATGTATAGTAGTGCCCAGCCAGAATCATTCCTGTTTCAGTTGGTACTCTTTCAAAGCTTTGCTGAAAATTCATTTCTTTTTTTACCACATTACCACAAATGGACATCACATTTATATAAAATTACATACAATTTTGGTCTGCCATGTTGATTCACCATGAAGCTAGAGTACTTTTAGTCAATTTTAGCAAACATTGTTATGGTTGAAAGGAGACATAGTTCCTCACTTCTGGTATGTCACAAAAATTGCCCCAACCCTGTGGAACGACCGATCTACATTGCTTGCCTGTTACGCTACTCAAGTTGAAGAAAATTTGCAGGAGCTTAAACTAGTATCTAGGCATTTCTCAACTGAAATCATCAAAATCTAACAAATGATTTTAGAGGGTCACCTAAGCTTAACATGGTCTTTGAATATTTTTAATATGCCTAAGTGAAGTGACTTAGCCTCCAATAATATGATGGAAATAGTTGTTTATAAATGGGTTTGTTTTCATTTTCATTATTCTTCCTTTGCAGAAAGAAACTGCAAGACCAGGTGCCAAGTTAGAAGATCAAGATGATTCCTCTAAGATTTTATACAGGTAGGGAAAATAGAACAGTAATGATCATGGATGATGTTGAGGAGGAGGGTGGATGATGATACAGGTAGGGAAAATAGAACAGTAATGATCATGGATGGTGATGAGGAGGAGGGTGGATGATGATACAGGTAGGGAAAATAGAACAGTAATGATCATGGATGGTGAGGAGGAGGAGGGTGGATGATGATACAGGTAGGGAAAATAGAACAGTAATGATCATGGATGATGTGGAGGAGGGTGGATGATGATACAGGTAGGGAAAATAGAACAGTAATGATCATGGATGATGATGATGATGATGATGATGATGGTGTTGAAAGTGAGGAGGTTGGTCGTAGTTTTCCACAAGAAATTGATAAAGTATAAGCATCGCTGACAGGTATCAACATTGTATTTTATGAGAATTCTACAATCCCTTCCATTTTAATGCATTTATTGGTATTTTGATTCTGCGTGTACTCCCCTTTCGCTTTGTAGTTGTCTGTGTTTTGTTATACTACTTTTCTTGAATCAAAGAACCCCTATGGTAAAGATAATTGATGTGATTGTAGTAGACATTGCATTTTGAAATGTTAAAAACATTTTGAATCACAGACAAAACAAACTGTTACATTTAAACTTGCATTTATTTACTAGCACCTGCCACTTCAAGGGTAACGAGTTCCAGATTGGTGATGGTGTTTATCTCCTACCAGAAGCATTCTCCTTCAACATCAAACAGAAAGTTGTGACCAAGAAACCAGTCTCTAAGAAAGATGTGGTACGTTTGGTACTCTCTAACTTTTACATTACATTTCCATGGTTACATTATTCATACTCATTGCATATTTATATATAATGTTTATTCCACCCAGAATACATACATACATAGTTGGTGGTCTGAGATAATAGAAGTTGTTCTTAATTCTTAATTTCAAATCTTCAATCAAAGTCTTAAAATTGAATTTTACATCTAAGTCTTAATTCTATTTATTACTACAGGTTTTCAAATATTCTATGTTTTGTGTTTTGCATGCTTTGAAATTAACTTGAAATGATATTGCTCATTTAATGAATCTAGGTCATAGAGAACAAAAATAAGAAGGAAATACATTTTAAAAAAAATAAAAGTTAATTAAATAAACTGATTATTAATTTGCATTTTTTGTTTCTTGTTTCAAAAAGGATGAAGATCTTTACCCTGAGAACTATCGTAAATCATCAGAGTACGTGAAAGGAAGCAACCTGGAGTGTCCGCTACCGTTCAGGATCGGTAAAATCATGGCTGTCTACACCACCAAGTCCAACTCAACGGTCAAGCTACGGGTCAATAAGATGTACCGGCCAGAGGATACTCACAAGGGCAAGACGGCCGCCTATCAAGCTGACCTCAATTTACTTTACTGGAGTGAAGAAGGTGAACTATTCAGAAAAATAGTCTACACATTCATGGTTCTATAATCTACCCGTCACCTAATGTTTTGAATGAATAGATTCATTCCTCTTCTGTGTATCATATCTTAGCCTTCTCTGTTTTATGATACACATGTCTTGATATTCTTTTGATGTGTTCAAACGCATCGAAACAATGGACTGCCAGCGATGAATGATGTGTTCCTGTTATTTTGATATACCTCTTTTCTCTTGGTATTTTGTTTTTATTTTCCCCCCATTATATATGTCTCTACTCTTTTATCATTTTTCCAGTATTGCTTTTCATATATTTTTCTGCTCTTTATCTGTCTATACTCTTTGTGATACATTTTTACACTTTTTATATTTTTCTTCTCGTTTTGTATGTTACCAAAAATTTGCCATAGTTCTACACTCCATGTTATTCTCTGCTGATTATGTTTCTGCTCTGTGATAATTTTCTACATTTCTGATGTACATGTAGTTCCAATCCTTGATATATTGCTACTAATTTCAAGTTTCTATCTATTATATTGATATGCATATAATTATGTCTACCATGTGATAAATTTCTCCTTATATGTATTTGATGCCTCTTGTTATTCTACCCCATAATAATTCATGTAATTAATGACATTTTGGATTATACTTTTTAACTTGCATGTTCTCTCATCATTTTCTTTACCTTTCCACAGAGGCTGTGGTTGAGCTAGGAAATGTACAGGGCAAGTGTTCAGTGGTGTGTGCTGAAGATCTCAATGTGAGCACCGATGAGTACAGTGCAGGAGGCCCTCACAAGTTCTACTTCAGAGAGGTGAATATAATTGGAAGACAAATCATCAGTCGATGCATGCAAAATGACATTTACAGATGAGTCCCTTCAATGCAAATATTTATCATTGAATAAGATTTCAAAACCTTGAATAAGATTTAACAGGAAAACCTTGAATAAGATTTAAGAGAATTAAGTTGAATAAGATCTAACAGGAAAACCTTGAATAAGATTTAAATTCAATAAGAGTTAACAATAAAAGTACAAAATGTATATTGACAGATAAAGAGTGAAAAAAGGCCTAGAACTGTTATACATGTTATAGTGAAAATGTAGGATCTGCAGCTGTCAATAGCTATCAATTAGTAGGAAGATCCTACTTCACTTAGAAGAAGTCCTGCAATCGTCTCTTTTGTATCCAGTAAAAATTGAGAATGGTTTCATATGGGTACATAAGAGTGAGGTAAGAATCTTCCTTAAAATCATATATTATGACATCAATATCTTTTCACATTATTTCTCCCTAGTTTATCAATCACTGTTCATGATGCTTATTGTATTTGTCTACATTTCAGGCCTATGACAGCGAGAGAAAGTGTTTTGAAGATCCTCCAAGTAAATCACGTAGTACCAGGATGAAAGGAAAGGTATGGACTTGCTCAGTTTTCTATGTTTGTTTGTTTGTTTTTTTTAATCTGTGTCATTGCAGAGAAACTACATGTAGACAGTTTTATATTTTGTCATTGTCAGTAATAGCTTTTGTGTTAACTTCAAACCTTGTTTGCCTAACAGAGTAATCTTGCTATGGTATCTTTACAGGGCAAAGGAAAAGGGAAAGGAAAGGCTAAAGGAAAGATGTCCGTGGAAAAGCAGGAGGAGAAAGAATCAACAGAGATTCCTTTCCAGAAGCTGAAATGCCTTGATGTGTTTGCTGGATGTGGAGGTGAGTCAACATACAGTAGCTTAGATAAAATAATTTCATTCAAAGATGAGTGGCAGTTTTATAGTATGTAATTTAGGTAATATTAAGATGAAAAGAATGTGTCTTAAACACCTATTTTGTTCTGATCCAAAGGTTAATTATAATGAATATGATGATGGTGATGCTGTTGATAGTGAATGATGGTGATGGTGATGGTGATGATAATGATGATTGTGATGTTGATCATAATGATTATGATGGTGGTGATGATGATGACAACGGTGACCAAGATGAATATAACTGATGAGGAGGGGGAAGAGGAGGAGGAGTATGATGATGGTGATGGTAAAGATGACGGTGTTGGTGATGATAATGGTGGTGGTGGTGATGATAGTGATAATGATGACAGCATATCAATCTTTCCCTTTCATCAGGTCTATCTGAGGGATTCCATCAAGCTGATATCTGTGAATCTAGTTGGGCCATAGAAAAGGAGGAACCTGCTGCTCAGGCCTTCAGACTTAACAATCCAGGATCTACCGTCTTCAGTGATGACTGCAATGAGCTACTCAGGCTGGTCATGCAGGTAATTCCATCCCACAAGTCAGATTTTTAGTCTTTCAAATCTGGACAAAAATGGTAGAAATTGCTTAGATTATCATCGTTCAGTAGCCATCAGTAGGTTGTAATTACATGTACTAGTAACAAGCTTTACATAAACTGTTCAGTAGGGCCCCTTGTGGACACAGCTTCTCGTCTGGAAATACAGTCAAACCTGCTTTAGCGACCACCTGTATAGAAAGACCACCTGTCTATAAAGACCGCAATTGTTGTTTCCCTTGAAAAGTGTCTCTCATTGAAACATGTATTAAAGGAACCTGTACATAAAGACCGCCTGCTTATAGATAACGCTTTTCTTGTCTCCCTTGAGCGGTCTTTATAGACAGGTTTCACTGTATCCTGTATTTATGCAGGTATATTGATATCACATCCAAATTTAAGGGAAACGTAGTAGCATGTAACCTTTTCATCTTTTAAACAACTGAATGCATCTTTGTCTATGCTAGGACTTTGGCATGCATCCAGTTCGAATCCGTTGGGTTCTGTAGATTATAATAATTCACTGTCTTTGCTTAAGTAAGGGACATGGAGGTCAAATCAAAATGCGCATTAAGTAAGTAAATTACTAAGCATTTAACTCGGCTAAGTAAAATGGCTTAACTCGTATTCAGCTTACTTTAAGGTATTTTTCTTTAGCAAGCCGACTTTAAGGCAAAATACTTACTGATATCCATTGTGATGTCACATATTCTGTCCCAAATCACGCGCAATAAATGCATCACAGTAGATGTGCGCTTACAAGGTTCGCTTGTGCACAACTGATACTGCTCCGCGTATGTATGAAAGCCATGTACCTGCCAGTCAAGTAATTGGCTTAAAGGAGAATTAACCCCTGATTACAAATTTACCTATATTGGAAGGTGTAATATATTCCTACTTATTGGCCTAAATCATTTTCTAATAAGACATCAGAAAAAGGTATAAATAAAGATATTCCAACACCCGGTATCATCTCCGACTCATTTACATGGGGGCTGCCATTTTCTTGCTGATTTGGAGTTGTACATGAACCATTGAGAAATGTTCCAGTCAGGAAGATATTTTGAATCCAAATCCTAAATTGATTTTCTTCATTACCTAAAATCCCATATGTGACGAAAAATATAAAGTGGGTGTTTACATGTATTATAAAAATTAAATCTTTATAATGATACTTTTAAATTGTCTGGTTTTGCTTAACAAAAATCTATTTTCTTGGGTTTGCCAAACAGAGCAGAACATAATATATGCAGCATGCATTCCGACTTTACAAGTCCATTATCCGAAAGCAGGTGAATGCATAGTTTGCCGCTATAGATGCACAGGGAAGAAGCATCAATAAAATTTGAATTAATTTGCTCCGTCCCATACGTCCACTATCGAGAAAATAGATTTCTATTAAGCGAATATCGATTTTCAACAGAAATATATAAGGAAATCTTCAGTTTAAAAATAAATTGACATATCTATTCTATATTTTTAATCTCAAATGGGTTTTTAATTTTGAAAAAGGCAATTGAGCATTTGGATTAAGAAAATCTTCTTGTACACATAAACAAAATGGCAGCCCCCATGTATTGCTAGCAGACGATACATATTGCTAGCAGATGGTAAATTTTGCTCAGAAAATCTTGATTCGTATCGATCTCGTATGCTTTGACGCAAAGCCATATAGTCTAACAAGTAGGAATAAATAACACCTTTGAACACTATCGTCTTTATTTTTGAGCGTAATTCTCCTTTAAGTCTGCTCGGGAGCTGTCTTAGACTTAGGGTAAAGTACTTAGCCAAAAGATTCGACTGAATACCAAAATTTATATCTCAGCCGAAATCTAGGTAAACTACTCAGATTTCATTCTGAAGTATTGAATTGAATACGGGCCCAGATTAATTAGGAATTTGGTACTTACCTGACATGACTGGCTTAATTCCTGATAGGTGCAAGATGATTCTTGATAAACCAGGTGTGGTCTTTTGTTAAAAAGCTGCGATTTTTTTAAAAAGCCATTATATTTTGCTACGCAACATAATTAATCTCTTCTTATTAATCAAATGTACATTGATCCTTACATATTACCTGCACATAATGCACATATGTGTCCTATGAATATAACATGGATAATTGTAATGGTTGTATGATATATCTGTTACAAAATCCTGATTTTTTTTTTTCAATGAATTTGATTATATTTGTGTTTTAGGGAGAGAAGACAAGTCGGACAGGTCAGAAGTTACCTCAGAAGGGTGATGTTGAGCTCCTCTGTGGTGGACCACCCTGCCAGGGATTCAGCGGAATGAACAGATTCAACTCAAGAGAATATTCCAAGTTCAAGAACTCTCTCATTTCATCGTACCTGAGCTACTGTGACTACTACCGCCCTCGCTTCTTCCTTCTGGAGAATGTCCGCAATTTTGTGTCCTACAAGAAGAACATGGTTCTGAAGCTAGCTCTTCGCTGTCTGCTCCGCATGGGTTATCAGGTTTGTTCTTGATCCTTCTTTAACCATATTTTGGCCAAATGGTTTTATGTCTTCATGCTTTGCATTATCTAGGTACATTTATGTGGAAAAAATGATAAAATAGTGTTTGTTTCAAATTTCATATTTAATTTTGTTATCAATAAGTTCCACTTCCTTCCCATTCAAAGTGACCTGTCGGAATGACACTTGACTGAATCAGTATTTTCTTATCTTTATCATTGTTCTTTTCTCTTCTTTTCTTTTTTTTTTTCCTCTTTCTTCTCTCTCTCTCTCTCTTTCTCTCTCTTTCTCTTGCTTCTCTCTTCTAATTTCCTCTTTCTTTATCTCACTCTCTCTTTAATCTCTTTTTTCTCTCCTATCTATTTGTCTCTTTATTTTCTCTCTCTCTCGATCTGTCTCTTTATTCTCTCTCTCTCTCTCTCTCTCTCTCCAGTGTACATTTGGTATCCTCCAAGCTGGTCAGTACGGTGTCCCACAAACCAGACGAAGAGCCATCATCCTAGCTGCTGCTCCGGGTGAAAAGCTTCCTTTCTACCCTGAGCCTCTCCATGTCTTCTCCCCACGCGCTTGCTCCCTCAGCGTGATGATTGGTGATAAGAAGATTGAATCTAACAACCAGTGGTGTCTGTCAGCTCCATATCGTACCATTACCGTTAGGGACAGTATGTCTGATCTGCCGACTATCAGCAATGGCGCCCAGAAGCTTGAGATCTCCTATGATGGTGAACCACAGTCTGACTTCCAAAAGAAGGTGAATTTATTTTTTTTTATAAAGCTGTTCGTAAGATACGCACAACTTTACGCATGACTGGTGATCAGTTCTTGTGCTAAATGATTGAGAATCTGATTAGCATAGCACCCAAGAACATGTTCCATTTGTTCGTAAAGTCATTCGTAACTTTATGAACAGCTTTATGTTTTGTTAATCCCTTGAATATGATTTGACTTTGGTACAACAAGCATTAAGATTGAAAGATACTTTTTTTGTCCTAGGCCAAAGAGATATTATTACTCTCAGCAAATTCTGTTATAGGTCGCATGCATTACCTGTAAATAAGGGTAGATTTGATGCAAGTTTGTTAGATGAAATGAAGCATTCACTCTGCATATCTTTAATTTTAGGAGATGTGTTTCACTAAATCTTCAAATATCTTCTTTTTTTTTCAGAGCAAAGACGCATGTATTTATCAACAAAAATATATAAAAGTAGGCCAAGTGGGTTACAAATATACCAATTATTCAATTCTGCTAATACTTGCCAGCTTAAGAAAGTAGCAAAATTTGCAAGAACTATTAGGCAAATTTACTCAGTCACCGAAAGAGAAGAGTAAAGAACGCCATTGTACAGAAAGTAAGAGAGATAGAACTGTATGTACTCGTAGTGGTAGAATAGTAGAACAGCCAGAACGGCTAGTTTTGTAAAATTGTTTATATTTACAATGTTTTATCTGCTATATATTCACACTTATAATGTATGTATAATAATTGTAAATATGTTTCTTTGTTTGTACTCTCATACCCTGAGAGGGGGTTGATAGAGTCAATAAATCTTATCTTATCTTATCTTATCCACATACTAAGTACTCTATAAGCTGTTATTTTCATGAGGGTTCTATTTTTCATGAATTTTGCAAATTGTTTAAAGGGTCGCAAATTTAAGAAGCATGAATTGTAAAGAGCCTTTGTTAATTATCATGAAAACAGCAACTCTCAATATCTGTACGTAAAAGTATCGACTCATACATTTTCCAATGGGTTAACTTGAGATGTTAAGATAGCATATGATTTGGTTAGCATCCGTAAGTCCTATCTGAGGGACGAGGTAATTTGATGATCAGTTTATCTCTTGAATTTGACAACCTGAACCATGCTAGATATGTCAGAAATGTCATACTCTTCACACATATCTATCTCAAACAATGTTGGTCCATACCTGATGTAATTCAATGTACAAAGCCAATTCTGGATTTATATATTGATTAATACATCCACGATGTCACTAAGCAGTTTGCATATCAGTTAATACCCAGCTCATGGGATACAGGCGTTTCAGATAAAAGTCTACAAAACAAATTTGAATATAAGCTTCCTGTTTGATTTCTTTTTTGTTACAAATTACATATATCAGTTAGATGTAATGTTTTAATTTCTCATAGATCCGAGGCAACCAATACCAGCCGATCCTGCGCGATCACATCTGTAAGGACATGAGCGCCCTCGTTGCTGCTCGTATGAAGCACATCCCGTTGGCGCCGGGGTCAGATTGGCGTGACCTACCCAATATTTCTGTCTCGCTCAAAGATGGAACCATGTGCAAGAAATTGTAAGTCTTGCTTGTGACATGATCATAGAGACTTTCAAGAAATCAGTCCATGGGCAGTTTCAACAGCCTAGTGCATGTCCTAGTTAATACATAATACAAACATGATTTCAATAGGCAATATAAAAGGCTACAGAAATTGCCTTTGTGTTGATTTCTTGTAAGTTTTGGTGATGGTGTTCTTTTTTTTTAAAGTTAGATAATTGTAACATTAAAGGGATACTCAACCGCAGATTGTGGACGTTTTTATGCCACGAGAGGGCACCGTGATCATTACCCATAGAGATCCTGCCATAGACTGATCATGCCGTTGCCCCGCTTCAGACAGACTGCTCGCTGCACAACATGCACACTCCGCCTGAGCTCAAGCTCTCGTGTGAGATTCGGTCGCCTTCATGCGGTCTGAAATGTAATCCCAATAGTCCGACGGACGCGTTCGACTCACAAACTTTGTGTATGAGTGCACGGGGCTTACACAATCCTGACTTTCCCCACGGCCACCTGGTAGCGTATCCCTCTAAGCCTTTCACGGCAAGGTTTAAAGTCGCAATTTACTTGCAGATCTCTTTGTATTCCTTTTTTCAGGAGTTTGGAGTAGGATTTTTCTCTTTTCATGTAAATAGATTTGGAATGGCATTTCTACGATCATCAAATCAGTTTATGAATTTATCAAGAGTGTATCTCTTTCTAATCAGTACTTCGCTTATACATTGGTACAATATCATACAGTCCTACATTGTATTTTAAAACCACTTTGCTGTGTAAATGCATGCTTCAACATTAGAAATTTGTATCTCATATGCTCTCTTATTACAGGCGCTACACACATAAGGACAAGAAGAACGGCAAGTCGTCCACTGGTGCTTTAAGAGGGGTGTGCTCTTGTGCCGAGGGGGATGCCTGTGACCCATCAGATCGTCAGTTCAATACCCTCATCCCTTGGTGTCTGCCTCACACTGGTAACAGACACAATCACTGGGCGGGGCTCTACGGCCGGCTGGAGTGGGATGGGTTCTTCAGCACCACGGTGACCAACCCTGAACCTATGGGCAAACAGGTGGGTTAAGAGAAGGAAATCCAATCCAATACAATCCAGGAATTTATAAAGCGCCAATATCTAATAGCCTAATCAAAGGCGTTGTTGAGACTAAAAAAATGTCTGTTCATGATTCTAACTGGGAAAGACAAGCATATAGGTATAGGTATGTCTTTAGTTCAGTTCTGAAAGTGGATAGCTGGTCACAGGAGCAAAGAATTTGAGTAAGACCGTTCTACAACCTCGATGCACAAGCAGAAATGAGAGGGATAATCCTACAAAGGGGAAGTCTGCCCTGATTTTAAGTTTTAAAAGAAGCGCAAAAGTTAAAGAAACCTGAAAGTTTCAGCAAAATCCAATAAGAAAGAAGAAAGATCTGTACAAAAATATTCATGAATTTTAATTTTCTTTGTTTTTGATGAGGGAATAGATTTGTACCATACAGGTTTTGTGTAAAAGCATAAGTGAAATGATTATTTTTAGGGTGCACTTGTGATAAAATATTTTCTTACTATGAAAATTTATTATTTTTT
Source organism: Heliocidaris erythrogramma (assembly GCA_025617745.1). NCBI lineage: Eukaryota > Metazoa > Echinodermata > Echinoidea > Camarodonta > Echinometridae > Heliocidaris > Heliocidaris erythrogramma. The sequence goes on along the minus strand of CM046869.1, from coordinate 5,253,953 downwards.
CAGTACAGGGCAAATGGGAGAGGAGCTCACAGGATACGTCACAGAGTTGCCAATTTGTGTTTGATTGATTACCACTTCAAGAATTCATAACTTTCTTATTTCTTATTGGATTTGCTCAAACTTTCACTGATCTGTTTCTTTATTTTTTCTGCTTCTCTTAAAACCAAGTTGATATTAGGGTGGACTTTCCCTTTAAGAGATAAGATAAAGAAGTGGATGAGAGGGATAATCTTTTAAGAAAGTGGATTGAGGGGTCCATATTATTCAGCCCATTGCATTTTGGTGGTGCTAAATCGCCTCTTGCTTGTTTCTTTTACAAAAGGATGTTCAATATCTTAAAGGATGTTTTCGTGCTCCCCTCAGTGTGTTCCTTCATTGAGTTCCAGATTAGCTTTGCAAAATAACTTCATGAATTATTAAAATTTCATCTCATCTTTATTTAATGTCCTTTTGTCCCAATTTGTCATATATTTGTTAGCACAGAAGCAATGGAGTAAATAAACTACTACTGATTGTCTTCCGTCTTGCTCTCTTGTGGATGGAATTTAAAAGAAAGAAAAGAATAAACAAATCCTTTTGTTATCTTAACAGGGGCGTGTCCTACACCCTGAGCAACACCGTGTGGTGAGCGTGAGGGAGTGTGCTCGGTCTCAGGGATTCCCTGATACCTACCGATTCTTTGGCACCATCCTCGACAAACACAGACAGGTAAGTAACCATGGCAACCATGTGATCAACGTATATGAGGATGTTAATAGGGAGTTGTTATGGAAAGAGGTTTTAGAGCTTTGAGATGAACCATTAAGGTAGGTTAGAGGATTAAGAATATCCACTAGAAAGTAATAATCAGAATGTTTTAACCCCCCCCCCCCCCCCCCCCACTGACTGTAAAACCAGATACTTTACAAATGTTTCATGCTGCAAAATGATCAACTTTAATTGTCTGAAATGTAAAGCATTTGTAAAATTTTGACACAAAGATGTATCGCAGGTACAGTTTTGTTGGTCAAAGTAGTCATTTTTCTTAGTTTCCTTGCAGTTGTACATATTTAATTGCTAAAGCCAGGGTAATAGTAGTACTTTGTAGGCGCCTTGAGCATCCTCTGGGATGGATACATGTGCAATATAAATGTAGCTATTATTATTATTGTTTACCTATTTGTTTTACTTGATGCAATCAGAAAACTGAGCTCTCTTTTGTAATCTCTGACCTAAGTTCATCTCTATTTCATTCTATTCTTCAGGTTGGCAACGCAGTGCCCCCTCCCATGGCTGCAGCCATCGGCAGGGAGATCAAACAATGTCTTCAAGCTAAAGCAAAGAGAGACCAAGAAAGGGAAGTACTTGAGCCAGTGAAGGAGGAAACCGAAGAAAGCATGGATTAGAGTCTGAGTGAGATTGAAACTTCCAGCAAGGTGTAAACTTTTTTTTTTTCCATTTCATCATGAGGATGGAAGCAAAGATGATGTATATTGGATGAGAACGGCCATGATATACCTCCTTTTGACTTGAAAAGTTTGACCCTAGAGCTGGCTTCTTGTGATGTTGTTTTATATGAGGAAAAGTAATGCACAAATTCAGGCTGTTTTATTTTCAAACCCAACTTTCTCTTAGCTCAACACCTGTTAAAACTCTGTTGAATCTCCTTTAAAATGGCATGAGATATACGTAATGTATATCACGTACCTGTATATTATAATACACAGAATGTAGCAGCCTTTCTGAACATTAATTTTTTTCATTAACTGGACATGACAAAGAGACTATTTGCCCAAATGTTATTAAGTAGTGTCAGTATCATGAGGAACAAATAATGGTATTTCTTGTATGGGCGTTCAAAGAGGAAATGTGAAACTTTACTCTCATTCAGTTTGACAATGAAGTTCAAATGCAAAATGGAACATGTCTCTTGTTTAATTGTTAACCCTTTTGCACATATGGATTGTGCACACTAGCTATTTACTCACTGAACTCGCTGCTGTTAAAACCATCTACTGTATGCCAAATCGTTCCACAGTAATGCATCGTTTTCAATACAGCTTCTAAATGGCTTATGTCTACAGAAGGCACACCCAAAATTCAACATCCAAGGTTCAGTGACCAAAGAGTTAACCCTCTCAGTCCCCCAGGTGCAAAGATGTGTATTAACTCAATGGGGTTTTTATGGCTTGGGACTAAGAGGGTTAAGCAATGTAAGATGTTGCCAAGTATGTAGAGGTGTTGTGGTTCAGTGGATGTGTCACCAGACTGCCGATCACAAGGGTTCGATTCCCTGGCATGGCACTGATGTCCTTTGGCAAGGCATTAATCTACATTTGCCTCACTCCACCCAGGTGAAGTAAATGGGGAACCCGGTAGGAAGGAATTTCTTGAATGCTTGAGCACCTTATCATGGTTGCTCGGCTGAAGCTGGGGTAATATTATGATTGCAGTGCCCTCAGGGAGAACAGTATATAATACTGATGAGGCTACCCTGGGTAAACAAGACATAATTATTATTATTATTACCAATGACTCCAAACCATCAATGAGTTACAAATCCCACAAATGGAGTAAATCGGGAGATGAAAGATGATTTCTTGGAATAGGTGATAATGACTTCCATTAACTTATGATATTTAACGAAATTCTCCTGGAATATACAAGTGTGAAATATCATTTGAAAGCTCTGAATCTCGTTTCATAAAGTACACAGAACAAACAAATTAATAATTATTTGATGGTTTTGAGCTGATGTTTCTCTATCTTAGATCTTACTTCATTTCCGTGATGGACTTGTATTACATGCCTCGCAATTGTACTCATTTAATTGTTATTTAATATGAAATTTTTATAATAATTGTAAATACATTGTATTTATAGTTATTATTGTTCATAGTTCAAAGCTTGGTTTTAACTATTTCAAAACTCTGAGATGTTCCTGCAGTATCTAAATGAAAGTTAAAATCTGTTCCATTTTTGACCAAATTAAGATTCAGTATTCTGCATATTCTACCCTTGCATTGAATTTGGAATAAAATCATTGTGTACATGAGGTATACATACATGTAGTAGTTTCTTATTCATGTAAAAAAAAAAAGCCAAATATATAAAAACTATTCCAATTTCTTATCCTGTATGTTGTCAATTACTGTCTGTTTCGATAATGCTGTTAGATATAATGTGGTTTAATCCAAGATTGATATTTTATGATTAATAAATTGGCCTGTAAAGAATTAGAATTATTGTGTATAGCTATGTCATCTTAATTTGTGTATTTACAATTTGAAATGTTATGAAAAGCATGAATCTCTCTTCAGACCACAAACTTATGAAGAAGTAAATGTGAAGGTCACCTTGACATAGCTTTTATCATTCACTTGTTCAATATAGCAAAATATTATAAAGGAAACTTGATGAAAATGTTTTTGGAATGAAGTAAACAGGTATTGTAATATTGGTATTTATGTGAGATTTTAATGTTTTTTGATAGTTAAATTACCATACACATGAAATAGTTTTAATGCCTTTAACAAACTTGATACAGTGGTACTTGTCTTAAATGTATAATTGACATAATTAATTGACATAATTCACAAGTAAGTTATATTTTTCCTTGTAGCCAAGTAATTAATAATTTGTGCTACATGTATTGAATTAAGTATTTATAAAATCAAATCCATGTTTTTTATTCGGATATTGCGAATTTCAAGTAAGAGGGAGGCCCTTTCCTTCACCCTATAATGGGCAGGGGCTTCTTATTTTCTCTCCTGTTTTGCAATGTTTGGAAGGAAAGTATGGAAGAGTTTGTTGTGATGAGAAAATGTGAGTAAAATTTATCTAAGCATGTGTATGTTTCTTTAATTGTTCATTCCTCATATTTTGGTGAATTTTCACAGTATTGTACAATAAATGACATTTATTTGAAATTTGTAGATTTGTTGTGAGTATTTAGTTTTTTAGTGTTATTTTTGTAATGTTTAAATGTAATTGGTAAAAGGAATATAATTCATAGAAAAAGAGAGCAATGCTGCTGTGTTGTTAAACGGGTGTGTGATATGATTTATTCGCTAAAGATGAACCATGAAATAATTTATTTAGCTATTATTTCTCAATATTACAAAGCTTAAATAAAGCATAATAACAAAACATAAAGGAACTTAGGGGGAAAAGAGACAAAATATGATACAGTACATGTACATGTAGTATGCATTTGTTGGAAATATAAAGGAACATGCTAGGAAACAGACCTGGTAGATTGCATTCCTCTGAAGCTTATAGATGGAGGTATACAATATTAATATTATTTTCTTCTCGCCAACCCTCAAAAAAGTCGCTCAGTCGGGGGGGGAGTTATCAGATTTTATGGGGTCCAATTTTCATCATATAATTTTCTGACAAGCAAAAAAAAAGAAAGTTATCAGTTCTAAAATGGGAGGGGGCACAGTATGTACTTTTCAATCAAATGGGGGAGGGTCACAGGCCGGGATCTGTAAATCTGCCACTATCTTTAGTGGGGGAGGGGGCGGGGGCTTTGGACAAATGTTGGCGTTCCAGTCAACGCGACCCGACCCGACCAACGCACCCTTTCAGTAACACTGGGGGGGGGGGGGGGGGGGGGGGGGGGCTTTGGTGGTGTTCCAGTCAACACGACGCTACCCACCCTTTCGGAACAAGTCCTTGGCAAATAATGACTCATATTTCATTGCATGTTAACGAGAACTGGAGAAAACAACTTTCATGATCAAGAGGTATAGAGAGAAGAGGATATTATTTGACGGAGAAAGGAAAGGAGACTATTTTCTTATTAACCTTATGCATCAAATCGCCTTTGGATAGTTTAGTCTTGACCTACTCGTAGTCAGTAGTCAATTTTTTTTAATAGGAATGATCAAAGAATAAAACTGGGACACATTTAACAGCTTCCGAATCTTTTTCACATTTGACTAAGGAAGTTATTGGAAGATAAAACTATGTTCCTTTGGATTCCGACTTTGCTCACACATAACATGCTATTCTAAACAATCAACAAATCTCCTCCTCCTCTTCCTCCTTCTCCTCCTCCTCCTCTTTCTCCTCCTCCTCCTCTTCTTCCTCCTCCTCCTCCTCCTCTTCCTCCTCCTCCTTCTCCTCCCCCTTCTCCTATTCCTCCTCCTTTCCTCCTCCTCCTTTTCCTCATCCTCCTTCTCCTCCTCCTCCTCCTCCTTCTCCTCCTCCTTCTCCTCCTCCTACTCCTCCTCTTCTTCCTCCTCCTCCTCCTCCTTCTCTTCCTCCTCCTCCTCCTCCTCCTTCTCCTCCTACTCCTCCTCCTTTTCCTCCTCCTTTTCCCCCTCCTCCTTCTCCTCCTCCTCCTACTCCTCTTTCTCCTCCTCCTCCACTTCTTCCTCCTCCTCCTCCTCCTTCTTCCTCCTCCTCCTCCTCCTCCTTCTCCTCCTACTCCTCCTCCTTTTCCTCCTACTTTTCCTTCTCCTCCTACTCCTCCTCCTTTTCCTCCTAATCCTCCTTCTCCTCCTCCTCATTCTCCTCCTCCTTCTCCTCCTCCTCTTTCTCCTCCTCCTCCTCTTCTTCCTCCTCCTCTTCCTCCTCCTTCTCTCCCTCCTCCTCCTCCTCCTTTTCCTCCTCCTCCTCCTTCTCTTCCTCCTCCTCTTCTTCCTCCTCCTTCTCCTCTTCCTCCTCTTCTTCCTCCTCCTCCTCCTCCTTCTCTTCCTCCTCCTCCTCCTCCTCCTCCTCATCCTTCTCCTCCTCCTCCCTCTCCTCCTCCTCCTTCTCCGTCGTCTTCTTCTTCTTCTCCTTCTCCTTCTTCTTCTTCTTCTTCTTCTTCTTCTTCTTCTTTTTCTTCTTCTTCTTCTTCTTCTTCTTCTATTACTTTGCGATTTTCAAAATTTCGGATGGTGGAGATGAACAGTTTCCAAGAGAAGTCCCCCCCCCCCCCCCCCTATGCATGCCCTCAAAAAGTGCTATATACAGCACTTCAGTTTTTACAGTGTACAGATGACGTCAAAATAAGACGTCCTCTTGACGTCTTGCGTTGGTGCAAGTTGTCGTCTAATTGACGTAATTACAGGACGTAAAATAGACGTAAACCACGACGTAAATATCACGTAATTTTTACCACTTTCTGCTATCAGGGATGGGTGGGGGATCCCTAAACAAAATCCGGGCGGAAAGTACCCATCACCGCCCCTTCACGTCATTGCAGAAGCTGAAGCTCGTATTTTGGATATAAAAGCCAACAGGGTTGGCCGGGACGATACATCCCCAGCATTGAAGCAGACTATTCTACTTCAACAACGTAAACGAGACCAGGCGTAAATAGTCGATATTGACTGAAACGCCAAAAAATACAACCAACAACAATAACGACTGAAGAAGAAAACAAAAGTCCTACTGGCAGAGATCGATGGTCCTTCTACTTTAATGATATAGCGCCCACTGGCGATCTCATCCATAATTTTATATCCCATCTTCTCGCCCACTTACTCTCTCTCTCCCCCCCCCCCCCTTTTTTCTCCCCTCACCCCCATTCATCTCACCTTATTCTATTCTAACCTCTCTCACTCTCTCCCTCCCCTCTCTCCCTCCCCCCTCTCTCTCTCCCCTCACCCCCATTCATCTCACCTTATTCTATTCTAACCTCTCTTACTCTCTCCCTCTCTCTCCCCTCACCCCCATTCATCTCACCTTATTCTATTCTAACCTCTCTCACTCTCTCCCTCCCCTCTCTCCCTCCCCCCTCTCTCTCTCCCCTCACCCCCATTCATCTCACCTTATTCTATTCTAACCTCTCTCTCTCTCTCCCCCCTCCCCCCATTCATCTCACCTTATTCTATTCTAACCTCTCTTACTCTCTCCCCCTCTCTCTCCCCTCACCCCCATTTATCTCACCTTATTCTATTCTAACCTCTCTCACTCTCTCCCTCCCCTCTCTCCCTCCCCCTCTCTCTCTCCCCCTCACCCCCATTCATCTCACCTTATTCTATTCTAACCTCTCTCTCTCCCTCCCCTCTCCCCCATTCATCACACCTTATTCTATTCTAACCTCTCTCACTCTCTCACCTCCTCAAGCCACAGAACTTAGGAGTTCTGTGCCTCAAGCCCCCCATCCTCTCCCTCTCCCTCTATTTTCAGAATTTTTGCCTTATACTATTACTCGGCTTATATTTACAAAATTGAATATACGGTAGAATACATTTGTATAAATGTTGTCTGGAGTAAAAGGCCAAGGAAAGAAAATACAACATCACTGCATGTTATCTTTTTTTCTTTTCTTTTTTTTTTAATTTCGGATGTATTTTGATTCGTCATATTCGTTCTCCATTCGTTACCACAAATTATTTCACCGGGGCCTACAGCATTACAAGCTTGCTTTCATGTAGGTCCCATCATATTACTCTCAGTAAAATGACTACTTTATATTGACCATTTACCTTTATGTTATTTATGTATGTATTTATTTTTCGAAATGTAAATGTATGTTCATGAGAAATATGAAAATAAATGAAAATGAATGAAATATGCAAATACATTTTTCATATCAAAACATGGACCCCTGTGGGACCCTATCGTACCAGTAGGCCTTCATTTTTACATTTTGGCACGGTCGGGGAAGTGGTTGAATTGTTTATTACTTGCTTTGTCTTGGCCCGGAGTTATCACCGAACATAATTCCTTGTTCTTATATGCATACTCTATACAAATTCACCGGATTGGATTGAATGGATTGGATAAGAAAAACGAAAACTAAAAAACCTAATAGTTTCCTAGTAGAAAGATCGGTAATGATAATCAGAATTATTTTCGTGTATCGGCCGGACGAATAACTCAAAAACTATAGATTTATTTATTTATTTATTTATTTATTTATTATGGTATATGATGATTTACCAGCAGCACAGGGGCTGAAGGGGTCAATTTACAATCAGATATATATGTGCATATATACAATAGAATCGCATCAAATATATAAAAAGATACATAATTGGAAGCAAAACGAAAATACTAAGATTTACGCTACACAAATAATAAGATAACAAGTGTGAAAAGTGAGAGAAAGAAAGAAAAAGTAAAGAATAGGAAAGAAAAGGGAAGAGAAAGAAGGAAGGAGATAGATAGAAAGGAGAAGATTTGGGAGCAATACATAAATATAACCAAGTTAGAAAGCCATAACCATGTAAAATGAGTCATTACAAGTCATGATCTAGGTATGGAATCTGAGAAGTGAAAATGTTTGGGATGCAAAGCGTGGGGGGGGGGGGGGGGGGGAGTTTATTTCAAGATTCTGGCAAGGTGAGGAATGGTGGATTTTCGATATCGTTCTGTATTGCATTTAATTGTAGGGAAGCCAGTCATGTTACGAAGCTGTCTTCAATTTGAATTACATCTAGGGACGGGAAGAAGGTGTTTGTGGTGATCAGAGTTTTTTATTTTTTGTCCAAAGCTTAGCAAAAGGGAATCTCTTCTATCAGATAGAGTAGTGAGTTTACAGGGTTGGAAAAAAGTTTGGAATATTTTTATTCCAAGAATTATTTCTTGTCTTAAACATATCCCTCGTCATTTTAAGTTCTTCTTTGAGGTTCAAATAAAAGATATGTGTCCCTTTTTAACTTTAAAAGCACAACATTAAAAATCAGGCTTATCACACAGTGCAGAGGTCCACTTGGAATTCGGAAGCGTATATTTGCTGTTTTTGCAAATGTCTAACGAAAAAGTTAAATAATCAGATACAGTTTAATTGCTATACCGAAGTCCTCAAAATGACTGCAAACTGCACGTAGCTTTTTCCAAAATTCCACGTGAAGTACAGAAATGTATAACAAGATGTTCAAACACAAATAGAGCAAATCTGACAACATGTGGTTCATTGGTCAGCCATTGTAACATGTTTAACAATATTACGTAATCTTTGGTACAAGATGGAACAGTAGACTTCATTCAACACAGTTAATCCGATTTGGATGAATTATTCATCACAATATAGTAGAAACTAGCATTTAAAATCAGACATACTCATCGCCAAAAAAATATTCCAAACTTTTTTCCAACCCTGTAGTTATGGCAAGGGCATTGACATAAGTCACGTTATAGCCTATTATTTTGAGGGCCCGCTTTTGAACAAATTCCAATTTATTATTCTCATTTAGGGTAATTGAGGTGTGCCAAACAGGGGAACAATATTCGAGTATGGGTCTTATGTACGTAGTGTAGACAGTTACCATATCCACCAGGCTTGCCTTAGATTTCCTAAGGATATAGTGTGTACAATCTTCTGGATGCTTTTGACACAATATCTGAGATATGTAAGTTCCATTTTAGATCATTCTGAATTGTGATTCCGAGTAGTTTGAGATTTTGAACGACATTGAGTTGGGTTGAGTTAAGCTGGAAGTCGGTCCTGGGGTTTAAGTTCCTTAAAAATGATATGGTTATGAGGTTACATTTGGATGGTTTGGGGAGCACGTCATTATCATTACACCATACTGAAAGACGATACAGATTGCAATGTAGGTTCAGCATTACGCTTCACAATTTCTCCAAGTGTTAAATCATCAACGTATTTCCATCGATTCTCGCAATCATTCACAGCATCATTAACAAGAATCAGAAACAAAACCGGACCCAACTTGGTACCCTGTGGTACTCCACATGATACCTCTAGTTGGGGACTACTTTGAAAAATCCACGGAATTAAAAGAAGCAGCGAGAAATATACATCGATGTGTCAAATATGAGAAGTCACACCTTTTCAATATTGGCCTGTATAGACTTGAACAGATTAACATTTAGTAACAAAACATAAACCTAATTTTTTAAAGAAGAAATTTTAGCATACCCTGAAATATGCAAGCCGCACGAGGACAGGGTGAAAACGAGCTATAAGGTGATGTTTAGGAATTAATTGGGACCGTTTTGGGATACTGCTCTATATGTGATGCTTCTCTCATGCATCATTTCATTTTTGTTTAAATGCACTGAAATCGATGCTACCTGGCCTACCTTTATAAGGTTTACAGCCTTTCACCACTTATATTTTGGGAGGCCCTGGGCAGATCCAGGATTTTGTAAACGTTACACTCTCAGAACCTACCAACTGTTTGTTAAAAAAAAATCCCCCTATGCTTTACATACAATTTTGTTTTAAACCAACAGTTGTTGGTAGGGTCATATTTTAACCAACCTAATGATTTCTAACCAACATTTCTGAGAGTGTAAAGAGGGGGGGGGGGGGGGGGGGTGGAGGGGTTTCTTACCAAAAATAAAAGAACACCTACAGGTTATCACATTTTTCACGGGCCTTTGGGAAGTAAATTTGAAAAGGGGGAACATTTCTGGAGGTGTGTACTTGAGGTATGCCATGCACTCGGGTTTCCGGGGGGGGGGGGGAGGGGGTGGACACAAGCCGGTTGTAGCCATCCTACTTCGGCTCAAGAAACTCACTGACGGAGGGCCTGTTTGATGGTGAATAGCTTTTCGTTTTTTCCATCAGGGAAAAGTAAATTAGAAATGCTATGTATTAAAAAACAAAATCAAACGGTAGCATTGATCGCCTTACAAGTCTTCTACCAGCAATCCCATGCTTCAAGAAGCCCGAATTTAGTAAGTTTGTCTTTTCCCGCCAGGCCTTTTTTCTTTTAAGACTCCCACTTTAGTAGTTAATCCCAAGCCGTTTGTAGCCATCCTACTTCGGCTCAAGAAAGTCACCGACGGAGGGCCTGTTTGATGATGAATACCTTTTTTTTTTTTCCATCATGGAAAAGTAAATTAGAAATGCTATGTATTCAAAAACAAAATCAAACGGTAGCATTGATCCCCGCCCCCCCCCCCCCCCCCCCCCCCCACTCAGTATTATTTAGGGTACGCGTATGCTTGTTCCCTCCCTTTTGAAGCACCCCCTATCTCAGGGCTGCCAAAATTTCTGAACCCCCCTATCGCGGGCTTTGCGCAGGCTTTTCCTGCCTTGGAGACCCCCCTAAATTCAGAACACTGCTCAATGTACCCACTATCTCAGGTGAGCTCTCATTCCAACCCCATATCTCAGGACAGACACCAACCCCCTCCCAAGTAAGCTGTCATTACAATACCTTGGAAGAGATGTTTTTTATGTTCAAAATGGTATCTCAGAACTCAATGCAGTCATAAGAAACCAAACAAAAATGAAAATCTCATGACATAAAAGATTTTTCATAACCCCGTTTTTTAATTTCTCAGGTGTCGAAGAGAGAGAGAGAGAGAGAGAGAGAGAGAGAGAAAGAAAAACACCCCCTTTTTGAATGAAATCTCCGGGTGAAAGATAAAAACACCCTCTTTTTTACAATTCACGGGCCGGATTGTGTCGCCCCAAAAATACCCCTTTACTTTACCGGAGATTTTGGGAACACGCATGCGGTCCCTTCGACCTCCGAGAGTGGGGGGGGGGGGGGGCGGGCATTGATCGCCTTACAAGTCTTCTAGCAGCAATCCCATACTTCAAGAAGCCCGAATTTTGTAAGTTTGTCTTTTCCCGCCAGGCCTTTTTTCTTTTAAGACTCTTACTTTAGTAGTTAATCCCCATATTAGGAAACCCTTAAGTTTAATTCTTAACGAAAGAGTCAATTGGAAGTTTATACACTACAAAATAAGATAAGATAAAGAAGGCTCTTGAATAATTGGCGGACAAGGTTTTACAAGTTGAGTGAACACAGCTTCCTGCATGCAGCGCTCATCCATGATGAACGCCTGCACCATACCACCTGTATACCGGAGCGGCCCAAATGCGACGCTCTCGATCTCAGCTCACTCACGATCACCGTTACAGTTACATATTATTAAAAAGTCTTTGCCGTTACCTTGATTCTTGAAATTTTCAATCAAACTCGAAAATCAAAGGGGTTTGTACGACTAACTCTTGAAGGATTTTTACCATTTTACTGGAGTTTCTGAGGATGTCCTCATCGTGCAACCCACCACCAGCTCGTGTGGAAGGCTGGCTTGAAGTGTTTGGTGAGTTTTCAACAATTTTCTTTACTTATAAAGTTGAGATTATATCGCAATATTTGCCGACAGGTGGGAGCGGCCTGCTGTTACCTTGTTTCGCCGGAACTCCGGGGAGTCACTACCAACTCAGCGTAGGAGCACGTACAAAGAGAAGAAGAAATATTTCCCATCCCTTTTCTACATGTAACTTGGCTCTCCATTACTAAATTGTACTTTACATGCAATTCATGATTGTGTAATGCAAGAGAATGTATGTTTTACCTCAGAGGCTTAGATCCCTTTTCTGTTGCTTTCTTTTTCTTCTCAAACTGTTCATTGTGTATTAAATACTTTGTCATAATAAATTAAAGGCAAATCACAAAGTAAAGTACATGTATTTTGACAGTCACAATGACAATAAAGAGTTGTGTGAAAAAGACCCTCTTGTGACATGGGTTTAATAGTGAACTGAATATGATGAAAGCCTACACATTACTCTTGCTTTTCTTTACCTTTGATTAAATATTTCTTTCTATTGTAGCCTAGTTCTTACAAGTACAGAGTCTAGTTTTGTATAAAATGTCACTTTTTCTTGTTTTTCCAATTGATGTGCTGGAAGACCACCTCTCCCTCTGTGGCATACATATACATGTAGGCCTTTAATTGCCCCCCCCCCCCCACCTCACATCTTCATCCCCTATATCATATTACATTTGCTGAGAGCCAGAAGGGCGTTAATTGAATTACATTTAACTTGATCCATATAAAGTAGAATTAACAGCCATTCTAGCTCCCATCACTCTTTCCTTTTGACTAGGAAGTAAATATAAAGAGTCATGAACATTCAACAAAATAATGGAAAGCTTGTTTGTACTGAGTAAGAGGCCTACTGTAAATTGTAAATACTGATTTAAAGAAGATAAAGGTCATTATAGAACATTATTTTGTCAGCTTTTAACTGAATTCTCAGACTTGTAATTCAAGCATAGAATGTCAATACTCACTTGCTTCATATTCTGTGAAGTGTTGATTCTAACAAGTGTATGTTAAAGCATGGTTCCTAAAGCATGCCATAGCGGGCTGTCAAAGGTTCTCTTTAGAGCGGTTCTATCAATGAAAACTCCCTCAAACAAGAATTGTCTGCTTTCAAAAGGATTGACCTTCTTCACCAATCTACCAGTCTTGTATAATGTAAATGGATGTTTACAAAAGCCTTTCTTGTCTGGCAAACTTTTACCGACAGAAAGGAGAAGCTATTCTAACTTATTTTTCCACCTTTCCTTTTCTTCACATTTTTTTTGTTGCAATTGCTTGTCTGACCCTGAAGTTATGATTGTTTAACAAACATTGAGAGGACTTTATAAACATAGTTATTTTGTGTGTTTTTTGTAGAATCTCCCCTTTCACTTAATAAGTAAGGAGTACAGTAGTAACAAAGAAAAGGAAAGAATCTTCACGGCTAAATCTATTAGTACTACAACCAACCTGCATGAAAGATTGCAGGCCTTTGTTTGAATTGTAAATGAAGTCGGGTGAATAAAGGCCTCAATTGATATTTATCTTCTTTTACTATAAAATAGAACCAACTTTCCATATTCATTGGATAATATTTGAATACACTGCTATAAAATTAATGATTCTACATACAAAAAAAAAAAATAAATAGTACCTTTGGAAAAATTAATCCTGATATCTTGGATTCTTGAATCTTGATTATAGTATATATAAGTAGATTAGTTCTTGGATAAACTCTCCAATTCTGCCAGGGAATTTTCACAAGCTTAAGGCATATACTTGGCATATGCTATTTCACAAAATGAGATTTGCACAGATATTTTTTACAATCTGAAAGCTAGCCTTGTAAACTTGTCAAGACACATGACCACAATGTGGTTAGCCATTTTTAAACCACACTGTCAATATGTCATAAATACATACCACATTTGTGGTGATTTAATGTACATGTAGTCCTGCATGTTTGCAAAAACAGCTCAGGTGATAATGTGGAATGTGTTAATAGTTTATTGAATAATTGGGCATTGGAAAAGGTCTGCCCAAGGAAAACAATGGGCATTTTGTGGGTAATCCAGCTTAGCTCTTCCTGTGGAACTGCTTGATGAGACTGAAGCACACAGATGAAGTAAATATGTCGGTGAGAAAGTCTTCCAAATGAGTTTGGTCCTGCTTGACATGGTCTGAATAGAGAGCCTTGGGGAAAAGGAAACAGCATCTTACATGCAAATATAATGAGGAGGTTATAGAAAAGAGAAGGAGAAAGAAGGGAAAGAAGCACAAAAATGACCTTACAAAGAAATGGCGAGATTGTAGGTAGGCTTACATGTTGGTAAAGAGAGAGAGAGAGAATAAAGAAAGAGAAGAAAGTGATAAAGATATAATGTGGGGTGGGGGATTGATAGATTTCTCATGTGAAAAAAATGGGGACAAAAATAATACCAAAAACTGAAAAGAGATGGGGACAAGAAATGGTAAAAATTTCTAAATAGGAGGTGAAAAGAATATGAAAAGCTATGTGATCTGATTTTGTTTTCAAATTTAAGGAAAAAAGGAAATAACATACAAGATACAATGTATGTTTGAGGCAATTGTAAGTCATTTAATCCTTTCCTGATTTAATGGACTGAGTAAATATGGCACAATAAGTATTTTGAGGGATTTATAGGCCATGATATCTATTAAAGGAAAGAATGCTTTTATATAAGGAATTTGAAATCATATAAAAGAATCACAATATTTGGAGTAGAGTACAAATATTGATCAGGAATAAAGAAGGTGTGAAATATTGAGATGTCTGTTTTGCAACTAAACCGTTAAAGTGGTTGGTATAAACAGAAGCGTGTAATATTGTATTGACACATCATTCAAGATTAGCTATTGAAATTAGTTTGATCACAATCCAGAATAAACTAAAAATCAAATAAGTTGAAACTCATGTAAATTTAGGCCATTTTTCAAGGATAAATTAACATTAATAATGATACATGTAGATAATAATGAATATATGATATAAATCCATTTATGGTGTAGTATTTCACATAATTGAAACAATTTCTCCAGACATTTCTAAGTTTCCACTTCTTAAGTACAGGCTACTTTGTTGCTTCAATAATGTACATTGTACATTTACATTGCACATACAACTGCAATAATGGCAAAGTGCACATTTCACACGTTAACGACCCAAGTGCTCATAATTATATCAAACCTCCAGTGTATTATCAACTTTCCTGACACGTCATGTAGTGATCTTATTTTTTGCCACCATAACTGTACCAAAAATCTACTTTATTAGAATTGCTTTTTATTACATTGAATACCCTGGAGATTACCATACATCCCTTTTTTCCACCCACGTAATACAATCTTTTTCAAATTGTTTGCTCAAACGTATGAAATTAGTGTGATGATGTGTGATGTAGGAGTCGAGAAAAGATTGTTGAATCATTTTGTCAACATGGGATTATGAGAGGTGCTCCTAATTGAGTGACGTCCATGAATAGAGAAATATTTTTGACCCTCTTTTATTTTGGAAAGGGTTAACTAACACCTTAAGGCATGGAGCTTTGAATAGAAGACAAATATTGTCTGCAAGCCAGAAGATCAGAAAGGCTGTAACTTTCATCATTTAAGGTACATGTAGTATTAACAACTGTCTGGCTCTCAAGCTTGCGATATATGCAGTATTTTATTGATGACAATTTTCTTTTTATTTACCTGAACAATGACGGAAGACAAAAGTGATCTACATGTAGGCCATTCATATCTGACATGTTATACCTTATACTGGAAAATTGTTCTGCTGTTAACTGTTCAATAGTTAACTCATACATGTACATTCCTTAAGACCGTAACACATTTTTACTGTGTCGAATATTGCAATAAACACTTTATTTCGAGCTGATAAGTATTTCGATTTATGTTAGTAGATAAAGTTACATAAGAGTTACATGTAGATACATGCTGTTTTTATTTGTCAACTTCAATTTGAAGCCCCTCTCGCAAAAGAAAAGTTCCCTTTGTAAAAGGGAAAGTACACCCTGATCAATTGTAACTCTTCAGTACATGATTTGCCATAGACTTACAATTGATATATCTCTTTATGTTACAGGCCCCAGATCAACGAAAGTTTGAGCAAAATCTCATCAGAAAAAGAAAATTATGAATTTTTGAAGTTGTAATCGACCGAACACAAACTGGCAACTCCATGACGAATCTTGCGAGGTCCTCTCCCATAGCTCTGTACACAAAAAATCATAAACTTTCATTTTCTTTGTTTTTGATGAAGGAACAGATTTGAATTTAAGCATAAGTGAAATGAATACATGTATTTAGGGTGCATGTATGATAAAATATTTTTAGAGAGAAAATCGAAATTTATGATTTTTTCAGTACAGGGCAAATGGGAGATGATCTGGCAAGATACATGTGTGCGTCATGGAGTTGCCAATTTGTGTTTGATTGATTACAACTTCAACAATTTCACTGATCTGGGCCCTTGCATAAAAAGTTGCATACAATGATATAATTGCAACTCAAAAAATTAAATGCATGTCCAAAATATGCGGTCCTGATTGGTTGAAAATCAAGTTGCGTTTGATTTTTTGACTTGCGTGTAAACGCAAATTTTTATGCAAGAGGGCCCTGTTTCTTTAATTTTTCAGCTTCTTTTAAAACCAAGTTGATATGAGGGCAGACTTTCCCTGTAATTGGATAAATCATAAAATCTCAGTACTTAAAGGGATACTCAACCGCAGATTGTGGAGGTTTTTATACCTCGAGAGGACACGCGTGATCGTTACCTGATCATGCTGTTGCCCCGCGGGACCAAACTTCGAACAGGCTGTTCGCCACGCAACATGCACGCTCCGCTTGAGCTCGAGCTCCCGTGCGAGATTCGGTCGGCTTCGTGCAGTCCAAAAAGTAAACCCAGTAGTCCAACGGACGCGTTCGACGCACATTCTTTGTGTACGAGTGAATGGGGCTTACGCAATCCCGACTTTCCCCACGGCCGCCTGGTGGCGTATCCCTTTAATAGTTGCATGGAGTAGTATCTTTCTCTGGGATTCAGCCCTCTGTGAGCTTCTTTAGATGTACATGTGTACATGTAGTGTATCAGGGTGGAATTTTCTGCTTAGTGCATGATTGATTCTTTGATTATATTCAGAGACCCAAGTAAAATAGCTGCTTTCATATCATTTTAAAGTGTTGTCCCTCTCTATGAATAGGAGTTAATGGGTCCCTTTCATCTTGTCTGTCAGGGTTGGAGTATTTCATGGATAATCTATATATTTGAAGATTATTGAGTTAAGACTTTAAGTTAAGTACTTTGCGTAAGATCATTTGGACAGTATATTTGTACATGGAAGGGGAACTTGTACAGATAGTCATGAAGGCTTAAATAGTCAATTTTGACTGAAAAGCCTTTAAACCAAAAAAAAAAGAAAAGAAAAAGGGTATAGATTATCAAGCTGACTTTTGATGCAACTGATACTTCTGATTCAGTTTAAAGAAAAGGTTGAGTTCTGGGAAAGGTGAAGAATAATGTGTGAGCTTTCTCATTCCTTTTATGTCAGTTTGGAAGAACATCATAGTAGAAATGTCTCCTGAACAGGATTGCTCTTTGAATGCCCTAATATTCGGAATATGACGAGCAATAGCTGAAATGTTCGGGCCGAACTGTCATGCCACTTGTGTTTGTAGTACGTCCCATAAACCCAGTTTTGTGTGCAGTACATGTGCTTTTCAGCAAGATTGAGTCAATTGCTTCAATCTATTTTGATGATTTCAAAACAACACAGTATAAATCAAGTCTTATGTAGACATGGTCAACTTTTCCCAGTTGCTTTGAGACAGTTTCTTTCACAATGTTATCACATGACCAGAACTTTATCTTTAATTGATTTCCCTTGTAGATTCAACTCTTTTACTTGTTAGGAGCAGATGAAGATATAAATACTTGTATGATCTTATGTCTTTGACAAAGTTCTAGATGTAGTTAATCTCCTTGTTTGAACTCCTATATATGTTTTACATTTACCTAATTTTCATGTTATTTTTGTTTATTATTTAAACTTTGGTTTGTTTACTTTTATACTAAGAACTGCTTAGTTGTCTTGTGATTGTTTGCTGGAAATGTTTCTGGAAATGGAATTCTGTTAGTAAACTTTAGCCGTAGATACTGAAGGAATGAAAATATTTTAGTTTCTCAAATTCCAATATCAATTGTCTTGTTCTTTATCACTGTTTTTAATGTCCTATCTTTCTGCTGAAACCCTTCATTTTGTTGTTGTTACTCATGGAGTGTAGTATCTTGTAACAAATCATGAAGCTATTTTAATTTGGACATTTTCGGAAATGGCTATTGTTTTTTAAAAGTTTTTTTATTTTTTAAATGTGAATATGATGATGTGTTCAGGTTCATAGTTTGAAAGAAACTACTGAAAGAAACTACATGTATCATTCCCATTTTCACAACATTTTAAAACCAGATTGAGGAAGTGCAGACACAAAGAGATATTATCACTATCAAATTCCAAAGAGATATTATCACTATCAAATTCTTACACTTTGTATGAATTTTGTGCTTTTTACCATCTTGTCAGAATACAAAGTGCACAAAAACGAGCCGCATTGTTTCCTTATTTATCTTCCAAATTTTAGCCATCACCTACCAACAAAGAAAAACACAACTTTGTATGCATTCAGGAATTTTTGCCTGGATCAATTTCTATAACCGAGAATTTTCAATAACAATTGCATATCACAGGTTCAGGAAGGTCCTCCAGTGGACAATACAAAGTTGGGTCTGAACTCGATCTCACACTTGGTACTTTTATTCCTTGGCACAAGCCTTTAACCCTTTCAAACCCGGGTTTGATGGCTGGAATAATGAGTATGGAATGTACTTATACTTTACACTTATTACAAAAGGGGGAGTTTCATTAACTGAAATTGATCTTCATTGGTATTTGATTTTGATTTAAAGAAATATTATAGAGAATCGAATCTGTACATTTGTGTAAGATTGAATTAAGGCTGTACATATTGTTCTCCCCCTTCCCCCAATAAAAATAAAATATCTGGTTTAATTAAAAAAAAAAAGAATTACTGGTATACACTATACATGTTTGTGAGATTTAGAAAGGGAGGGAGTATTTAGCCTCTATTTCATCTCAAATGAATATTGTTACTTTTCTTCATGAATTTGTATTAATTGTAAATTCATGTGTGTGATTGTGGTGTGTAAAGCTTCTAAGAGGTTGCAGTGCCATGAGCATTGTCAGAGACAGAGATGAGTGATCAATAGCCTTGACTTGGTGTTCTTTACAGGGAATATGATAAACTTTATCATATCATGGATAGAACATCTAAATATCTGATAAAGACACCTTTTGATAAAGGCAAGTGGAACAATACTATATCAAATTCAAAAGGTTTCACTACATATTTTTTTTCAACCCCACAACTAAACATTAGCTTTACACCCTGTTGATAAGGTCTAAATTTCATTTATCGTTGATTTCCAGTTGGTTTGAATTGACGAGCGTAGACAATACTACATATACATTTATGTACACAGTATTTCACATCTGACACACATTCATGCAAGTAAATGCAGTACTAGATGTTGACATTAAATGTGTGATATTTGTTTCTATATTTTTCTAAGAATAAGATCAAAGTTCAATTTGCTATAATCATGAATAACTGGTGAACTGAATACCCTTGATTTTCAAAACTGAGAATGTGTGAGGTTAGTATAAGACCTAGTATCAGTTGCTTATTTTTCAGAAACTATTCCTATACATGTACATGTACTAAATGGAAAATTTTGTAATTGCATTTGAGTACATGAATTGATTTTCTCATCATGTACCGGTACCTAAAAAATGGTAATTCAATTTGGTCTCTTTTTACCGTCTCATTTATATAGTAGGCCATTCATACATTATAACATGTATTTTACTTTAATTGAAGGTATGTAAATGTACAGTTTTTAGATTAGGCCTACACAGATGCATGGTAGCAGACTCAACAAATTGGGTATTTCATAGTCCACAACAGAAAAAGTCCATCTCAGTCCATCTCAGTCCGCCTCCGGCCTCAATTTGATGACACTAAACCTTTCCTTTTCTTTATTAGATAAAAGGAATTTCACCCTTGACCTTGAACAGCAGGACTTTGACTGGCCAGAAGCTTTCACTCCTGAGTTATTTCATTCAAATGATGGAACATGAAACCTTATTAAAATGTTTGTGTGGGATGACAATTTGTGTGTTTAGTCTCACTTTCGGACAGTCCAAGGAGTACCAGATTGTCACTCGGTTCCTGTAATCTTTTTAATATGTGTATCAAAATTTGAGGGGATTTTCTTTTTTAGTAAAAGGAAAGATATGCAGTGTACTGTAAAACCAAAAAGTGTGGCACGCATTGATTTAACAAGTGGTCCAGATTTGCGAAAGTTAAATGTTGTGAAATGATTTAAAGGGAAATCCAACCTTAATGGCATGTTGCTCTAAAAGGTAGAGGAATAATCAAAGAAGCAAATTGATGAAAGTTTGAACGAAATTGGAAAAGTAATAGAGTTATGAAGTTTTAAAAGTTGTAATCACTATACATATGGGAATTTCAAATTGGCCGATTAGGTAATGTCATCTGTGATGTGTAGTTGCGGACAACTCCCCCATTCGCTCCAATACACAAAATGACTAAAATTTCATCTTTTCAAAATGTAATACTCAGTAGGATCTGTTTCTTTCATGAGGACCTATAACAATATGCTATCTCCAATATTTTTTGAGTACTGCCCCGAGAGAAGGCGCTTGAGAGAAAACCAAAAATTAATGATCATTTTGTGTATGAAAAACGGGAGAGCTATTGGCAAGTATGTTACAATCGACTCACCAAATTGCCACTTTGAGATCCGCATAGATGTAGTGCTCTCATTTTTCGAACATCCACAACTGTCTGATTCCTTGTCCGATTTCTTTCAAACTTTCATCATCCTGTTTTCTTATTTTTCTGCTTTCACACACATCATCTTATTACCAAGGTTGGATTGCCCTTTAAATACAACATTTATAATTCATGAAGTTTCTTGCAGTAAAAATGGCCATTCCTACCATATTGTGGAAGTTTTGGTTCACAATAGTTTCTGGTTTTATTTGACATTCTTTAATGTGAATGTACATGTACATGTGACCAAAGGGATACCAATCATATTTGTCTGCAGTTTCATAATTTTCAGGTTTCAGAACTGTAGCAGATTCCAGGAGTAATATTCTTTCATGAGAATAAATTTTTGAAGGTTAACCAAGCAATTGATGACTGCATGGCGAGGTTTCTTATTTTTTTAATTGAAGATTGACTTTTTTTGTAAAATTAAAGAGTACAACAATTACTGATTAGAGTCATCCTTTTCACATGAGGGTAAAATTCACCGTATGGATTTGGCTTATTAGTTTAAAGCTCATTAACTGATCTAAAGCAAATTTTCCCTGTGTGAACATCGAGCTATATATCTGAAGACCGGTTAGAGCAGCCTACAGATATACGAAGTTCGTATAGAGGAGGCAAGAGATTTTGTGTGTGAATGGATATAAGTCTTTAACTGGGTGGGGCTAAGACCGGGCGCGCGCTGTTATTGACATGACCTGCTATTATTAAGCGCAATGGCCCTATACTGCGCATTTAATCAGCATGAATCTCTAATGATCGAACCGAAGTTTTCTCTGTACAATTTGTACAATTTCTTCAACTGATTATAAACTGCACATACATGTACAAAGGAGGTTCACAACAGATGGAATCATAGCAGACAGCTTCCCTATGAAGCGAGCTTTGATGCCGCGACAACAAACATTACAAGTATGCGCTCTCCGAAAACATTCTTCCAAACGAGGAAACAAATCAAATTCTGTTTTATTGCATAACCATGGTTAAGTACAATGGAGGATATTCTGTTATAATGATAGTTTTCGCAGACCCAAATGGAACTTCGAAAAAGTGAACATGAATGATATGACAAGGTTCAAACAAACATATTTAATGCCAAATTTACCAGATTTGGGATGACAATTTCTTGACTGGCCATGTGTGCCCACTACTTTGGTTGGCTATTTTTCCTAGAGCCATTTTTCACGATGGTAATTTAATAATCGGAAGAGCAGAAAGGTGTTAAAATTTTTCTTAAAGAGCATACATTTGTGACACTTTTAAGGTTATATCTAACAAAATTATTAATCCTTAGCAGGGGAATTTCAGAATGAAATCAAAATTATTTACATTGAAACTGCACATTCACTTTCTTTCTTTGTTGATTTATGAATTTAACTGCACATTGTAAACATTCAAATGTCAAAACATCTCTAAATCTTTCCTGTTTACTTTGGCAGCATCAGACATCGCTTCAAAGACTCAAGGCAGTTTATTAATTCAATTGTACATCCTTTATAATCTGCCAGGTGTTTGCATTAATTATTGTTAGTTGAGACTCCATCTGTTTGAACCTCGATCCTTGCATACATTGTGGACCTAGCGCTTTTATTTCTCAAGAAACTTTATTTTCCAAATCTAGAACATGTGGTGTACACATGGGCAGTAATGAGCAATTGAAGAATTTGTAATTGGGAAAGTTTGATTTTTCAAGGCTAATTATGCTAATACATCCTGTAAATGACGAGATTTCGTGTGGATTCATTCTCAACCCATTACAAAGAATTCATATTATGGTCTTAACATCTTAGTCATTTTGATAAGAAATGTGTCTCTTTGAATTTGCTCCTTTGTTATTTTTAAATGAATTACACTGTGGATAATAATATACTGTACTTTCCCAATTTAAAAGTTCTCAGGACTTTGGTCTGACGTACATGAAATGGCATGTTGGAAAGTGTAGTGTTAACAATAGCAAATATTTGGAGGAGGGGAGAGGGAGGGATGGATAGAGGATAGGAGGGAGAAAGGAGGAGTAGGAAGAGAAGGAGGAGGGGAAGAGGAGGAGGAGGATGGGGAGAAAGAAGAGGAGGATAAAGGGGGGGGGGGGGGGGGAGAGAGAGAGAGAGAGAGAGAGAGGTGGGATGGGATGGGTAGGGGAGGAGGAGGGGTAGCCAATATTTCTTCACCATGGAGGTTCATTTAGTGAGTTAATTAACTTGACAGGACTGCACGAAAAGTTTTTATTGTGAAAAATCCAGGTTTTTGATGATCAAAGATTATGCCAACATAATTTATTGTTATAAGTCACACTCTGATATTTATTTCCCTTTTGTAGAAAATGCAAACATCTATATCATTATCAAACATCTCCCCAATAATTTTTCATAAATCAAACAAATGGATATCTGTACAAAATGTGCAGAGTAGACCACTATACACTTTCTCAAAATTCTGAAGTTCGCTCAAAAAGCACATTTTCACTTGATCTCGTTTGAGGTCACATGACAGTTGTTATGACATGACCTTGTACTCTCCACAAGCCTCTCACCACCTCATTACAGCTCAACGGTGATCTGGTCAAAAAGCCTCATCCTACAGTGGCAGAGCCAGAATATTTTCAGTAAGGGTGAGGAGTCATACAACATTATTAACCCTTTTGACCACATTTTGTGGTTTGGCTCAGTAACTTTTGAATCAAAGCTCTCAAAAATATACCAAATGCATGTGTAGAAAGAGCAAAAATTTATCCACAAACAAATGTCCATTTTTGTTGCATTACCATATTGCGTTTAATGCCAGGAAGTTTAGAAACGAGAATAAGCTTTAAAATCCTTAAATTGGTAACACATTGAGAGGTTTAAAATCATTGTTTTTTTTATCAAAATTGGTGACCTTTTTCAACTTTTCGTCAAAATTCCTAACCTTGTATGTTGTTTTCAAAGACATTGCATTTTATTAGAACCATGTAGCATTAAAAGAAAAATATTATGGTTGCCAATTTGAAGAACAAAATGTGATCAATTTAGCTCTTGAATAATTCCTGTCATGAAAGGGTTAATCAAGTAACAAAAAAGTGCATACATTGTAATTTTGTTTCAATTTACCATCTGGCGTAAAAATTGGTATATTAATTTGCCAGTAGTAACGACTGAATTGAAGTAAATTGTTTGAGCAGGGAAAAGTAACTAATAGGCTATTTACACTTGCAAAATTTGGCTTGGTCCCGTACTATCGGTGGGGCTAAACGAGGATTTAGCCCCACCGATAGTACGGGACAAAGCTTATCCCACTTTCTTTTCACATTGCATTTTACCAAAGTGGGCTAACTCCAAAGATAGTACAGGACTCTTTCAGCCCTGGAAAAAAAGCAGGGTTAGCCACACCAAGGAGGGGATAAGTGCTGTGGCTAGGGAGATAGTACGGGACTAAAACTGCCAATGAGAACAGCAAAAAATATAGTCCTTGGTTAAGGATAGTACGGGGTTAAAAAATCAAGTGTAAAAAGCCTTTAAGTTCCCTGGTTTGAGTGAGGTGTACGTATCACCCCAGCACCTTCCTCAAGCTACACCCCTGTCACCCAAACTTTGACTTTTTCTAGCAATTTTACGAAGCATCGTTAGCGTAATGTGGTATTTTAATAATCTCTGGTGCAACTTGAGAAGTTTGTATGGTATTAGAATGACATATCAGATTTCAAAGAGTGCATTTATGCTCCCATTTTTCAGGCCAGAATCGTCCTTTTATTACATGTTAATAGTTCAAAACTTGGTTGCATCCACAGTCATTTTCATATATAAATGCTGATGTAAAACTCACAAAAAGATGCGTTTTTAGTCAGCGTTTCTCCCAAAACATGGTTTTTCTGGGGAAGCATAAATGCACAATCATTGTAAACGTGTTTATATGACGTCCTATAAACTAGTAGTATATGCGCAGTGTGGTTTTTTGCGAAACCAGCTGCAAAGACTGAATTCACCTGGATAAAAGAAGTATAAACAGTACCCCGTGAAATTGCATTTTAGATGAGCGTTTCAAAACGCTCATTCTGCCTTCAAAAAGAAAGTATAAACGCACCCAAATTCCACTGTCACACCAGAGCATGGAATATTTTGTCAAAAAGCTATCATCTTTGATATTTAGTGCTTTCTTTAAGAAAAAATTAAAAGATACTAATATATATATTGGATATCTAGATATCATTACCGTACAAGGTAAGCCTGTGTGCCTAGGTTAAAATGAAAGCCATTATTTAAAAATAAAATGCCACTTTTTACTCATTGTGTATGCAAGGTTCATGGATGGAATTTGAATTTGGTTGAATTTCATCTGAAAGCAATCATTTAACCAAGTTCTTGGATGTAAATGTAAGGAATATAAATTGATTTAAGGGTAAAAAGTTATTTTTCATCCATCAAAACTTGCAAAGCACATGTACACGAGTCCTCCACTTCATCCTTCGGACATTCCATTGGTGTCAATTCCCTCAATCTGGAATTTAGGTGGAGTAATTGCTGTAAACTTTCAGGGAGAATTGTAGAGCTTTATTTTCAACCTTGAGATTATCCTTGTTAATAAGGTTGAAAATTGACAAACTTGGCAAGTTTACACTAGCCCAAAAAGTAAAAATAGCACACTACATGTGATTCTGATCCACGGAAACTAGCTATCATGAAATAGCCTTTTAAGTTGAATTTTGCAGCAAAGATGCAATTGGCAGGATATTCCACTGATGTGCTTTTGAAATTAGCTAGTTTTTCTAAACAAAGTAGGTCTAGCCTCGATTCGCGGATCTGGACTACATGTAATATACATGTATGTGAAGATGCACTGTGCTTGTAAATTTGTCTGACATTTACATGTGCTTGTAAATTTGTCTCACATTTGCCTGTACATGTAACTTAATTTATGAAGTGAAGCAGGTATTACTCGGTGAACTAATATCTTGAGAAACTCTGATTACTGTAAGATGAATCTTGAGTTTGTCCTGGCTAGTGAGAACCCATCCCCTATAAATCTCCTCATGTTTGGTTCAAGTTCATTTGCAGTAATCCAAGACCTGAATAAATGAACACAGATCATGCACCATGGAGCAACCTGGAATTATTTGAAAAACATAAATAAACCTAGTTATGGAAGATTTCTTTTCTCCATTTTGCATTTGTCACGGGATTATTCCTGTGGTATAGGCAGGATTAGGGGTATAATGGTAGAGGATGGGGCTTGTGCCCCTCCCCAGAGTAAAAAATAATCATTGGTTCACAGAAGCTCCTTTTGGCTTTGGTATTGTAAAAGTGTGATTTTCTCTTGTGACTCTGGGTTTTTTTTGCCAGAGCTCTTTTTCACTTCCCATATGCTCTTTTTGAACTTTCCAGAGCTAAATTGTTCACCGCTTTTGCAAATTTTGTTTTTGTTTCCCCTCCTGCATTATAAAAATGGGGGGAAATATGGGGAAAAGGTAGGGAAAATGGGAAGGGATTAAAATGTGAAACTTTGGCAGGTGCATTATGCCTGTCCCTTTCCCAGTCAACATGGAGATTGAAATTGTTACATGTGTTTGTGGTGGGCTATAGTCTTCAATTTTTAGTAGTTATTTTTTTCTTTTATTCTTTATGCAATTAGAAGATATTTTTTAAATATAAGGTAATATTCATGTAGGTTTACATTAGACCTTGTAACTGAAATTTAGAAATGTTTTTTAGGCACTTTGTACGAAAGCCAAATATTTTGTGTTCAGCCAACGAACACAAAACACATGGCCATCCTATCTTTCTGTCTGTCATTACTGCTCTGTTTGGTGTGGATGTTATTTGTCTGCTTGTCATGTGACACAAGTCAACCATTTGACCCTTGACCTTGAGCCTTTTTCTCAGAGCCTACAGCCTCCTCTGCATCCAGTCCACACCTCAACCACCCAGCAAAGATGGTGTCAACACTATCAAGTTTTGGAATGGTTCTGCTTGGTTTGAAACCAAAGCTCCAGAAAATGTATATTATTACACCACAGTGTCACAGCAAGGTTTAGTTGCATTTTAGGTACAATTTTTTTTAAAATGACAAGCAGACCTCTGGTCTCTACTGCTGGGGGGGGGGGGGGGGGGGGGGGGGGGGGGGGGGTAGTTACGAGCCTGTCTCCCCCTGATGTTCGGTTACATGGAAGAACTTGCATCATACAAATTCAAATTCAAATTTATTGATATAAAATCATGACATAATAGGATTATCATCAAAACAAAAGAAAACAAAATAAAACTCAGCAGAGGCATGTCATAAACATAATGGATGTACATGTATGTAGTCCTACCCACATTAATGCTGTAATGTAATTCCAACTGTCATTGCATAATAAAACAAGGTTTGTGTTTCATGACAGCACCCTTTCAAAAAGAATTTAACTTTCCTCAATTTCGATGGTTTATAATTATTCTGTGAAGCATTTGTTAATTACTTTGTTGACCTGACTAACTCTTAGAGTAAATTTTTACATTACTATTTATTTTTTCGT
The DNA here is from genome assembly GCA_025617745.1 of Heliocidaris erythrogramma. Classification (NCBI taxonomy): domain Eukaryota; kingdom Metazoa; phylum Echinodermata; class Echinoidea; order Camarodonta; family Echinometridae; genus Heliocidaris; species Heliocidaris erythrogramma. Next base: position 5,226,568 of record CM046869.1, on the reverse strand, counting down.
GTATTTCATTACCCTATATTATTGATTGTGCATTCAACCCCAAATTTAATATGATGACTGACTAGTAGTACTCCATACAACCTCTGGTATTAAACATCTCATAAAAGTAATCATAAAGCAATTACAGGTACAATATATACAGGGTACATTAATTAGTTTCATTATAATACCAAGCCAAGTGTTACAGAACGTATCTGTGCATGGTGCATATTGTGAGAAATACCATAGTGGTTAAGCTGTTTAAAAACATGTTTTTTATATTTGTTGTGTGCTAAACTAACAGCATAAAGAGAGCAATGTGCAGCCAAGTGGGCTATATTGTTGGTAATATATGCTTTGATATATTGCTTCTTGTACATGTATGAATGTTTTCTTTTTAATCTTAAATGAGAGCTTTCCTAATGAACAGCTGATAAAGCCTGTGATACAGTTCCCTGGTTATCCAATATCAAATTTTATCCTACTCCCTAAAGGGCCTATCTCATTGGCGGAGACGTCGCGGTGACATGGGAGACAAAAAACCCAAAAAACTTAAGGGGGTATCTCATTGGCCTGGAGACTAGGTGGCGACTCGAGTCTCTGCTGGTTGCGGAGACTTGTGGAGACGTCTCCGTGACATCTCCTGGGGACTAGCTGGGTCTCCGGGGAGTTGCAGGAAATTCAAACATGTTTAAATTTTTTTGAGACTTTTTCCAGTCTCCAGCAGGTCTCGGAGACGTCTCCGCGACGTAGCCGCATCGTCACCGCAACGTCGCCACAACGTCTCCTAAGTCTCCTTGGTCTCCTTGGTCTCCAGCAGGTCTCGGAGACGTCACGGAGACATGACAGAGACGTTGCAGAGACGTCTCCCAAGTCACGGACAATCTTGGTCTCCGCGACATCGCCGCAACTGATGGAGACGTCGCGGATATGTCTCCAAGACCTGCTGGAGACTGGAAAAAGTCTCCAAAAAAAAATGAACATATTGAACTTTCCACAACTCCCCGGAGACCCGGCTAGTCTCCAGGAGACGTTGCGAAGGCGTCACGGAGATGTCTCCACATCCAGCAGAGACTCGATTCGCCATCAGGTCGCCACCTAGTCTCCAGGTCAATGAGATACCCCCTTAAGTAACTTAATATTGATTGTTATATGTATAATGACATATTTTGTTCTAATGCACTAGAATACAGGGCTTTTATTTTTCCTAGAAATGTCATACATACTAACTTCCATGGAAATGCTGCTAGATACATATACTTGTGATAAAATTAATTTTCATATTATCTTCCCTAATTGGAGATATATGATTTTTTTTATTTGGAAAAATGATAGTACCTGCCATGATAAAGCTATTTACAAATTTTATTCAAAGGACTTCAACATAAAAAAAGATTTGAAATAGTGAGTTTTATTTCTTCTTCTGGTAGAATTATGATTAATCATATGAAGTGCTCTCGACCAATCCAAGAGCAAGAAATTTTCAATGAGGGATATAATCAGTTTTATCATGTTAGGAAATCTTCTTTTGAAACACTTGTTACATATATGCATTAGGCCAAGTAAAATTGATTCCTAGATTCTCGTCCGGATTTTTCGAAAATGAGGGGGAGGGGGTACCATGTTATTTGATATTTGATATTTTTCCAAGATGGCCGCCGCACATACAAATGCTAGTGGGCATGGCTTCCTATTATATTTATATTCTTCTGGAGTCCCTGTAAACCCCCTTAAGGCATCAAGTTATAATTTTAGGGGTGCGCAGCAGTATGTTGGTGGTTTGAAAAATATCAAATAACCAATAAAAATGAGGCAGGTACAAAGAGGATGCAGGCGGGGCGGAGAAACTAGGAACAATTTTTATTTTGCCTTACATGTGCCCCAGAATGATGGAAAGTGTACACTCTCTGCAGACTTGTCCATATAGTAGTACCTTACATTACAGTAATCCTTTGAGAAATTGAAATTCAGCTGTAGAATAAATATTGACAAGAAAGCTGGATTGTTTGATTATAGATAAAATCACATCAAGTGTTTGATTGCAGCATTTCTGTGAGTAAACATTCACATCCTGCCTCTAGCCTAGCTGACATGAATTTCAGGACAAGCTGTTTGTCTTGTGATTGACATTTGACAGTCAAGGAAAACAAATGCATAATTTAATATTTCTCTCTCAAAAAAATTTCCAAGCGTTTTATAGCATGTTTGTCTTGAATGTGATTATGACATGCACCTGTCCCCTAAAAAAAGATTTTATGTAAACTTGTTTTACTGCTCAAAGTATTGCAACATTTGCATGTCCCAAGTTTATCAATGGTATTTATCCTTAAAGGGAAATTCCACCCTGGTTACAAGTTGATTTGAAAAGAAGCAGAAAAATTAAGAACAGATCAGTGAAGGTTTGAGCAAAATACAGTAAGAAATAAGACAGTTGCAATTTTTGAAGTTGTAATCCATCAAACACAAATTGGCAACTCGGAAGATATGTCACAGAGTTGCCAATTTGTGTTTGATTGATTAGAACTTTAAAAATTCATAACTTTGATATTTCTTGTCTGATTTTGTTCAAACTTTCACTAATCTGTTTCTTTCATTTTTTTTCTTTTGTTCAAATCAAGTTATTACCAGGGTGGAAATTCCCTTTAACTACTATCAGCATAGACTAGGTCCACATGTTGCTTTTTGTTGTACCAAACAGAATATGTGCTTTTTCATAAAAGAGGTTCAATATTTGTGAGAAGCAGTTGTCTGCTGGTTGTAATACGGCAGTATCCTACTGGTTCTGTAGCCTCCCACGCAGATATAGTTCTCTCACTGTGGAATGAAGTGAAAATAAACATGAACAGTAAGAACCATGCAAATACAACTTAAATGTTTTGAAGCATGTGTTCTCATTCTGCTTAATCTTTTTGAACTTAAGTTATATTTGAGTAGAAAAATATAGATATAACAATGATGTACATACTCTGGAGTAGGTTCTCTTATGTTCACATTTCCTATTTTGTGGAAATTCATTTTTAATTTACTGTGGTATCTGTTGAATGTGAACAAAATGTTTTCTTTGAGACTTTGGGGTAATTTATATCTTTGTAAAGCTGTTCATATACAATTGTGGTTTCTGTCACTTTTTCTTTCTGTGACAAGGTGTGGCCTTCTTAATGCCGAGTTTGAGATATTTAAGGTTACCATATCTGAATATGTTTTAATTTTGCATTTGTAACTATTTCCTTATTGTAGGGATATATAGTACATCCAAAGTGTTATCACAGCACTACTCCTTGGTACATCTTTACCCTAAAATAATTGGTTATGATGTAAATCATTATCAAAATTTCCTTTAAAAAATAGACAAGTATTTTACTATGAATCATACTTTGTTCAAAAAACTACATAATCATAACATAAAGTTTAAGTATACATGAGCTCATTCTTTGCATGAACTAGATTTATCCACATACATACATTATTCCTATCAAATGCCGCTATTTATAGATCATACCAGCAGATGACTTTGAAGCAGATTGCATATCGTGTGAACGCAGTGCTTACATAGTGGAATCTAGATCCACAAGCCATCCATACTTCAGCTTGTTTTCTTGGTTTTGTCACGTTCCCAGGATCTTCTTTTCATAGATCTGTCATGACTCAGACAAAAGTCACAATATTTTCTTTGACGGAACATGACTAGAACCAAAGTGAAGCTGGCAGACTGAAATGCAACCACCTGATGATTTGTGAAATAACATTAGTTGTTTGTGATTGTGAAAGAGGCAATTTAAGTTTTTGAGAAAACTTAAGATTCAAAATGCTTGATTTACTTCATTTTATGAAAAGATCCCCTCTGATAGCACAAGGTTAAGTCTGACTGCCAAATTGTGAACTAAATTAGGTGGGATCTGGTAGACTAGACAGTTTGGACTACAAATCATTTTATCCGAGTGTTAATATTAAATTAAAGCATTTCTTAAAGTGAAATATAATGGAACTACATGTACAGCATTAAGCCTATCCAAGGGAGTAAGGAGACTGTATTTTGTTAATAATTTATTAGTTACTTTCATTAAAACATTTGCAAACTCTGTCATCTGGTCTAAAATTTGATATTGTGTTTTTCAGAAACTAGACTTTTCACCTGTCTTTTTTGTACTTGTTGGAGTGCCACCACATTTTATAAGCATGAAAAGTACCCTCTATTAATTACTGAAGGGATTTTGTACTGAATTGAATAAGGAGTATTTGACTTTTTTAGAATATTATTACCTTGGGATCAAACACACCAAAATTGAAAGGTAGTTGAGAAATTCCGTCTTTGTTATTTGTGTAGGAGTTCAGAAGTGAGTCATAGGTATTGTTGAGAGAGATAGATAGAGAGACAGAGAGAGACAGAGACAGACCGAGAGATGGAAAGACCAAGAGAGAGAGAGAGAGAGAGAGAGAGACAGACAGACAGACAGACAGAGACAGACAGACAGAAACAGACAGACAGAGAGAGAGATCTATTTGGATGCTCACTTTTACAAGTACTTTCGTTTCTCTCTTATGTTGAATAACAACTTTAATCTTATTTAATAACTCTATCTATCCAACTTTTTTTCATTCCACAGGAGGGAGCATGGACTGGTGTTTTACCAAGCCAGGATGTTTTGATGCTTTACATCTTATTTTGCCAGAAAAATTTACATATCAAATGTGCTCTTCAAGCACTTAAAATGTACCAATCACCTGAAATAAATAAATTGTGTACAGCTAGAAAGTATAAAATCAACCTCAAAGAACTTTATCTTGCATTCTATGGGTCAACAGTTGAGGAGTATGAAGGAAATAAGATAAAGCAATCTTGTGTGCGTGAACGGGTGCATGAGTAGTCTACTCACAAGTTACTTTTACGCTTAAAGAAATTATTAATATTGCAATATCTCTTTATAGAATTAATATCTGAAGCTCATATTTTGAATATAGTATAACGACATGGAACCCCTAACATACACAGCAAAATATTTGTTAGTGATTGGTACACTTTAAAGATAGATCTATAGGAATGCACAATTTAACTTCTTTCCTCTTAATCTCAAAAAGTTAGATAACATTTTCAACTTTAATATAATTCTCTTTTTCTTCTTTTTCATTTCACTACAGAGGAGCATGGACTGGAGTTTACAAAGCCAGGATGTTTTGATGCTATACATCTTATTAGATGGAATATCCAGTATATAGTTTTACAATACAAACAGAAGAGACTCTATCATTGTGAAAATAAACAGGTTTGTCATCTCTGTTATTTAATTAAATTCTATGTATTCACACTTCTCATTATCAAAGATAGTTGATACGAAGCTAGTAAATTTAGGTATTTACCATCCTTTTTCACTTTTTATTAGTCGGTAAAGAAAGAAATCTCTGTCATGGTAAAAAAAAAAAAGGTGGTATAACATACATGTTCATGTATAGAGCAATGAAATTCAGAGTCTTAGAAGTGCATTACCAGAAATTTACTTTATGGCATGGGAGCGTGCTAATGCAGCGGCGTATATCCAGGATTTCTCAATAGGGGGGGCGCCAGGAATTATTGATCGCCGTCATGGAGAAATTTTTGCTTCTGAAGAAGGGCTGAGATGCAAAATAGTGCTATATAGTGCTATAGTTTTTTTTTTACGACGGCCAATAGGGGGGGCGCGCGCCTGTTGCGCCCCCCCCCCCCCCCCGGATACGCCACTGCTAATGGCCTTCTGCTAGCCACATGACAGTATGAGTCACTGTCATTCTGGTGGCTCCAGCAGACATTCTTGTCCTTAGATCTTTGTATCCATTCCTTTTTGATTGTATCTACTCCTTCATGGTGTAATCTTTACAACTTTTAGGATATCTTTATTTTCTCATCTGTCTTCTTCTTCTTCTTCTTGTATCTACTCCTTCATGGTGTAATCTTTACAACTTTTAGGATATCTTTATTTTCTCATCTGTCTTCTTCTTCTTCTTCTTCTTCTTCTTCTTCTTCTCCTCCTCCTCCTCCTCCTTCTACTCCTCCTCTGCCCTCTCCTTATCATTCTCCTCCTCACTCCTTCTCCTCCCTCTTCTTATCCTCCCTCTTCTTATCCTCCCTCTTCTTATCATTTTCTCCTCCTCCTCCTCCCTCTCCTAATCATCTCCCTCTCATCATTCTCCTCCTCCTCCTTCTCTTCCTTCCTCTTCCCTCTCCCTCTCCTTCTCCTTATTAATCTCCTACCTCTCCTTATCATTCTTCTCCTTCTCCTCATCCTCTCCTTTTCATTCTCCTCCCTTTCCTTATCATTCTCCTTCTCATTCTCCTCCTCCTACTCCTTCTCTTCCTTCCTCTTCCTTCTCCCTCTCCTTTTCCTTATTAATCTCCTCCTTCTCCTCCCTCTCCGTCTCGTCCTCCCTCTCGTCATTTCCTCCTCCTTCTCCTCCTCCCTCTGCTTATCATTCTCCTCCTTCTTCTCCTCCTACTCCTCATCCTCCCTCTTCCTTCTCCTCCCTCTCCTCATCATTCTCCTCCTCCTCTCCTCTCTAAAGACCCCATTGGAAATAAGCCATTTCGGCTTTCATGGGCTATCCTGTCATGGTACCTGGTTATGTTTGTATTGCAATATACCTGACGAATAAAATCAAATCAAATCAAATCACTCCTCCTCCTCCCCCTCCCTCCCTCTCCTCCCTCTTCTCTTTCAAGTACTGTCTCTTATTCCTATTAACAAGACTGCTTTACTCACTCAATGTAATTGAAAGTCGCAGGTATATAGACAGGGATGAAAATTCTGTCTCTCTACCCATTCCTTCTAAAATTTCTACCATTTCTAGAATATCTCTGTCTTAACATCAATCTTCTTATAAAGTACTTTCTCTCATACCATAGAAACAAGATTCTGGTTTATTTCCTCATTCTAATAAAGTCATTGGAATCCAGAGACGGACAGGGATGATATTCAATCCTAACGAACGTGTACTCTTTGTGTTGACCCCCATTTTAAGACACGAATGCTTCCAACGAATGTTGGAATTCAGTTACATTCCTCATCGAAAGGAGGCGGAAATTGATGTATTGTGACTGTCCCAGATTTCAGGAAAGTAGAACTCCACGATCCTTCTTAATACACCTGCTTTAAAGGGGTTGTCCTGATTATCTTTGGTATTTATACAAATAGAGACTCAGAGTTTATGAATTGAATGGCTAGTAATTGTGATTATCATAATGATGTTTACTCGTATGTTTGTCAGAATAAGCCTATGTCACTTTATGGCATTTACTTTAGAAAATGTTCAGAATTTCCATCGCTACTTAGTTTGATTAATATCTAGTGAAATTCATATCCAGATATATTTGTAACAGAAATCCTTTGTCTTTATTCCTCTCTATGTCTTTGCCATCAATGCCGTATGAACAGGCTCGTGGTTTCAAAACTTTAAGTTTTCTCGTGGGTTCTAGAACCACAAGGGAGGGGGGGGGGATGTCCTCCTTCGAAGTCACGGCCCATGTGAACGTAATAAACTTTAAGTTTCGCAAACTCGTAGTTAGCATTGACCTCGCTGTTCATGATAAACTTCTGGGTCATACACTTTGAGGGATATGAACACAGGATCTGTATGTATACTGTACACACAATCGGGAGTCTCTACTTCTGAGGTTAACCACACCGATTACTCTGCTTGTAGTCTCAGCTTGTTGTATAGGTAGGGCTCGTGTGAACCCTCATTGCGGTTTATAGGGAGTCGTGGTTTTGTTAACTTAAAGTTTCGCTAACTTAAAGTTTTGAAACCACAAGTCCTGTATGAACGTAGCTAATGAAAGTGGCTCCAAGACAGGAGATAAAAGTTTGCTTGTTGGATTGTAACTCTAGCTGGAAAGGTATCAATTATGAGAAATTTTTGTGTGGGAGGTAGGCCACTATGCATGCACAGGTCAAAACAATGGATATTGTTTTATATTCAGTCTGCCACAGAGATCTAGCACAGAGTTCGTGCTCCTACTGTAAGACTAGACAAGGAGCAATGGAACTTCTACCAGCCATGGAGCTGGAGCTACGAAGCTCCCCCCCCCCCAATCTCTCTCTCTCTCTCTCTCTCTCTACTAATCCCCCACCCTTGTGCCCTTTTACAAATGCTGAGGAGATATTTGATTAACACAAAGATTAAAAAAAAAATAGTTCCTTTAATTTCAGTCTGCAGTAGAGATCCAGCACAAGTTCCTGGTCCTACGGTAAAACTACCCAAGTAGCATTGGAACCTCTGTCAGCCATGGAACAGGTACTAGGGGATTCCCCCCTCCCCCTACTCTCTCTCTCTCTCTCTCTCTCTCACTCTCTCTCTTTTCCCCTGCTCATCTTCAAAGTTTGAAAGTCTAGTGATATTGCTTTATTCGTTACAAAATGAACAGTTTTTGTTTTTGTTACTTTCAGTCTGCTGTAGAGATACAGCACAGAGCTCCTGGTCCTACGGTAAGATTGGACAAGGAGCAATGGAACCTTTATCAGCCATGGAGCGGGAGCTACAGTCTTCCTTCCTCAGCATCACCCAAAATCAGAAGGAGCCCCTCCCTCCTTCGCAAAGCTCAGAAAGGTATGTACTTATTGGTTGTGCATGGTGATGGAGTAGATTTATGGATTAGAAATGACTAGATCTACACCATGATTATTTCTATTGTAGACAACCAAAAATTGAAATAAGTTTGCATTTTACATTCAGTAGAAATATCAAAGATAGTATTTCATGTAAAATTGAAGTGTAATATTCATAAATTATCTTTTTTTTGGTCTCACTTAATTAAACAAGCTTGTGTGTCAGACTGTGTAAATACTCTTACAAAGCCAAGGGAGGCAGACAGAGACAAACACTGAAAGAAGGAGAGAGATAGAGAGAGAGAGAGGGAGAACGAGAAAGAGACAGATAGAGAGAGACAGAGAAAGAGACAGAGAGAGAGATAGAGAAAGAGACAGAGAGAGAGATAGAGAAAGAGACAGACAGATAGAGAATAGTGAAAAATGGAGAAAAGATGGACACTAGATAATGTAGAGAGCTAGCTAGAGAGATGACTGTTATGTTACCATTTTGAGCATTACATCATATTAACCTTCATGGAGATGATGACCTAAAGCCGTTATCATGATTGATAGTCCCATGCATGGCCATGTTCAGTGATATCACGGTCAGTTTGTTTTTCACAACTTCCTTAGGTACTAGGTCAAGCAATCTCCAAGATAATCAACAAACACAATGTCACTTTATTCATACATGTACTTGAGCATGACCAATACCAAGACACCTGTTGTGGTATAGAGAGCTCTGGAACATTAAAGATGAGTGACGTTTTGATGCCCTGAGTTCGTTATGATTTTAAGGGTCATTTTTACCTTTAGTGCAGGCGCATATGGGGGGGGCGTGGGGTCAGCCGTCCCCCAAAAAAAGACGTCAAAAAACAGTCAAAACAAAGCTTGAGCGAGAAGAGAAAAAGGTGAGAGAAAGTACATTTGTAGGAAGGAGCAGACAAGGAAGGATGACAAAGAAACGTTGATGCTTCCGTCCCTGCACCCTTCCTCTAGTGAGCGTAATATGAAATTTGCACGCTTCGCATGCTCACCACTGCCCCCCCACTTAAATCGAATCCTAGCTACGCGCTTGCTTTGGTGAAGTATTAGTCTTTCCTTACCAATGTTATCCTCAATTTCTTGTGCGTGTGATACAGTCTTGTATTTTAATTTCTTGTTTTTCTAAATAATCATCGGAAGGGGTCCAAATCGAAATGAAATTCAACCCTGAGCGATCCCTTGTGACTATTAATTACATGTGATAAAGGTTAACATATGTACTGTATGGTCTGAAATCAATGCATAAACTGTACAATGAAGTTTGTATTGAGGCAAATATTCTCAAAGACATCGTGGGAAACCAAGCTTGCGAAATTTACTCAGTCATAACAATGTGCTGTTTTCCTTTATGAAGCAATCAACTCTCTATTGTGAAATTTGAATTTTCCAAACCTTCAAGTTATACCTGTAATAAGTGGGAGTATAATTACTCATCTATCTTTCAAAGTCTGCTGTTTTAATACAAAGCAGGGGCGGATACGGGGGGATGTGCCCCCCCCTAAATCCACCACTGAATACAAAGTATCTAATGAAAAGCATGCTTTCAAAATCTGCTTAATCACTATCGATTAGAAAATTTCCTTGATGATAGAAAGGTTACCTCCATCGTGGATTTGTTTTCCTGTGTGGAATTTTAAAAATCTTATGATTTGACCTTGGCAAAACACCTGTACTGAATAAGAACAGTGTTACTCATCTTACCTCTTCATTATCTAATGATGGTCCAAGGAGAATCTAAGTTCTGACGAGCCAAAAAGGCCTTCCTGGGGAGCGTTTCATTAAGTGTCAGTGATCTTTACTGACAAATTTGCTCTCAGCCAGATGCAAGGATTTCAGTAGCTTATAACAGTTGTCGGTAAAATTCACTGACAGAACGCTTGATGGAACACTCCCCACCATAGTTCCACTATCAGAAACCAAATGAATCCCTCATTCAGATTTGATGTTTTAAGCCCGGCGCACACTATACGATCTGACTGCGACCCGATTTTCGAACAAATTGCAGTTTGCATTAATGGAAGAAAAATATGCATTGTGCCCCCCTTTTAGAACTTCTATTTTTTTTGCACAGGCCGGATGTGCCCCCCCCCTAAATCCACCACTGAATACAAAGTATCTAATGAAAAGCATGCTTTCAAAATCTGCTTAATCACTATCGATTAGAAAATTTGATGTTTTAAACCCGGCGCACACTATACGATCTGACTCCAACCCGATTTTCAAACAAATTGCAGTTTGCATTAAATGTGAAAGTTTAAAAAAGTGAAATATCTCATTTGAAGTTCGGAATAATGATACGAATACTAATAACAAAATTTTGGTTAACTGCAATTCTTCTGGTTAGAGTAAAGGCCAAATCGACTTCAAATCTTAGTCGATCGCAAGATTGGTACGTGTATGACGTCACTATACGATTTTGGAATTCGCTTATACATGTATTCCTACACGGGGGCTCGCAGTAGCCCGGAATTTTGATTTTAGTATTCATACTACTATTCCGAACTTTGATCACAAGGATTTTACATCTTTCAAGGTTCATATCAAATGTTTTAACAACTTTTCCCAAAATCGCATCGTAGTCAGCTCGTGCAGTGTGCACCGGGCTTAAGTTTAAAGGGAAATCCAACCTTAATGGCAAGTTGCTCTGAAAGAAAGAGGAAAAATCAGAGAAGCAGATGGGTGAAAGTTTGAACGAAATCGGACAAGCAATAAGAAAGTTAGGAATTTTTGTAAGTTGTAATCACTATACATATGGGAATTTCAAATCGGCCGATTAGGTAATATCACTGTGATGTAGTGATTTACGGACAACTCGCCCATTCGCTCCAACACACAAAATGACTAAAATGTCATTTTTGGCAAAATGTATTACTAAGTAGGATCTTTTTATTTCATGCAGACCTATAACAATATGCTATCTCCAATATATTTTGAGTACTGCCCTGAGGGTAAAAGGCGCCTCGAGAAAACCACAAATTAAGGATATTTATGTGTACAACAAATGGGAAAGTTGACCATGAGTATCTCACAATCAACTCACCAAATTGTCAGTTTGAAATTTGCATAGATGTAGTGATCTCATTTTTCAAACATCCATAACTTTTTTATTCCTTGTCTGATTTCTTTCAAACTTTCACCATCTTGCTTTTCATATTTTCTGCATTCACACAAATCATATTATTACCAAGGTTGGATTGCCCTTTAATGTTTAATGTTTCGTATAAGCACTTATTTATACAATTGAAAAAACATGCCCAGTCTGAATAGGCTTAAAGCAGCCTTCAGTTTTTTTTTTCTTTGACTGTATGCACACAAATCTGAAGGACCTCTTTAAAATTTGTCATGTCCTGGACTCCTGGTTGCTGTTATCTAACAAAAAATACAAGGTAATCTAAACAAGGCAGGCATGCTTTTCTTTCATTAACATACTTTGAGGAATGCACATGAGTTTGTTTGGAAACTGGTTCATTTCGAGGCCTTAGGCTGAATGTAATGTTATACATTGTGAAATGCATTGTTGTTGTTTGGATGTATACTTCTTCTTTTTTCTCTTTTTTTACATAACAAGTATCCTTGAAAACACATTTTATTGTTGGTTTGCTCTCAAAGGTTGTATTGAACTTTTGAGAACAAACATTGAAAAAAATTGTGTCAAAGAGGGCTTGTTACGTTTACACACGTCACGTTCACGTCATGTAATCACGTACACGTCATGTAATCACGTAACATGCTATTTTGTAGAAAAGGGCATCTAATCTATGAAGTGTTTGGTTACATAAACGCAACAATTTGTAGAAATACTATCAGTAAACCTCGATTAGTCACGTTAGGGATAGGGTTAGGGTTAGCCCTAACCCTAACCCTAACCCTAACCCTAACCCTAACCCTCAATATCAGCCGTTGCAGGTTTCTTAAAACACTCACGTAACCTGACATGAAAACGTGAGTATTCGTAGATTAGCCAGGGTCTAATCAACGAAACCACAGACCTTACAATTCGTAGATCAGATCGGGTATTTCTACGAAACTGCTCAAAACGTGACGTGAACGTGACGTGAACGTGTCGTGTGTAAACGTAACAAGCCGTCAAAGAGTGACAGGAACCAAGATTATGTGCAGGGTGGTGGTAATAATGGTGTGATAATGGTGTGATAATGGTGTGATAATAGTGTGAAATGCCTTTAAAAGGGAGAGTCCATCCTGATGTCAACTTGGTTTTAAAAGAAGCAGACAAATTATAGAAACATCAGTGAAAGTGTGAGCAAAATCTGATAAGACTTAAGAAAGTTATGAATTTTTAAAATTATAATCAATCAAATACAAATTGGCAACTCATATCTTGCGAGCTCATCTCCCATTTGCCATGTACTGAAAAGATCATAAATTTCCATTTCCTCTCTCTAAAAATATTGTATCATACATGTACCCTAGATATAATCATTTCAGTTATACACGAAACCTGTATGATACAAATCTTATTCCCTCTTCAGAATAAAAAGAAATGAAAATTTAAGAATTTTTGCGTATGGAGCAAATGGGAGAGGAGCTCGCAAGATACATGTATGTCACAGAGTTGTCAACTTGTGTTTGATTGATTATAACTTTAAACATTCACAACTTTCTTATTTCTTATTGGATTTTGCTCAAACTTTCATTTATCTCTTTCTTTAACTTTTCTGCTTCATTTAAAACCAACTTAATATCAGGGTTGACTTTCACTTTAAATTGTTCCTCAGGTTATGGTATCTATGATTGTATGATAAAAATTTCTTCCTGTGTGATTTGAAGAGAATTCTAGTTCTTATTGGAACGTGGAATTGTATGCTCACTTGATGTTGATTATTTTCCTCAAAATGTTCAGGGATGTTTTGTTTCTTTCACAATGTAATCGCATGACTCAACTTTATCTTTAACATGTAGGTAAAAAAAACAATGCTTGATAATTGTATCTCACTTGTCAAAAGAAAATGACTTACAGACTACAGTATTACATCCTATTTAAGGGACTTGGGCCATTGATTAATATACCATTACCACTTGATTGTCTCACCGAATAGCCTAATTTCCAAACTGATCTATCTATGTTATCAGTCTTGGCAATGACACAATCAGGTTCATCCTCTTTCTTTTCCTGTCATATCTTACCAGTGAAAGCATTGTACTTTTGTCCTAATTCATTGTCATTCAAAGTTCTTTTCAACAATTATTTTTCATAACAAGCTATGTCTGTGCTTTAACCATCAAAGAGAAATGCTCAAAGCAAAGAAGTTACCTAATTTTGTGCCTCTTCATTGCCATTTAACAGGATACTCAACCGCAGATTGTGGACGTATTATAGTATATATAATATACTCTATAGTATATATAGTAATCAGTGAATCAGAATGTTACAAATTCTAACCTGTAATGTTGTCCTTGTAACCACGAATAATTAATTTGTGATTTCATGTTACACTGTATGTGCATGGCTTACAAAATGTATATCATGTTCAATGGATGTATTTGTCTTGTCTGCATTGCTGCCCTCTCTTGGTAGTGAACTTACAGGTTATTCCTTTTTTGGCAGCTTTTTGTTCTATTTATAATTTTTTTCTTGTCTGATTATTTTGAAATATCGAACTGTGGCTTTGAAAGATAATGTTTTTTTCAATAAGTGGGTAACATAATCTTTTGGTATTTCTTGACATTTTAGTCTCTTCTCAAAGAAAAAAATAAAACTAAAAATTATCAGCCTACAGACTACACATGGGGGATCAAAAAGATTGATTGGGTATTATGTCAAATTCTTATCTTTGCCAGAAATTGAAACGTGCCAAATAATTGTTAGATACATCACAAATTATAATTCTGTAACATAGACACCCTTGACCTTTAAATTGCACTTATATGCACATACCTTGATTCAGTTTTTATCATCAAAACAGCAGACACAAATGATGTCAAATATTGATAATTTAAAAAAATCTCTGGTTATTAGAGTCAGGAAATGCAGTTATTTATTATAAATATGGGTTACGTGATAGTACTTCCTGAATTTCATTATTTTTCTGACAGTAGACATCATGAATTTCCTGTCTGGGTTAGCAAGGAATATATCATTATCATGCAGATATTGTTCCCCTGCCATCCCCCACAAACATACCCAATTTGGTATCATATTGTCTTGCTCTAATTTCAGTAAGAATAGATTTGACAACCCTTAATTTTTGTTTTATCTTGTTCTTTTTTTCCATGTTAGTATCTTCATGAATTTGCCTGTGTAATTATATTTTTCTTTTCTTCTCTCTATCCTCAATTTTCTTCTACTCTCACCCCGCCCCCCCCCCTCTCTCTCTCTCTCTCTCTCTCTCTCTTTCCTGTCCTTTCTATTTTCAATCTCCCTCCTTTTCTAGGTTTCTTTCTTGATTATCTCTCCTGGGGGTTTTTTTGTGTGTGTGTGTGTGAGAAATGGTCCTACCATGTATTTTAGCCTAAATAGCCATTTCATTCTTGTTCCTTTCAATCTACAGTGAAACCTGTCTATAAAGACCACTCAAGGGAGACAAGAAAAGCGGTCTTTATGAGCAGGTGGTCTTTATGGACAGGTTCCTTTAATGCACATTTCAATGAGAAACATTGTTCAAGGGAAATGAAAATTGTGGTCTTTCTATACAGGTGGTCGCTAAGGCAGGTTTGACTGTATATTATCAGTTGAGAGCCAGAAGGAGATAAACTCTATGTTGAGGATATTAGTTAATGTCCTTCTGACGCACAAGACTAGGAGCAATGGGCATTGGAAATTCTGAATTAATGAAGCTCCAAATATCAGTGCTGTTTGTGAAAGATTTAAATAGCAGTGACATTCATTACCTCAGCTTCATTACTACCAATCATATCGGCTTAAATGTAAATGGCAGTGAAGTAGATAGTTATACCTATTCACCCCTTCCCAGTCCCCTCAAAATAGAAATAAGTGGTGCAATGTGGTACTCTTTCTTCCATTAGAGGGATAAGCGACAAAGCTGTGATAAGGTTCAAAAGAGCTCTGAAAAGAATGAAAATAAATACCCCTCAGAAGTAGATAAAAGTATAAATTTGGAAACTATAAAGTTTTTTACTGCATCAATGGGGTTATCTATTTTTGCTGCATATTAGAATTATGAACCCAAATACATGCTACAATATAAACCACTGGTGCTTTGTAGGGTAATTGATGAGGGGTTAATTGCATTATTGGTCGTAATATAACCAGGAAAGTGTGTGGAATCTGCTTCCAATTATTTCTGACTTCCTACTGCCCTGGGAGTCAGGACAAACAGATATAGCCCTTGTGTAATTGAATTAAAGGTTCGTTAGAAACCACACCCTAAATTCATTAGTGTAGGGTCGGTATCAGGATGGATACAGGGCTATGCAGTTTGTAAAGGCTATCAGTGGGATAGTATACCTATGCAAAGTGGCCATTATAGACAGGTAACCTTCTAAACAGGTGTTATATCATGAATTGGTATCATGTGAACGAGAAGCAAGTGAGAAAAGTGTGTAATGAAACCTGTATGATAACCAATCTTAACAATGGGGGTAAACTGGCCTTTCTGAACAGGTGAGATACATGTACCATTTAAATCGGGGGCCCCCCGTTTCGTAAAACTTGTTATCAGTAACAAGTTGCAATAACTGATATAAGCTACTGAAATCCTGGCATCTGATTGGCTGAGAGCAATTTTTTTGGTAGAACTTTGGCAGTTGTTATTGATTACATTATGAAACATGGCCCTGTTTCTATGGATCAGTATTGTGACTAGGTTCCCTTGACAGTGATATCTACAATGGTCTCTATATTGCCAGATTAAATTCATCTGATCATCGATGTTATTTGGTCTGATATAAAAAAAAGGGTATTTGTTGATGACTTACCATAGTAATGATTTTGCATTTTTCTCACTCTCTCCATTTTAGTTTTTTCTGTGTGCCTCTGTCCAACTCTTTCTCTTTATTCATAAGAATGATAAAGATGTGAAATTAAAAAAGATTAAATTTTAGTTTATATATTTCCTAAATAAAGATATCCTGTTATGTGTATTAAAAATAGATGTGCAGAAGACATCTAAATGCACTCCAATTATTACTTTGGAGAAGTTTGAATGGGTTTACTTTATATCAGAAAACCATTCATAGCACCTATTAAATGCTCTGTGTAAATAAGGTTAATGTGTGCTCCGACTTATTGTCTGTTGGAGCCAGAAGGATGTATGTCCTGTCAATTATTCAGAGTTACTGCCTTTCTGACTCCAAACAGACGATTTGCTCCTTAAAAATTGCTCCGGGCTTTATTTCTTCAACGATATAGGGTTAGGGTTACAATGGGGTTTTAGGTTAAAGGTTTAGAGTTAGGGTTAAAGGTGTATAGTTATGGTTAAGTTTAGGTATAGTGTTTGTTCCTGGTATGAAGTTTAGAATTTGTTTAGTGTACAAAATTACTTCAGAGGAATCGTCACCAGAGCATATGTTGTACTACCAGGTTAATGACATGAGAAGTCAATATTTGGAGTCTCATAATTTCTTTAATTGGGAGTTGCCTCTGATTGCCCTAAATTGGGAAGAAATCTATTGAAAGACCTGCATTTCAAACCGGGATAGAGGAAGTACAAATCCAAAAAATCGTAGGAAAGGAAAGGAAATGTCAATTATACATTTCGTGAAGCATTTCATGAGAATTCTACCACACCTTCCCAGTTTGCATGTGCTTTGAAGATTGAGAGCAGTGCCAGATCCACAATATTCCAAAAGATTTCTGCCCTCCCCCCCAAAAAAAAATCCTCAGAATTTTGAGGTTGCCTTTTTACTCCACATTCTCTGACAAGCCCCCCCCCCCCCGAAATCATTTGTTCCTTACCTGACCGGGGGGGGGGGGGGGGGGGGGGGGGGTTCGGGATTGTGTACTTAAGGATGCTACTTGGGTTTTAAAAGTGGAGGGGGGCACAACTGAAATTTAATTAGTTTTCTTTAGACTAGTATTGCTTGTAGTATGTGCAGGAAGTTTCTTTTTATTCTATCATATTAAATTTCATTTCAAAACCCAGGAATATCAGTGATAAATTAAAATTTTCTTATCACAACTAGCCTATGAAAGCTAGAGAGAAGTATTCAATATTTTCTCGGTGAGTAATCAAGCATTTTGGGATTCTGAAAGGTCATGCATATTAAATGCATTTTCAGCTTGTTAAGAAAAAGGAAATGGCAATTCATTCACAAAGCTTCTCGTCATCATTGTCCTATCATATTCATAGATTCATAATTTTTGCGGTTGTGATAGACAAGCAACTTGAGACTTGTGAACTTCAGCTAATATTCAGTTATTAATCGTCGCAGTGGGTTGTCGTTATCTAATATTTCTTCCTGCGTGACTCCTCTATAGTGTCACTCAGCATCAAGTGGGGTCGTTTCTAAATTTGAGCATCGCCACGAGAGGGAAGGAAACTGCAAATATGAGAGGACCCGCTTCTTTGAAGAAAATTTGCGATGGCAGAAGCGTGGCAAGGATTATCTCATTTGGGAATGGAAGGATGGGGTAACCACAAAGTTATTTCCGTTCTAACATTAATCACGTAACTGTTTTAATGTAGGTCCATAGAATCTTGTCATTCCTAATTCAAGGTCTGTGCTAAAGACTACACTACGAGCACACATGTCCCCGTAATTTAGCTCTTCATGAGACAACCTATCAAGTTAGTCTCGGCTCAAGTCACCATAATATTTCTTGGTACATTATGAAGTACCAGTATCACTTCAAAATTAATTTGCTTTTGTTGAGAAAAGTATCTCTGAAGTTTCTTAATAATAATTATTATTAGCATTTATCATCACCACTTATACAATAAAACAAAGCAGCAAAAATGCAGCCTGGATGTTAATCCTGCTTAAGTCCCTCAGCAAAATCTGCAAATCATTGTTGCTAGTTGGACAGTTTCGTAATTGGAGCAAGAAAAAAAGAGTGGATCTGTTTGGTTTATTTGGCAGTGAAATAGTCAAAACTAAGAATGTGAATTTGTTTGTTGCATTATTCATTAACATTTTAATGATAATTGTATGATTATTGATTAGAAAAGAATTTATTATAGCATTTAGTATGTTCTTCAATTTAATATTAACATTTTTATATTTCACCCCAAAATGATTTTGATACCAATATTTTTTGTAAGATGTAAGATAGAATTCAAGTATATTTTCATGAGAAGGTCATTATACTAAGCTGAAAATTTTGATGACTGAAAATAATAATATCTTTCTTCGGAAAATGTTAGAGGATCTACGTTCTATTCATTAGAGAGCTGAAAGGTATTATCTCAAATTGGTTAATTGTATTTGTATTTAGCAAGCAGCAGTCAACTGCCTATCAACTACACACAATACAGGATGTCATTCAATTTGAGAACGAAACCCAAACCAGACGTTCACTTTCGTTCACAGCCAGAATTCCGTTGCCAGCCAGAATTCCGTTGCGCCACAGGTCTCACTCTCTAGCTGTTCACATCTGCTCCTGCTATAGGGATATACAAATTATGTTTTCAATTTCTATTACATCTAGGATAAGTCAGCTCACCTGATTGTGACAAATTCGTTTAAATAAAATTCTAATACGAGTTATATTTACAATTCGATTTGATTTTGCACTTTGGGTGTGAAGATTTGCCAACTCATGCGAGTAGAGTTCGAAGCCCCTTCCTGACTTGGTATAAGGTCGTTCTGACTCCATCGTAATCATGAAAACTGATGCATATCTTAGGTGTCTATGTCACGTCACAACTCGGGATACTCACGACCAGGAAATGAGTTGGATATGTACACGACTTTACATCTGTACATTTGTGGAGGTAGCACTAGTGCCGGTATACTATAAATAATTATTTTAGCGGTGGAAGTTTTGGATGGAAACTCCTGACCTGATGATCCGAAAGGGAGATTTCCAGGTGCCACGTGCTTGAACACTCCTAGGGATACACGCTCAGAGGAACAGTAGGAAATATCAGGTGGAAAGTGGCTGAATCTCATATTTTTATTGATAAATGTAGAGCAGAACCTCCAATTTTATTTTTACAGATGCAACTTTGTTTTCTGCCGCTACATCTGTGGACCAGTTTAATATGAAACTTTGAAAGCCTGTGTATTTTTTCAGAGAACATGGATTGTTGCGTGCTGTTGTTCATAAGCTGTAATGGTCTGTTTGAAGTGGATTATTAATGTGGTCGAGCAATTTTTTATCTGGAAGGACAAGTGGTAAGACGATAGATCTTACAGCATAGAGTATGGACATGCAAGTTAAAGTTTTGAAGGTTGCCCAATAAATTCATATCTTAACATATTTTGAAGAGAAGTTGGATTGAGTTTTATTGGCCTGTGACCTTGTGTTATTTGTGTCACTCATGTTTACCCTGTGTTGCATTTGGTAACAGACATTGGCATTGGCAGGATACTTCATTAGGCCAATTACACCCGCACGAAACTCTTCTTAACTTTGTTGTGAACTTTAATTGAAGTTGGAAATTTTGATGAATAGCACCATCTATAAGTGGTTGGCATTACTATGGAAAGGTTATACATTATGTGTAGGTATAACTTCAACAGCATATGGTGACTTTTCTTTGCACAATTTTGGGAAGGTTTCTTTTCACAAGTGTGGAAATTTGAAGGATTAGGAGCTAGGCAATGTTTGAAACCACAACTAACGTCCGAGCACAGTTTCCCTGGGAGTCATTATTATATCAGCTATCGTAATGACTGACTAATTGAAGGATGTGGAATATTTTGCTAATCCCAGCAAACTGTTCAAAAGTGATTTTTTGCAGCTTTTTGTTTGAAGATATTTCAAACAGCGTCTAAATTGAAACTGAAATCATCTGGTGTGAAATGGATCACTAACACCAAGATCTTTAGCCTGTACTGATTAATAGTTCTCACAACCATCATGAATTACAGGAGGATCAAGGATACGAGTGTATTAAATGACCTCTTCTAAAAGATTAAACCATATTCTTCTAAAACAGCAGGTTTTCAACTTTAGTGGATCAGGATGTTTTTAACAAAAATGTTATTTTGTAACCAGATATACCTAACTGGAATTTTAGTAGAGAAAAAAAAAGCAGTTCATAGCGATTACATCTGTTGATTTAAATTGTTAACACGGAGAGATAGGTAATATACATATATGTATGTCTGTATTCATCTTCTAGACTAGACCAGAACATACACTACTGAAAACGTAGTTTCCCAACCATTTTGATACACATATTTCAAAGAAATACCACCAATTTGAAGCCAACTTTTCTGAGTTTGGGTGGGATTGCTGATTTCTAGAAGTGGATTTTCTCAGTCGGTTGAGGATTGCTTATTGCCACCATGGATTTCTCGAGGAGAGAGGTCATGTATGTCCTGGATCGTCGCAGCCCAGCCAGCTACCGTAAGGCTGCCCTCACCACTATGGATATGAAACTGATGAGATGGTATGTCTCTCTCGTCAGGAAAGACTTTGAATCACATCGTAGATTTACTGATATCCTACCAAAAACTCTCAAATATTTGGAATATATCTACGGTAAGTCGGCATTTGCCTTCTAACAGAATGTTTTGAAAAGATCTGCATTCCTACAAATTTGATATCTTATCAAGTAAAGGGAAAAACTTAAATCTCATCACCGTTTCACTGATAGGTATTGTACCCAAAATGATGACACATTTTGAGTACATAACCTCATTTTGCGAGTACTTAGACTTGCAATATCTCTTTACAAAAGTAGTATAAATATGATATATAAAAGCTGATGTTTTGAAAGTAGTTTGCAGGTTCAGAACCCAAACATTCAGAGCAAAATATTTGGGAATGATTATTCCCCTTTGATCTAGGAGTGCTTGTAACAAAAGGTCATAGCCACTTGGCAACAGCGGTGTTATGGGTTGAGACTACTGTCACAGAATTAGAACATATCAATGGTCACATTGCTGTATCGGAAGCAATTACTTACCACCAATCAATGTCAGACTTCCTCTCTTGCCACCATAGGCTGTGTTCGTTTGGTGGAGATGTAGATAGAAGGAAAGGTGAAAGAGCGAGAGAAAGAGAGTGAACGAATGATGAAATTATTTTTAATTGATTAATAATTGAGACTCACAGAATCTTGAATGGAACAATTCACCAATTGTGTATTCAAATCGATAGAAACTTATTCCCCAAGTGCCTGTTTAGAGTCAAGAGGATGTTAATGCATTTTCTGAAATCAAGAGTTAAAGGGAAATCCAACCATAATAGCAAGTTGCTTTGAAAGAAAGAGGAAAAATCAGAGAAGCAGATTGGTGAAAGTTTGAATGAAATTCGGACAAGCAATAAGAAAGTTATGAATTTTTGAAAGTTGTAATCACTATGCATATGGGAATTTCAAATTGGCCGAATAGGTAATGTCACTGTGATGTAGCTGTGGACAACTCCCCCATTCGCTCTAACACACAAAATGACTAAAATGTCACTTTTTTTCAAAATGCATTACTCAGTAGGATCTTTCCGTTCATGAGGACCTATAACAATATGCTATCTCCAATATATTTCGAGTACTGCCCCCCGAGGGTAAAAGCACCTCGAAGAAAGCTGCAAATTAATGATATTTATGTGTACAACAAATGGGAGATTTGTCCACAAAAATGTCACAATTGACTTACCAAATTGCTGATTTGAGATTCGCATAGATATCATGATCTCATTTTTCAAACATCCATAACTTTCTTAGTCCTTGTGACTTTGTCCTATTTATTTCAAACTTTCACCATCCTATTTTGTTATTTTTCTGCTTTTACACAAATTATCTTATTACCAAGGTTGGATTGCCCTTTAATATCCTTCTTGGCATTCAGCAGACATTATAGCATCTGTTTGAGCCAGAAGGCTGATAATTCTGTGTTAAAATATATGGCTCTGATCAGATGATAAGGCATTCACTTGTCTTTAGTTAATCATTCAATACATGTAGTAAGAATGCACTTTGTGATTGTTGCTATGTCAGGATGGGCCTCAAGAAAGCTCTTGGATCGTGGAGAGCAACTATTGCAGTTGAGGTGTATGCATTAAATTTGAAAACAGTGATTAAGTGGTCTATTGAAAATTGAATTAGAAAGATGAAGATATGCTCCCAATTTTCAGAAAGGAATGTTTTCTACCAAAGAAACAATCTTTTATTCCTCGCACTGTCATGGGCAAAATACATATATCCCTGGAATTGAGGTCTATTGTTGCAAAGTTATATAAAGACATTATACTTTGCTTCATACAAATTTAATGAGAAATTGAGTGTAATTTTATGACAACACCTTTTAAAGCTTCCTGGTTCAATATTGATGATTCATGAAATTTGAATGCTGCCACCTACAGTTTGCATTTCTATATCCTTGAGTGCTTTACTCTTTCAAATAAGGCTGTAGGCCCTAATGATGACTCTAGACAAAAACAAGAATATTCAAAACAAACAATAAAAAAAATAGTGGAAGATTCAGGACTTTGAGGGAGAAATGGGGGAGGGGGAGAGGGTACACAAGACTAGAAAGGTACCATTTTTCATTTTGACATGGTGGTGTAAATAATTTAATTTTATAAATATATGTTGAAAAATTCAAGGAAAAGTATCCCTGAAAGTTTCAAAGAAAAATAATAATGGTTTAGTAGGGGGAAATTAATGTTCATGTTCCACCAAAAAAAACAAAATATATATATATCTATTCTTAAAAATAACTGCAAAATCATGTATTGTATCATATATGAACTAGAGGAGTACTAGTAACTTGAAAGGAATTCCATGAGATTTTCACCAGGCATATGACCTTTGTCTCCACAACCTTCGGGGCCTGATTTTTCATTATATATTTTCAATACCTAGTACCTTGAAGATGCATAGTATATGATTTAGCTAACTCAATGATACGCTTCTCTTGGTCCCTTTCTTGGTCTCTATGACTGCTCATTGAAGACAAGGAAAGTAGCAAATTAAGCTTTCATTTTGTAACAATCATAGCAGGCGTAAAGTCAACAGCCTGTTCTCTTCAGTGGGGTTACTCTGTAAGAATAGGGAGAACTAATTTGAGAACATTGTGGTTTCTTGATTTTGTGCCAGTCATTCCTTATAAGATTAATCAAGACATCATGCATTCACCTCATAATATCATGTTTATAGGTCCCCTGTCCATAACACAACCCTGCAAAATCCTTCTTAATATTGTAAGCATATTAAAGCCCCATTTATATTGAGATATTAATCTTGTAATCTCGGAGAAGCTTTGATTACACATGGGGCCAGTGATATTTTCTGGAATTTATTCATTGTGTTTGTTCGATGTAGGCCTATATGTATATATGTTTTTAAGATAATGATTATTGTTAGTATTACAGTATTTGCAACATAATATTGTAGGGTTATTTTATCACACTCATTTCGTGAAGTCGTCAACCTTCCATTAAAACTAAGAGCTCTGCGTTGTGCTTATACTATTTATGGTATTTAAATGATCATTTCATAGCAACTATCGCTTAGGTCTTTATCTCACTTTTTCTTGTAGGATATGAAAACGATTTCTTATGATACTTCCACAGACATTCATGTACAAAACACACCACATGGCAAATAACTGTGGTTATTCTTAAAGGAATGTACGCCACCAGGCGGCCGTGGGGAATGTCAGGATTGCGTAAGCCCCATTCACTCGTACACAAAGTTTGTGCATCAAACGCGTCCATTGGATTACTGCAATTACATTTCTGTCTGAAGTCTGTCCAAATTTTGACAACTGCACGATCAGGTAATAATCGCGGTGCCTTCTTGCGGCATAAAAAACGTCCACAATCTGCGGTTGAGTATCCCTTTAAAATAATGTACTTTTGTGGCATTTAATTAGTTATCCAAATCTCACTATCTAGCAACAGTTTTGGAGTTTACACAAGACAAAAAAGTGAGATTCTGATATTGCAATTCAAAGATTAATTTTGAAATCTACTCTCTGAGAGGATGGCTGAAATGGATAAATAATGACGAGAATAATAATAATAATCTGCATTTATATGGCGCCTTTCCAGTTAGTAACTGCTCAAAGCGCTTTACAGTGTATTATTACCCGGTTATTGGATCCTATTACGATTCTGCACTTACAGTGCACATTCTCCACTCCACAGGGAACATTCCAGTCTGGCGGCCATTTTACAGGCGCACATATACTATTCCAGTCACAGAGACATTCGCATCCTACCGGGTACCCATTTAACACCTGGGTGGAGAGTGGCAAATGTAGATTAATGTCTTGCCAAAGGACATTAGTGCCGCGGTGGGACTTGAACCATGAACCATGTGATCCATGAGAGGTTTATGCAGATTACAAGTCATAGTGTGAATAGGGTTTATGGTTATCCTGTCTGGACTATCCTCTAAAGACAACCAATATAAATCTTTTTTTTGGGGGGGGGGTGTATTTCTGAAACCTGTAAGTCTGCTACTTTTCACTCTGATCTATTTATTGCATTTGCATGTCGGCAGCTGATGTAGTCATTAACAAGGATTCTGTATTTGTAAACAGAAAAGTGGATTTTTGTTATTTTTGGGGGTTTTTTTTGGGGGGGGGGACTGGTTGTCCATTTGCCAAGTATTTAGCATTTATTCAATTATGTTAATTTATTGTGTCTTGGATAAAAGATAGAGAATGAAAGTATGTGATTGATAATGCTTTTAATACCTCTTTCAACCCTTTTTTAAAAAAATCACTTTGAATAGGACAATAGGA
Organism: Heliocidaris erythrogramma; assembly: GCA_025617745.1. Taxonomy (NCBI): domain Eukaryota; kingdom Metazoa; phylum Echinodermata; class Echinoidea; order Camarodonta; family Echinometridae; genus Heliocidaris; species Heliocidaris erythrogramma. The sequence goes on along the minus strand of CM046869.1, from coordinate 5,201,210 downwards.
AAAGAAAATGAGGTTTCTTACTTTCTGCATCGAAGAAACTTGTATGAGAATGAAAGTATGATCATAAGTTTGAATTCTGAATCCAATGTGTGTTTTGAGATCGCATGTTGTTTGTGTATACTGTTACTAGGCAATATCTTGATTTTGACCCCTTTAATCAATATTACATCCCTTCAATTATCCCATTACCTTTTTTGGTTCACTCTTTAGTGTCACAAAATATTTATAGTGTGCCATCCATAAACTGGTCTCATACAGTTACAAGAGATAAACTGCAGTTTTGTAGTGTTAGTTTTGTTAATGTTATACTGTAAATGGGTCATTGAAAGCAACATTGACTATGTACTTTGCAATTCTAATGTAAACAATTGCCTTTTCTCTATGCAGATGAACAAATTTTCAGATTTAAGAATGAGCTAATCAATCAACTTGGATCATAAAAGCACTCCACAGATGACTAGAGTTTCTAGTTTCCCTCATAATTTTATGGTGTATCCATGACAACTAAAATGTATATTTGGGCGTTTCCTTGAAGTATAAGAGACATGCTCTGAAGTCTAAGATGATTTTAAATCAATAAAGTTGACATTTTTAAATAATTAAAAAGTCATTAAATATAAGATGAAAATGTAAGTAGAAGACAAAGATAGAGTGGATTTGATATTTTTAAAAGGTATAAAGAATCTACATTTTCCCTGTTGGGTGAATATTTCCAAATTAAGTATCTTTATGTATATTGCATGCAGGAAGTAAGTCTGTACATTGCATGTACCATAATAGTACAGTAAACCTACGCTTCTGTTAAATTCATACATGTATGTATTTATCTTTCAAAAAACAATGATATTTGGTAAGAGCGGGAAACCTTTGGAGGTAGTTTTAGAGAATATGAAATAAAAAACCCTTTCATACTTCTGTCTCTTTTCTCATGTATAATACTTGGAAAATATGGTTCATTCTTGAATGCCGTGGGAAATGCTTTTATACAAGAATTCTGAACAAGTCCTGTGACAATTTTTCTTTCACCTAACTTGATCCCAATATTTGTTCCATTTATCATATTTGATAGTTCGTCAGAATGACAAGATTTCATTGTCAGAGTTACATGGATCAGTGGTTTCAGCACTGAAAGCCTTCATCTAACAGGGAGATTACAAAATAGTCCTCAAAAGAGAATTAAAGGACACCAATCACCAAGAAATATATTCCTCTCAATGTTTGGGTTCCAATCCATGCTGGTATACTATTGTAAATCTGAAACATTTTTGAGGGTCACAAAAGTTTCTTTCCAGGAAAATAGCCTTGATTAGTGATTACCATTTTCTAAAATTTCAGTTGTGGCGTCCGGAAAGCAAATTGCATATTGTTGAATATCACACTTTTAATTGGAAACATATCATTAATTCATGGAGCAGGTTAAAATACATTTACTTCCTTGATTAGGCTTAATATCAACAAAACTGTCATGACTAATTTCAAAATACAACTTGTTTAATTACTACTATTGCCAACAGTTTTGCTGTTTGCGTTCTGGACGGGTCTTTTCATGCAACTGTGTTGCGCTATAAGCTACCTAATAACTTTGAATTATTTTTTTCCAATTGATGCCTTTAATATAGGAAAATGAGAAGTACAAGGGAACACAGTTCCTGACCCTGTCTATAGATGATGCGATACACCACTTCCATTCATTTTGAAGTGGCAATATTAAACATGGCTTAAGAAAACAGGGCACAATGCAGCTATGAGAAGATAATAGGTCTGTGAAAATACATGACGTCATCGAGTATGAATGGGACTAGGGCATAAGTCCAGTCTCAATCCGTGTTTCAGTTTTCTGTAGTCATTTGCAGGTGGAATTTTTGTTACATGTTGCTGGTATGGAACTGTATAGAGGAACATGTTCTTATTTGCTGTAGTTTAGAGTGATATTAGGCAAATTTGAATTTATATCTGAGGTTTTATCAAAATGATGCGACACATCAGCTACCGTCGTTTGGGTGAGTTTGCTAGAGACTTTTCTTTTCTCTTTTGATTAAAAAAAATTGAATTGTGATGTGATGTGATGTGATAATTTATTTAACCGGACAGCTAGGGAAGCAAGTGTATTTTGTGAGTAAGCAATTGGGGGATCTATGGCTTTAAGTCCTATCCGAGGGACGTACTCGGTAGGACATGGACTTGGTTTCGAAACCCAGGACCTCCTGGTTCTGAGGACACTACTCTTCTGCTACTGGTAAGCCATTGTGCATTTGAAAAATGATAGTAATTCCTGTTTTTATGTAGTGATCTTTTTAAAATTAACAAGTAGCTTAGCAATGTTCTTTACAATTATAATTACCCTGGTCATCGGATTTAATTCTGCACTTACAGCGCACTCTGTCCACTCTTCTGGGGAACAATCTAGCGATTCACCATTTTGCAGGTGCCAACATACTAATTGAAACCCCATGCAGTGCTCTTGACATCCTAATGGTTACCCATATATACACATGGGTAGAGAGAAAAGGATATAGGAAATAGGCCTGGAAGAAGGATACTTGTACATCTTGTATGATTATAAAGCTTTTAAAGTGAAATTTATGCTTGTGGTGAGCGTGCATGCTTTCCCAATTTCTAAGCAAAGTACCTGTCACCGCAAGACAACGTTATGATACAATTTCAGCCATTATCGGAAGGCAACTGTTCAGATCTTGTCAGCTGCATGCTCAGCTGTGAGCTTCCATAGAAACAGCTGTATCATATAGTCATGCCATGGACCTAGCATGGTCCTTGCTCATGACCCATCATCTCTAGCAGTGGTGTATCCAGGATTCTATGACTTGGGGGGGGGGGTGGAGAGGGGGTACAGGTGTTAACCCATTGCCCCTGGAACCAGATGGTCCCTTTATTAAGCCTATAGGAATGAGAAAATTCAGTTTTCATTGGGTTAAAGAGGGCTGACAAGAAAAGAAAAAAGTTCTTAAATTAAAATTAAACATTCGGTGGAACATCCTGTGAAAATTTTATTTCTGATTTCCTTGTGATGAAGATTTAATTAGAGCTTTTAAAAAACTTCACATCACAATCTTATCAATCAACTGGCATACAAGGTTGTGTTTGAACCTACAACTATTAAACTTCAGATCATGATGCCACGTTTGGTGACAATGGTATCACAGTCTTTGATCAGCACCTCTGACATGACCAACATGGATTTATAAGCTTGTGTCTTCTGAATAGTTCCTGATGCCAATACTGGGACGCAGCAGTCCAAAAATAAAACGTTCTCACTCACACAATGAAGATGACTCATATGGATCATGTATCAAGGTATAATCCTTTGAAAATGTTGATTTATGTTGAGAACAATAATAGATATACCCTGTAAGGTTCTCACCAAGACAAATAGGACCTTATTGTTAAGAGTCTCTCTGTATACAACATTGGCTGTTCAGAAGAAACTATGGATTGATTTTTTTTTCATCTCGCAACCCTACCTACCCCCCCCCCCCCAAATCTAGCATACTTGTTTTTACTCTAGGCCTACTTTGCGCCAGCAACAAGGGTTCATCCGTAGTAAAATTCTGTCACATATATGTGACAGATAAACTTGTCAATTTCATTCACCAATTGCTCGACCGTGGTCAATGTATATCAACAATTTTAGCGTAAATCAAGCATTCGAAATATATGATTTTAATTATATGCTATACCATAGAAATTTTCAGAGAAATTTGCAGATTTGTAAAAAGATATTACCTTATTTCAACATTAAGCAATAGCAAACAAATGAGAAACCAAAAAACCAGAAAAGAAACTCAAATGTAATTTTCAATAATTCTTATACATAAAGTTGGGTAAAGTAATAATGTTTGGTATCATAAGAAATGATAATAACTTTCCTACAAGTTATGTACACAATATTTTGTGAAATAATAGATAGTTAATGAAGTGGAGACATTTGAAAAGTAAACATTGATCACATTTTGGTAAAACTTTGAAGAGAACTAAAACCCTTGGCACAATAAGAGTTAAGAGCAACAAAGCTGGCATTAAGGCCAACAAGAATTTAGTTTGTTAGAGAGTGAGATAGAGAGAGAGAGAGAGAGAGACAGGGAGGGGGTGGAGGAGATGGAGAATCAGAGAAATATCAGAAAAATTGATCAATCAATATACATATTGGGGAAATGTGGGCAGGCGAAAGAGAAAGGCCAAGGTCATGAAAATTCCACTTTTAATTTATATTTAACAGAGAATTCATCGAAATTATTGATTTTTTTTTTGCAAATCAAGGAAATTATGTTCAAAATTTTCTTGTTCAGCTGTCAGGGTCAATCAACTGTTCTTTCACATCAAAATTATTCTGTGGAACACAAGATACAGAGCACTTAAAATCAATATGCTTTTTGATGCTCCAGTTTGCCCTATATTCATCCTAAAATGAAAATCATTAAGTGGAGCTTTTTACTTGGGGCCTGATTTATGAAATATTACTTTTCTAGAAACTGATGATGCACTTGTGCCCCAAGTCTGACTTTTTTTACAGAACCAATTTTAAATGTCATACATATTAGTACTTTCAAAGAAATTAGATTTTTGTTTATAGCTCTGTTTGATGTTAACCCTTTTATAGATACAATAGGATTTTGATATAATATACCAGGGCTTGACAGTTATGGGTGACCGGGACAAACTGGAAACACAATCTCAGGCTTAGTATTACATGTAGGTTTCATTGAAACATCACAATATCAAGTATAATTTTCTAGATTGTTTGATTAATCTTTGTTTATTAATTGGCAATACAATTTATATGGGAAAGAAATTGTAATAGGGGAAGATATCTGACTGTATTTGATAACAAATTTTGAGAAAATTTTAATTGGAAAGAAAGGTTAATTACATTTCAAAACATTAAAATTGACCATAGAGCATTTTTTTTGCCAGACAATTAAGTCGTAGAACCCTGGGGATAGAGTTGTTGTTATTGACAAGTTGGGTTATTTAGACCATAACAAGCAGGATATACGGTACAACTCACCGATTCTGTGGAATGCCATGTTTGATGTCAACAAACATTCATCTAATAACTGTCAAATGTGGATGAGCTCTGAATAAACTGTTGAACCTGGGCTTGCCTTGAAGCATCAGTCAGATATATTGGTCAAATTTGAATTTTCTAATGTATCATGTCTGCATGATATTCAGACGTTTTTTTAATGGAATTGTTTGCAACCAGTTTAAGGAACTGTGTTTATCGGTACCTATGGAAAATAATGCCATAGTAATTTAAAATAGCAAACATTTCAAAGAGATTATTTGGTGTCATCATCATCTTTTCTTTTTTGAAAGATGAATTTGCTGTTGTATGATCCAAATTTCCAAAAGCACTATCTTTGTTTGATATAAAACTAGTGCAGTGACTTCTGGGCCCTGTTTCATAAAACTTGTCATCAATAACAAGTTGCAATAACTGTTATAAGCTACTGAAATCCTTGCATCTCATTGGCTGAGAGCAGATTTGTCTGTAAAAATCACGACAAGACACTTGATGAAACACTCCCTGATGCTGTGGGGACGCTATTGAATTGAACATTTGCTATATCTTTTGTATATTAACAAGGACTGTAAGAATATCTATGCATGTGAAGTAGATTTTGTTAACCACTGTGCATTATTATTGCTCAAAATCGCCTCATATTATATTGTGTATTATATGATATTATCTTTTTTGTTATTGACACAGAAGATGATAAGTGAAATTAAATTGAATAAAGCTTTTTTGGTAGATTTTTGACAGGGAAGCAACAGACCAAAATGGATGCTGATATCTAGTATTGCAAGGGGCAATATTGTTATCAAAACAACGCACCAAGCAATTTTTACACAATTAGAAGTTAGGTTTATCCTTGACCCCGTTTTCATTGCAGGATTGGAAAGTGGATTGCGCTATCATGGGGCGACCCATGAAGCGTGCAGCGGGTTCACACCTGCAAATAGGCACGCTGTAGATCGCGCTATCTCTCGTGGACCACCCCCAGATGTTGTCCAGTTTGGGATCGCCGTGGACTTCCGTGGATTGCGCCGAAACAACGTCGCTGCGTTCTTACCTTAGAGGCGGCGCAATCTAGCACGCGCTAGCCCCTTGTAATGAGAAAGGGGTCTATGTATGAGCAGACCACAGAGTGTGCATTATTATAATATCTTCTATCAAGTACCATGCAGTTAATACACAAGATTGTAGTGTTACCCTATTAATTACTGGCAATGATTAGAACCCATAATGAGGGATCTGGGATATTGATTTATGCATCCAGTCATCAATCAAAACTAAAAATAGTTCTTTATTAAGATGTTGTACATGTAATAATTTGTGTGTCAACTGTAGGGCTTTTTTGAGTGTCTCCAATACAGATAATATAAATACTGTATTTGTGTATTTTTTCCTCTCAGACCCCCCTCCACCCTGCCTCTCACTATTCTCATTTTCTCATTTCCCCTCATAATTTTCCCCTCTCTCTCTCTCTCTCTCTCTCCCTCTTCCCTCTTCCCTCTGCCTCTCTCTCTTTCTCTCCCTGAGGACTTGTATGATTCCATGAAACATGGAAATTAATTTACCCAATTGTCTGGTTGCCTAAGGGTAGGTTCACAATATGAGATAGGGGATTCTGTTCTCACCTTGGAAATGAGAAAATGATTCACATGAATTCAATCTTTCCCGTCTTACTAGTTATGAATATTTGACAAGATTTTATGGATATTACCGGTATCTTCCCAGATGAATTTCAATATCTTGAGTATAACTTTTTTTAAAGCATGTCTCTGACTCAGATGCTGAAGAAAAATCATTTGTTGAGAGTATGATGAACATTAGCTCCTATACTTTGTCATAGGCTCACTCTTGTGGCTATCAAGGCCTTTAAAAAAAATTATTACAATTATGCAATTATTGATTTTAAAGAAATTCTGTTTTTAGGAGATATTTTCTGTTGATTCTTGTGAAATCCAAAATGTGCAAACTTCCATTTTCTTAGCCTATAATAACATGATTGTTCAGATAAATGCTATACTTGCCAAAACAGTTCAGTAAAATATTAATTTTTCAGGGCCAGTGGGCACATTTTTATTGCACAGGGTTTGTGACAAGCCACACCGTCTAAGAGTTATCAAGCCACATTGACCTTATATACAGTTACCTAGGATGTAATGATAATAAGAGGATGGGTGCTCTCTTACATAAGAATAGGGCTTGATGGTTATTGTCAACAAAGATAAGTGGTAGATTGACAGCATGATGTCCTTTGCAGATGTGTGAATCTTTTTTTTCCTATCAATTAGCAGCATCATGGGTACTTTACCCTCCCAATATAGAACATAATTATGATTGCATGCTAATGAAGCTCTAGGGGATGCCTTAATTGATAGGGCTATTGAAGAGAATGCCTCACTGTGCGATATTACAGAGACCTGAGAATAGAACACTGATTCTAATAAAAAGATACAATGGGACCTGAAGATGGTATCATCAGTTGAGAGCCAGAAGGGTGTTAAAGTATGTGTTAACTGAGAAAAGAGTGTGATAAACGATAAACTTTAATGCCATTCTGAATATCAGCGTACAATTATGTCTGAAATTTGGGATCATCTGTTTCTTCTCCCATTACTGACTTGTTCTGCTTTCTGAAAAACATATTGTTTTTAAATATGGATGTATGATGCATATTGTCTTAAATGTGCGGCAATTTAATCCGTAAAATACAAACATGAAATAATTTTTAAAAGAAATAGAAGATGTTGATGATTTTGGCCATAGAAGGCCAGGTAAAGTGTTTTGAGGTTGATTTTATACATTCTAGCCATACACAAATTATTTTTTAGGTGATTTAATTTTAATGCAAGGAATATGAAATTAAGAAGATGAAACAAGCTCTTAGAAAGTACTCTTTTGAAAATAGTAATTAATCAAAGGTTCATTGCAGTGGTAGCAAATAATTTACAGAAGATTTGCCTCCTACACTTATCTTAAATCAATTACAGTCAAACCTGTCTATAAAGACCGCTCAAGGGAGACAAGAAAAGCGGTCTTTATGAGCAGGTGGTCTTTATGTACAGGTTCCTTTAATACACGTTTCAATGAGAAACATTGTTCAAGGGAAACAAAAATTGTGGTCTTTATAGACAGGTGGTCTTTCTATACAGGTGGTCGCTAAAGCAGGTTTGACTGTACAAAGAAGTTGAGAAGCTCTATAATTAAAATGGTAAATTATGTTTTCAACCCACATTTATTCAAATTTTAGTAAGGGGAAAGTAGGTCAAAGCTTAGAAAAAAATGGCCAAAGTAGAAAAAGATAAGTTACCGTGAGAGTGACGTGAAGCTCCTGCACCCACTCATCAAGTTATCTCTTCAGAAGGAAAAAGAATTAATGAAAGTGATCTAAGATATATTTTTGGATATATTTTTTTAAAACTTAGATACTGTCATTGAAATAAAAGTTTAATTATCGATGCAATCAAAAAAGGCCTTGGGGTTAAGACGCTTTTGATTGGATTTGAAGCATTCATAGATGATGTCCTCAATCTTACTGGCATTTAGCAGAAGGTCATAAGTCCTATATGTAGATGACACACTTATATAGGTTTCTTCCCTATCTCATCATTCAGGATAAGTAGTTGCAGAAGGTCATAAGTCTTTAAGGTAGACAACACACACACACACACACATCAGTATTAATATATCAATATTTTATGTATTTGGGGACCTTTTCCAACTGTCAACTCTTTTTGAGATGCACTGTTTAGTCAACAACTTTCCTATAAATTTGCATGCATTACCTTCACGAAATCCAGGGGGGGGGGGATTTTTTATTCATGCTAATAATGTAGAGTGTAGAGCTTTTTGTTACATCGTCATCTGGCTGTGCATTGTGGATAATCATTTTTTGAAGTTTAATAATTAATTTGTCTGCAGCTATACATACGCAATATATCCAGTGGAGGACTTAGATTTTTACAATGGAGAAAATTCCAATGAGATATTGATTTTGGTTTCATGTCTGCATTTTGTCTACCCTTTATTACAAGACTGTATTCTGAGAAAGTTGACAGAAAGAAATGTCACACTCAATTTAGTTATCACACATCTTGGACCTTTATTATTGCTTCCCACCCATTCTTTTTCACATTTAAGAATGTAGAATTAATACTCATAAGAATTTTTGTAGAAGCAATTCCATTTGACCTTTAAAAAAAATATTTTTATTGTATTCTAGACTACAAAGCAGGCCCTTACCTCTATAGGCCTAAAATACATTGTGCTTTAGCTGGTTTACAAACCAACTATGAATCATTACATCATATGATTCGGATAACAATAATAAATGATGAATATTATATTAGTGGATATGAAAGGATCTGTTTCTTATTTTAGAACCCACAGTTATTGAGGGTTCTTTAATTATCTCACTCTAAGAGCATTGTGGTTATTAGGCAAATATTTGGTTTAAAATTAGCTGCCAAGTGGAACGTGTTTATACATGTACAGTATGTATCAATATGCTGGGACTTATTACATGTACATCATTTTTATATATTTCTCTTTGTGTTCACCCACCTCTCTCTCTCTCTCTCTCTTTCTCTCCCTGTTGCTCTCTCTCTCTTGCTCTCTCTCTCTTGCTCTCTCTCTCTCCCTGTTTCTCTCCCTGTTTCTCTCAGTTTCTCTGCAATATTGCTCCTCTCTTTTCAGTTTCTTCTGCCCTATTTCTCCTGTATTATCTCCTGCTTATATAATTATTTTTTATTAAACTCATTCACTTTTATTCCCGTCTTCTCAGAGTCCTAATTTACATGTATATTCCCCTTTTCCATATTGTCTAAATATATCTATCAGTCTCTTTCTCTCTCTCCATCCCTCCCTCCCTCTCTCTCCATCCCCCTCTCCATCCCTCTTTCTCCACCCCCCCCTCTCTCTCTCTCTCTCTCTCCATCCATCCCCCCCTCTCTCTCTCTCTCTTTTCATCCCCCTCTGTCTTTCTCTGTCCATCTGTCTAGGTGACTTTCATCTCATCTCCCCATGTCCAATATTTGTGTAACTATGAATATTCCAATAACATTACTTAGGTTAATGGATACATGTGCTATAAACATAGTGTCAATGAGATCAATTGATTCATGCAGCATTATAATGAAATACCATGAATGTTTTAATCATGTTATGACAGCTTTACTGGGGAGATCAAGTACTGGCACTATTTGATATTAGTGTTATTAATAGAACCCCCCCCCCCAAAAAAAAAAAATCGCTCTCTCTATCTCTCTCTCTCCGTATCTCTCTCTCTTTCTCTCTCTTCATCTGACTAGGTCTACATGTAGGTGATATAATTTATCCCCCCATATCTCTCCATGTCCATGATTCATGTATCTGAATATTCCAGTAACATTAATGGATGTGTATGCTAACAGTGTGTCAGTCAGATCCAATGATTCATGCAGCATTATAATGCAATGTCATATATCTTCTTATCTTATTGTCTTATTGTGACAGCTTTATAGAGATGACAAAGTAGACTGGCACTATAGTATTTGAAATCAGTATCATTTTAGGATCCCCCATGCTCTTTCTCTCTCTCTCTCTCTCTCTCTCTCTCTCCATCTCTCTTTCCATCTCTCTCTCTCCTTGTCACTGTCTCAGTAACTATCCCCTCTCTACTAGATTGATGTAATTTATGTCTCTATCTCCCTCTTTCTCTTTTATTTCTGTCTATATCACACCAAGTGGTAGGGTCAATGATTACACAAACCAAACAAAATTACTAACTAGTTGAAACAAAGTGAAGAGACTCTGAAGAAAATTCAACAGAATGAAATTCAGGAAAGGGAAAGAGATTAAAAGTTTATTGTTGAATGAATAAATTATTTAAAACACAAAATGTATTCATCTCCCAGTCTTACGATACTAACACTTTTTTTTTTTTTTGTTGATCTTTTATTTTCTCTCTTTTTCAAAATAAAGAATGTACAATTATATACAAATAAACAATATGAATTAACAATATTAACACAACTTTCATAGTATCAATAATACAAATGAAAAAGAAAGTTTCATATATAACAAAGCACCCCCTCCCCACCTCCCCCCCCCCCCCCCCCATTCCGGTGTACCTGCTCACATTCCCATTTCTCACTTACTCAAATTAAAAAGTTGGAAAACTGATGCTGTCAGGGAAGCTTCGTGGATGGGTAGGCCAAAAAACAAAACAAAACAAAACAAAAATTACTTCTTATGCATGACCAGCACAAAGGATATCGGTAAGGTATTAAATGAAGTACTACAACAGAATTCTTTAAATATTTACTTGTTCCCATTTCAGTAAATGTAACCCTATTTTACCATTTTTTATTCCTGATTCCTTTTCTCGATCTTTATAATCTAAAATCATCTTTAAAATTTTGTTCATTGAAGGAAGCACACCTGATGATCTGGAAAAATATATAATATATTTCATCATAAATATAATAGAATTACACATTTTGATTCTATGAGAGTTTCCTTCTATCCCTACAAATATTAAATTCCAATTGCTGATGTCTATTTCCCTCAAATCCAGAGTACTTATGATTTCTTGCCAAGTTCGTTGCACTTGTTCACAAAGCAAAAATAAGTGTGGATACGTCTCCTCCTCCTTTTTACAAAATGAGCATAATTTATCAGGGACAAATCCAAATCTATAGAGGTGTTCTTTAGTATATAAAGCACCATGTAATGACTTGTATTGAAATTCTCTATGTTTACTGCAAATCACTGTACGGCCTACTCTCAAAAATATTTCTTTAATTTCTTTCTTATCATAATTATATTGACTATGTCCATCTCGTACTTGTAAATCATAATCTTCCTGAAATTGTCTAATGAAATAATTATACATTTTCCTGGATTTCAAATTAGACAATGTGCCAATTTGCCCCCCAATATTTAATCTAATATTAAAGTTATGAATGTCAACCTGCATATGATCTCTCATTTTCCAATCGTTTGGAATAACTTTAAAGATATCATGAATTTTCAATAATCCTTTGCTTTCAATACCTAACCTGCAAAAGTGAGAATGCGGTTTCATATGTATTCCATCCACTATATCAGCTATTTGGACAACCCCCTTCTTTAACAAGTCCTCATGAAAAATCATTTTATTTCTACTGCAAATATTTTTATTGTTGAAGAGAATGGGATTGATTTTATCTTCAAAATGTCTACATTTATCCAGTTCTTGCCACACTCTCAACATCTCTTTATAAAAAGGTGCCAAATTTTTCAAAGTCATTTTATTTATATCATAATCGCATAAAAATATGAACCTTCCCCCGAATGCCCTACAACAATAATCAAAAGAAATCTTCCACCCTGAATAGTTTTCTCCAGCATAGAGTAGCCACACACATACATACACACACCCACACACCCACACACACACACACACACACACACAAATCCAACAGAGTGAATGATTTTTTATGAAATGATCCTTATTGTGTATGTAATAGTTCTCTCCCTCACATAAACTATTATAGAAAAACACAGTTTATTATAATTGTGTCATAAAGACCATCTGTTGTAAAAGTCAAGCTTGGGTAAACGCTAAAGAGCTCAACATTGGTTCATTCAGTGATTAGACGGTTTCACAGGCTAGACAAACACAGCTCTCTCTTTCTGCTTTTTTTTGTTGTTGTAGTCCGTGCTTGAATCTAACGAACCTTTTAACCGGGGACACGACCCTTGGTTTCTCTCCCTGGCTCGGCTTATTCAGCAAACAGTGACAATATCGTTCTACCAGACGTAGCGGGAAGATGTGCTCGATTAGCCGTCGTCACTGTCACCTCTGCTCATGCGAGGACCGGCACCTGAAGGGGGAGCTCCTGTGAAATTGATCTCTATTTGTGTGGTTGTTGTGAGCTTTGCTAAGTAATACAAAGTGCTTTGTGGACACTGTAACAGCTCTCAGAAGTAGCCTAATTCACTGAGTGATAAAACAGATTTTCATTGCATTTTCCTCCCTTTTTGCACATCGTTTGCTCATCCGCCCTACCATATATCTGTTAGCTCGAGGACAGTTTGGACTAAAGGGGTGTTTTCTCTAAAAGTGATCTTGACTATGAATGGATAGTACTTTGTTTGGAAAGACATCATCAACTTCTTTGTGGATTCTTATTTCTATTTAAGGATTAAGTGAAAGACTTAATATCGGATAATGTATACATACACGTTCTTTAGAGGTGAGTTCTTCCTAAAATCACATTTTTTAATCTAAATATTAAAACTGCAATGCTCAGAGCTGTTCATATTCAAAGTATATAGATAAACACATCCAGTTGCAAATATATTTCATTGAAATTTTGCTCTTAGTGTGTTGCTTTTTATTCACATTTTGTTTTGCACAAAGATTATCTGACATAGCAACATATCTGATTGAAGAATTGCTATGTACATTCAGCTAATTCCTCACCAATTTACCTGTTTTTTCCAACTATCAATTGCAGTCCAATATATTAGCCTGTACTCATCAAAGCAAATAAGTTAAACCTGGTTTAGATTAAAGCCCACTGATTTATGAAGTGCAAAATTTCAACCTCTACATTTTGCACGAGTGTCTCTATTTCTGTAACAAAATAAATGAATGAAATGAATCAAGTAAGAAAATAAAATAGAAATATCAATTTCATATTGTTTATTCTGTGCCGACAGAAAGAGTTCATGAGGATGCTTGTATTATTTGAGCTCCCGTTATTACAAAACCGGCTGGCAATAAGCCTAATTTCCCGTTATTTTCAGGCAGCCAATCAAAACCTGTTTAATATTTTTTGTGCTTTGTTCCTTTATTTTCCGGTTATATTGTTCGATTTCGGCTTTCTGTTCATTCTTTCGGTATACTCTGATGAGTGCGAGACGAAAAGCTTTCAGTATGTCTCTCTTCAACACCATTGTCCGATTGTTTATTCATTTCATTATAGATTTATAATATTTATAGGATGCAAAGATGAAGAAAATAAAGAGACTGGTATGTTAGGATTTTAACCTAGATTAGTTATTCTGTTATGAATACTGGCTGTGATCATCAGAATATAATGACTCTGCCTAATTCCATCATAGTGTATTAGATGAAGCATGCCTAATAAACTTACCATGAACTCTAACATGAATTGATGCATTTCAGTGATATGTTCTATTGAGATCATGACTCATCATTATGCACAGATTGTCCTAAATCCCTTATTTTCCATTATATTTCAACAAATTATTATTGTTTGGCTTGTCAGATTCACAGACCATGAAGCTGCAGCGAGTTCAGAATGCCTGTGCAAGACTTGTGACCAATTCCTCAAAATTTTCCCACATCACTCCTGTTTTGATGAAGTTACATTGGTTGCCAATAAAGTACAGAATCACATTCAAGATACTTTTGCTTGTTTACAAAGCTTTGAATGGTCATGCCCCAAATTACATGTTTAATTATTATCTTTTAAATTGCATCCATATACGCATAACTTACGAAGTTCACAAGACAAACTGCTTCTAAAGTTGCCTCATGCCAAAACAAAGGCAACTCTTGGAGATTGTGCATTTAGCTGTGCTGCTCCAAAACTCTGGAACCAACTTCCTCTTGCAATAAGGAAAGCACAATCAGTCCCCATTTTTAAATCTCTACTGAAGACCCATCTGTTTTCAGAGGCTTTTAAGTAGATTAGTTCTGTTTATATAGTGTAATCATATAGGAGTCTCCATCAAAGTGCAGTAGAGTATATTCAAATAGTTGCTGCGATATACAAATTAATATTATTATTATTATTATTATTATTATTATTATTATTAAATATTATTATCTATATCTTGAAATGGGATTGTTTAAGTTCTACGTGATTCAAGAACCAAATTCACGTTTTCAATCACGAAGTGATAGACAATTATCGTCTTCCTACAACTGTAATATGCCCTCTGGAATACAAGAAGGGCTTTTAAACATTCTGTGGCCCTTCTTGTACTTAAAAGACATTGTAAGCAGATTACTTTGATTAAAGAGACTGACATCTAAGGGTTAGACATATTATTACACATGGTATTGATATTTCATAAAATGTATGGTTAACTTCAAATGGCTTACTGAAGCATTGATGGAATAATTCAATCCCTTTCAGTGTGGGAGTCTACCTTTGCCATATGTAATAGAGTATGAAATAGTCTATCTTTGTTGGTTGAGTGACTGTTTCTGTGTGGTTACACACTCCCCTGTTAATATCAGTTGATGTAAAAAAAAGTACATGTATAGATGAGCAACCTTTAGAATATTCAATTTCAAACCTATTTGACTGAAATATATGAAAAAGAAACCATTTTTGATGGAGTAAAGATACAAGATATCATATAGTAGAAGTATACAGTGTGGTTAAGTTGGGCCTAAATCTATTCTAGTAAGTTTTAGAGAAAATTAATGTTGAAAAATTATCAATCTAAATGATTATTGTAATATGTAAAATTGGACTTTTTCCCTTTTGTTATCATACCCTGTTTTCTTCTTCAATTTAGAAAACACAGCATTAAATTTTCAGTAAATAGCCACTAATTAATTTTCATGAACAAATATTTCATTTGGAGTTTGTTTCTTATGTTACATGGCAGAAATTAACACTACTAATAAAGTTTATATCATGTTAGTTTAAGTATACAAAAATGGGGTTATTCCATGCAATGTGTCTCAAAAAATAGTTTGGCAGGTAGCATCTATTTAGTGTTGAGCATTCAGTTTAAGTTTTGTTTTAATCTGTGAGAATTTACTTTCCTTCATTAACCATAACCCAAGATGACCTTTGAAGGGGACAATTTGTTACTTTTAACAGTATCCTTTAAAACATAAACAGCATACCTGCCCTACATTTCTATGTGGATTGTCATCATCTAATGTACGTTTTATCCTTTCTGATAGCCTGGAGATAGAGTGGGTAGCTGTATAGTTATATAGATAACAATACATGTATGTGGGCGTGTGCTTGTCCATTAATTGACATCATTAATGTAGATGTTCGTCATTCTCTATTGTTTGTTTTAATGCACATTTGATTGATGTGTTCTAACAGAGTGCTTTACATAATGAGGGCCAGTATTTCCTCTGGCTATATACCCTCTTCACATTTAGTTATCAGAGACTAAACAATAAGTGATTAAAAAAAGGAAAACTTGGGAAGAAATCCATTAGAAGTGCTTGTCATATGAACCTAAAATTGTCCCCTTAAGATTAAAGTGATTCAACACATTGTGTGCTGAGAGATTGGAGGACGTTGACTTGTATTATTTTACATTCAATCAATATACTTCCAGCTCTCAGACTATCCTCAACCTGTGCTCTCTTTATGTTGAAACTGGTTGATATCAGCCATTTCAACAAGTAACAAGTAACAAGTCACTATTCTATGATCTTACCTTCCATTTATTTAAGCCAGTTAGTGAATGAACGGTTATTTTCAAGAATTGAAAAATTATTTAAAAGAAGTGCAAAGTGTTAAGGGCAGAAATATTTCCTAGAAAACAAAAAGCTTTTTATTTTTATTTTTTTAAATTTTCCCACCACCAAAAAAGGAGATATTTTTGTGTGATTCCATTGGCTATAGATATGAAACATCTGTTTCAAAATGCAAATACCTTAAAAGAACACAAGATTAGCTTTATAACTTCTTTTTAGCTCTCAGGTGATGATTCCTCTACAATTAAAGCCAATGCATTTTCCTAAAAGAAAAAGTGACATTATTATAAACCTAAAATTGATCAAAAAAATAGACCCTGTTAAACCCTCCCACCACAAACTAAATACTTGTAATACCAACAAAAACCAATTGCATTCTATTTTATTTTTTCCCCCAATATCTATGAATGCAATACTACTATGTAAATGTATTCATGAAGTTCATATTGATACATTGTTTGTGGTGGTTGTGAGGTTTTGCTGGTATTTTGGAGCGAAATAGAAATTGGAAAGTTCTGTTTACATCTAATGAAGCTAGCACCACGGTTTGATTGTGTTTGGTGTGTTCAGTGTATTAACATGATAATCTACAGTCAATGTAGTTGGGTGTTAACCCTGTCAGGACCAAAGTCAACAACACTATGTACAAAGTGAATAGCATTTTAGTCTTGTGGTAACGAGAGGGTTAAATGGGTACCCGGTAGGATGTAAAAGTAATTCTAGTTTGATCAGCACTATAAACAGGTATGAACAAATATTTTTATATTTTTTTATTTTGGGAGACATTTTCCAATGTTAACTTTTTTTGGGGGGACGCACTGTATAGTGATTACAACTTTTAAAAAATCAGAACTTTCTTATTGCCTGTCCGATTTCGTTCAAACTTTCACCTCTCTGCTTCTCTTATTTTTCTGCTTTCACACAGATCAAATTATTACAAAAATACCACTGCTCTTTACAACCTGTACAGAGAGATCACCTGTCTTTAACCCCTTCCATGCCATGGGCGGCAAATCCCGCCCAAATGTTGGAGTGTTGAGCATTTTGTTTAGGCTCAGAATAACTTGAAAATTCTTCCTCATACAAAAATTTGTGCCTTCAATATAATGTTTATTCCTATGCAATATATCTTTGCCCAGTTTGCTCAAGAAAAAAAAAGTCTTTAAAAGTTAATATCTAATTATTGAAAGTTCATTTTTTGGCAATTGCTCAAAATCTGGTGGCATGGAAGGGGTTAAAGACTATTTTTCTTGTCTCCCTGGAGTTGAGAAATATTTATCACATAGGCTTGACTGTATATGTAATTTTCAACAAGTTTTGAAAAAAAAATAGATGAGGAGTGTGGGAGGATGCCAAATAATATGATATAAAGTGGGATAGAATATGGAAGGAGGTGGGAGATGATGATCTTTCAAAAGGGATGTCACAAACTGAGGAGGAGGAGGAATATAGACTGTGACAGAATTAGATCTTGAACTGGAAGAAGGAAGATAAGAGAGACGGATTAGGAAGGTGGAATAATTGTGGGGGTATTGGAAATTGATGAATTTTATTCCTGATTAAATTGATAGATGATGATTAAACCATGAAAGTAAATGTCATCAAAAAGAACAATGTGATACAAATGTACATGTAATAAGTCAGTGCAATATTATTTTGTACTCTGGAGTAATGCTACTAGAGCTCTTTCAAAGTTAAAGCACTTTTCCATCTCCATGTGTGTCTTTTTATCTCTAAATGAGGATTCCTATTTATAGATGCCTTGATTTATTTTTACAGGTGGCAAACATAACACTGCTGATATGATCAGGGTTACTTGAAATAAGTTCTATTATAGAGAGTTCTACAACCATGATGGGTTATGTGAATGGAATATTAATGGTTGTGAGAAAGGAAAGAGCTGTATGTCCTCCATCCACATATAAACCAGACAGTATCATGAATAAAAATACTAACCCCTTTGCACATGGAAACCTATATATACAAGTATATGTGTATATGATAGATAACAAGAATTTCCTCATGCTAACATTGCATGATGAAACCGAGGTTGGAACATAATTTTATATGAGAGCTTGTCCAAAAATTTGGGTCTTCTTGTCATCTAAAATTTGGTACAGTATATAAAATATGTATTTAACTACTTTTACCTCCAAATTTTATATGGAATTTCTTTGGGTACGTCTCTTTCGCTATAAAGATATGATGCATGTGTTTCTCTTTTCTGTTTCTCTGAATTTTCCCTCATGTGTGCATATGCATGTGAGTATCAATTTCTGTGATTCAAGTGGATTAAATAGATGAATAGAGGGGCACCGTCCTTGGGAGGGGGGGGGGGGGTGGAGGGAGAAAGAATTGAATGCATGTTCCTTTGCGGTCTTTGGGGGGTAGGAGGTACAAAGAATAGAATGGATGTTGCTTTGCAGTGGTTTTTGTATAGCTTCTTATCCTCCATGCATCTGTGAATTAAACGATTGATGAATCACCGTGACAGTCATGTATCAAACTCAAGGTCTTCTCATTGAAGCTTTAAAGGGAACCAATCACCCCTTGAAATCTTTTTTTAGAAGACATACATATAAAATCATCCCCAAACTACATGTATGTGAGAATGACATAGGGTTAAGGATAAAGAGCACAAGGGAAACACAATTTGATATCAATGCATGCGCAGAAGATAACTTGGACATACATGTACCTTCTTAGTACATGTGAGCATGTACAGGTGCATCAACTAGTCTACACACAAGTTTCTTTTACTTTCATTTAGAGTGTATTTAAACCTGCATTTTCCTGTACAGAAATCATATTCATGTGCCTGATATTTTTTATGTAATATGTTGGCATAGAAGCCCAAATTACAGAGCAAAATATTTTCTGGTGATTGATGGTGCCCTTTAAGTTAGGTGCTATGTACATGGTCCCATTCTCATTATCTCTATGCAATTATTCATATTGCTGAATACAAAATGTAATATTTCCCCGGGTATTTTTACAATCATCGTTTTCATAAATCAGTCCACAATGGGTTCCTAGGTCGAGAAATCATAGGATGCATTTTGATCAGAGTTGAGTTTCCAGGTGAGATTTTGGAAAATGCACAATGCTTCACAAAGCATGATTTATCAGGTATATCTGCTTGTCTGAAAATGATATCATACATGAAGGTTGTCTTTCTAAGCACACAAGCTTGTTTGGTGATAATTGTTGCCATGGTTACCATTCAAATATGAACAAACCCCATGCATTCATTGTGTTCATGGCAAATAGACTCTTCTTTAGAACAGACGAGAACGAGGGGAATACGTAATGTGCACATTGTAAATGAGTAACAGTGGGGGACGAAGGTAGATATTCAAAACGTGACTGGACTCGGCTGGTAGCTGAGTGGTTCAGACAAGCCATTTACATGTCTGTATGTCTGTCTGCATTCAAGGGAAATTTCTTTGAACAAATGGATTATTAGAAATTAGACTATACCTTGTGCCTCAATAATTTAATGGGTTATTAACTTTATTCCAGAAGATGATTATGTGTCTGCCATAGTTTTTTCTTTCAAACTAACCTTACACAAATATTAAGCTAATAAAAAAACTTTGTAATATGTACAAAATTATTGTGAACATAAGTTGATACAAAATAGCAGTAAAACATCATTTTCCCATTATAATTATCTTGGTTCACATACTTGAAATAGATTGTTGAATTTATTACCAAAGATGAATATATGTCGCCAAATAGTCATTTTTTTCAAAATAACATTGTAGAAATGTCGTGGTCCAGTGGATACGTCACCGGACTGTAGATCTCATGGTTCGTGGTTCGAGTCCCGACGCTGCACTAATGTCCTTTGGCAAGACATTAATCTACATTTGCCACTCTCCACCCAGGTGTATTAAATGGGTACCTGGTAGGAATTTATTCCTTGAACGCTTTCAGCGCCTTATAGGGCAGCTGGGCTAAAGCCAGGGTAATAATACTACTTCGGCACTTAGAAACATTGTATTAAGCGCAATATAAATGTTATTTTTGTATTATTATTATTATATTATTTTATATAAAATTTCTGAAGCTTACATAAACTTGCGAAGAGCAGAAAACAAACTTGTATGATTGATAGAAATGAAATTGTCATATCCACGTATGATAAAAGCATTTGAGTTTATATGTATGTTTTCCCTATCTTAGTCATGTCAGAAAATACAAACTTATCATATATTTGAAAGAAAAATATCAGCAATAGGACTTTCATGTTATGTGATTAGTTTCCACAATCATCATCATTATTACACCATCATCATCTCCACCATCATCATCATCATCCTCACCATCATCATCATCATCCTCCTACTCATAATTGATACAATCCTCAGTTCAAGAAAAAAAATCCAAGACTATACTATCATCTAAAAATCAGACAAACAATTGCAATATCATCGATTGGCTTGATTTCATATTGTAACCATAAGCAACATTAAGTTAAGAAAGTTATTGTCAATTTCCTCCTTTTTCAGCAATTGCCTCCTCCAGCTGAAATACACCACATGTGAACTCAATACTGAACAGTGCATTCCTATACTATCTTTGATCAATTTACTGAACTCAGTAGTACGCCGCATTGTTAATTCATAAATATTGATTTGCATAGCTACTTTTATGCCGTCCCATAATTGCGCTTGAATAGATTGTTCTGCTCCACCCATTAGCGGTATCTTTTAAAGGGAATGTCGATGAATTCTCCTTTATTGGAGTGTATTCATGATAATCAGTTGTAAATTGATCGGTATTCATGGGGGAAAAGTGCTATACAAAAGCAGTTATTGTTAATATGCAGTATTTTACATGTATTGTATTATCTTGTCATTGAATTGATGCATAAAGTGGGATGTTGTCACCCCTCTTCACTGCTTGTGCCAGGGGCTATACAAATATTAATAACCAGGCAAATATCTATGCATAGCAAAAATTAGTGTCGGACGAGTGTTATCAATATTCAATAGCCTAGTTTGGAGGTAAAAATTATATTTGTAGAGAACCCAATGAATCACCTGTAAAGCAGAATAAAGGGTAATTCTTCCTGTTGTGTCTTTTGGTGATCTTGTTTTCACGTGTTTGTTCTTTTCTTTTTCAATAGTCAGAATTTAAACTGTTTTTTTTACCGTTTCTATTTTGGAAAGTATCTGACCGTTTTTTGTGGCTATAACAAGCAATAGTGTACAAAAAATGAATATACTGGGTTTAGTGTGCATTGTTCTAGAAGAAGATGATCTGATATTCAAAGATATTTAGTTTAAAATCAGGTATGATTGGGTTTTAGGTTACTTGTACGTTAAGACAGCTAACAGGGGCAGTTAACAGGATGGTCAGAGGGCTGAAATCAGGGGGGGGGGGGGGAGGAGAGGAGGGGGGGGGGGGTGGGGTTGAATGTTAAAGGAGCAAAAAAAGAGAGGAACTTTCCTTTGAATGATTTTCCCATGGGAATACCGCCAGACCTATTCAGCCTCTCTCAGCAGGGGGTGTATGAGCTGCAAGAGAAAGGGGGGGGGGGGATGCAAGGAAAAAAAATGCCCCCTAGCAATTATTTTCCCTGTAGGAATCCAGGCCTTCCAAAGATGGGATCAGGGAATGGACAAGGGAATCTTTTTGCCGCTTATTTTGCCCCTATTTCCCCCTTTTTTTGCCCCTTTTTTGACCCTTTTTCCCCCTTTTTTTGCCCCTTTTTCTTCAATAGGGATCGGCTGTTATACCAATGTCACCTTATCACAGCTTACCCCGTTTAGAAATGATTTCATTGTAATGATGACATGTACATGTGTATATTTCTAGTCACTTTGAAGCCGAGTATTCTCACGCTCAGCCAACAATACTTCAAGAACGTACAAACACACCTGACATTCTTTAGAACAATATTCAAGAACTCCAAATTTACATTAAATTTTCATCTTGCCAATAATGTGTGAAATTTTCTGTTAAATAAGGAAAAGTCTTCCATGATTGTTCATATTTGATTAGCTTTTCTTCTTTAGGTGGATTGCAAGGTATGGACTTTGTACAACTAACATAGCTGTTTTTATGAACTCTAGGTTATTTTCACATGGAAACCTCAATTTGTTTTCTCTTATTGCGCTATGTTTACAATTTGATATTGCATACAGACGAACATGATTATGTATCTCTCATAATTTCAACAATTATCTGGTTTCCCCAAGTATTGTTCATGTGCATATGAATACAGACAAACGAACATATAATTATCTGCTCATATCATTTATAATATAAGGTTAATATCCTGGCTGGCCTGCTCTCAAACAGATATGTACAATTAACCCATTTATTTCCAAATGGCCTCTCATATGAAATATTATGTTTAGTTATGTTTTGTTTCTCAACTTTGACACACTTATCAATGAGAACAAGCAAACAGTAAACATTTATTTATTTTTCCAATAGACCGCTTCTGTAATGTATTCAAATTTATGCACATATATATTCGCTGAGCACCTAATGACGAGCTATTCCATTAACCTGCTTTTTATAAATGAGCCTCAGTGCTTGGAATCCAGTTTGCAACATTATTTGTTGCTATGTCCGGCAAGCTTTCAGGTTGTCAAGAACAACCTTTGTTTGAAAGGTATGTATAAAATTTGCATACATTACCGAAGCGGTCCATTGCTCTCCATTTACATGTGTATATGGAGTAAGCAGATCTATATTCACATACATGTACCTTGCATTGTTCTATGTATGCACATGTACACAAACAAACAAATAATATATGTTTATTCTGTTCTTTCTGCTTAAATGTCAAGCCATGCATCATCGCAGCGCACTTTTCCCTGTACTCGTGGGTGAGCTAGGGAGGGGGTGGTTTCTTTTTTCTGTGGTCGTTCCTTTGTAAAGGGCAGACTACATCTTGTATTTCTGACAATTTTCTTGACCTCTTTCCCAATGAATAAATGCATTCTGTTTTGCCCGGGGAGTGGAGTCTGCAGTAATAATACACCCATCGCAAGTGGCAAATGTCGTTGATGAGGTATAGAGGAGGACAGTCAAGGTCTTATTCACATGTACAATTCTTATCAAACTTCTCTCAGACTTCATACAGCCGCATGACTGGAAAATTCCCTCATTGTTTCAGTAGTCAATTTTTACCTTGAGAAGGATTTCAAATTTTTGTGCTGTAATTTGATTCCTGTTTTTAGGCTAGAAACTTGCATTCTATTTTTTTAAATTCAAATTTAATTGAATTCAGATCTTAATTGAATTCAAGCTTTACAAGCTTGCTTTCATGTAGGTCCCATCATTAAAATGACTACATTATATGGACCATTTACCTTTATGTTATTTATGTATGTATGTATTTATTTTTGAAATGTAATTGTATTTTCATGAGAAATATGAAATATGAAAAATGAAAGTGAAATGAAATGAAAATTAATTGAATTCAAATTTTATTTTTGAGGGCTACCTTTAAGTGACATTGGATATGTATACTTTACTCATCAAATTTATGCAATGATTATAGAAGTTATTTAAGGGGGCTTTTTTCAATTTACAGGAGTATCGGTATCATTTGTGAAATTTGTAGCACATATCTGTTTTAACTCTTGAAAACAAAAGAAAAAAAGAAAACCTTCAAATTTCTATTAAAGTGATATTTTCAAAAGTTTAGCAAGAGGTTTTGACTGAGACCATGTTCCTAAATTTCTTATATCTGGACAGTTTACATATGAAAATTTATCATGTAGAATAAATATCGAAATATGAACACAACTTAACACACTTCCCTTACAGATGTACCATCGCTTGGAGTTCATTTTCCATGGAAACGTGACATTTTAAAGCCGTCACTCCCACGTTTTAACTCAATACATGAAAATTTGGCTGTAAGGCTTCTGCTTATGTTATAAATCAAGATGGATGAAGGAGAAACACCTCTTATTTTGTTTTTTATTGTTATTTATTAAACTTGCAATCATAGCTATTCATTTATTCATAAGTTTGTAATGCCTTTCATGACATTCATGATTCACCCTCTCCCACATCAATTTCCATGGATCTTGAGAAAGTGACATAGGGATGTTTTTTAATCATTTATAGAGGCTGTCATCTTTTTACCTCTAGACATGAGTTAACGCCCTTCTGGCTCTCAACAGATGTTATGTTCTTAAGTTATCTGTAAATGTTAGTTCATGATTATGTTGATGTATTACTATATATGCTTTATATAAATGTGAGACCATGAGACAATTTTAATGCCTGTTCAGTTGTGCATTTCAATAAATTCAATTCAGTTCAATTCAATTCAATTCAATTCAATTCACTTTATATATTTCTATAGAACAAAACCTACAGTATTGTTTTGTAGATTACGGTCTTTTTCTACAAATATCATGATATCATTAAAAATGACTGATTTCATACAATAATAACATTTGTGATTTGAAGAATGTCTTACACTATTAGTTTTATTTAAAGGAGAATTATCCCCACGAGACTTTTATCATTGACCTAAAACAGAATTCTAAACAGTTTCTGATAAAGTAAAAACATCGTATATTCGAGAATCGAGAGGATGGGAATTGTCGATTGAATCCTGCGATTTTTATTGTTCTCGAGAGTAAAGCAGCGTCGCCATGTTCCCGGTGCGATCGGGCTGTGTGACGTAGGGCATGGAGTTGGCCGTATCGCATTGTAATTGGCTCGCAATAGTTCACCAACATTATTTTAAAAAGAGTTTATTATTATTAATAATAACATAAATTACGCAAGAGTTTCATAATTAAATTAAATAAATCAATTTATATTATCTACGTAACTATCACATTTGAAAAAAACATTTATTAGAGTAAAATAATCATCGTAAGTAAAACGTGTTCCAGGACACACTAGCTTGATTATACGGCATAAGCTTAGCCCGCAGATCTACGTAATAATCGACCTCCGTGAAATGATCACTGCAGATCACATCATTTTTCCGATCTAGTTTGAAGTCTTTTCCTTGGAATTTTTCCACGTTCAATATGGTCACCCAACGCTTGAACAATTGCTGACATTTCTGCGGGTCTGGGAACCGATGGAATGATTTCCATCGTTTTCTTGGAACAGTTACAACAGCCGAACGCTTGACAATACACCATGTTTACCGTGTGTATATGCAGCGCGCGCTTCATGCAAGCTAGCTACTAGCTAGTGAGTTCTCCATCCCCTACGTCATCACGCGCAAGGTTTTATGGGAAATTTAGAGAAAATGGACGCCGCCAGTAGGAGCAGACGACGTTGTAATCATCGTAAAAAGTGGTCTCTATTTTCTGCTCTTACAACGGCATCAGTTGGTCTAAAACGGTGATTTTTATATCAAATTAAATGTTATTTTATTCACTATGACCCTATTTACATTTAAAAGCCTGGGGATAATTCTCCTTTAAATCGCTGGTTCGGACC
The DNA here is from genome assembly GCA_025617745.1 of Heliocidaris erythrogramma. Taxonomy (NCBI): domain Eukaryota; kingdom Metazoa; phylum Echinodermata; class Echinoidea; order Camarodonta; family Echinometridae; genus Heliocidaris; species Heliocidaris erythrogramma. The sequence goes on along the minus strand of CM046869.1, from coordinate 5,175,282 downwards.
AGGTCCTCTCTAAGTCGTAAAATTTTGAATTACTGAATGGTTCGTGCAAAAATAATCCGCTCTCTTTTAGAGCTGATTTTAGGAGCAGCAGGAGCGCACCACGTACAGACCAGGTGTGGACCAAAGAATTACTGAAAGGTCACATTGAGCGTGCACTACCGAAGCTTCGCCCTACATGCGAATGTGTACATGTAGCAGTTTGATTTAGGGCTGTCAAATGTCGCACGCAAAATTGTGAGCTCTTCCGCTTGACCGGAAGATGTCATATATATTTGGGCGTGTGCAGTTACCATGACAGTGCTCCCTTTTGGGCTGATTATTGAAAGGGTCCTCATAAGAGAAGCACGGTCTGCTGTGAATTACTGAATTTTACTGCTTGGTGTGTACCAAAAGTATAAGAATTATTGAAATGGGTATGAGAAACAATATAATATTGAAAAGGTAACTGTCTCTTCAAAAAGGTCTGTGGAGTTAGATTATAACCTCACTTGCATGACTGACATAGCATCAATAAATTCTGTACAAGCAAATAACATATTTTCTGAGTAAGGCACTTTTCATACATTATAATTGTATTTGAAATCAAGTGCTGTGAGTTTAGAATCATTAGAAATTTATACGTTGGTGTATTATGTATTATAGTATCTCTCTACCATGGATAAACTCGCTCTACTTGGTAAATCCAATAAAGAGCTATTTAACTCTATTAGTAATACCCAGGGATTCATTCAAAGTAGTTTAAAGGAGAAGAATACATCTTTTAAAATTTATTTCAGAGGGATACACAACCATTATTATTATTATTACTGAACCAATACCTAATATATTTGGTACATTTGAATTGGAAATTCACCCAAGGAGTTCCCCCCCCCCCCTCCACTCCACTCCACTCCACTCCAACTCCATCATTCAGTATTTTAATCAAATTCTGAATGTATCATTGCCTGCTCTCTGCAAATTTGATTCTGAAATGGAACTGCCAATTCTACGGCTTGCTAGAATCCATCATGAAATGGACAAGATTAAATTGAGATCCTTTTCTTTTGCACTATCATGACTATTGCAATAAGATTTCTAATATTGCGTTCCCACACATATAGGGTGAAATGGCAATCCAAGAGGATTATGAAGTCACAGTGAATGGGGAACGAAAGAGGGAGAAAAGACAGTGTAGAAAAGAAGAAGAAGATGGAGAAATGGGGGAATTAGAGGGAATTAAAGGACGGGAATGATATTCACAATCATATGAATTTATAATATTAGATATTAGCGTCTAAAATAGGTTCATAGGTTAATTTATTGTCCATTCATATATGGAAATTTGTTGTAGTTACATGGTATAGGTTACAAACATAAACATTAATACATGAATGCATGAATGCATTGATAAACATAAACATAAATACATCCATCGATATTATTATACAATTATAATCTCGAAGCGTTGTTTCGGGCCTGTATGTGGTTAGTGAGTCGTTGTTTTGTTAAAATGAACGTAGCTAAAGAGAGTATGAATGTGCAGTTGATAATGAGGAATTATTAAGAAGGGGTATAGAAGATCATAAGAACATTGCTGTGTAAGAAATAATGAGAGAGTGATAGAAAGTGGATTTGGAAAGAGAAAAGGCATAAAAGTGAAAAGCTTTACCAAAGATATGTAATATTAATAACTTGTTGAAATCGGAGAAGAATTGGAAACCAGATAAATGAAAAGGATAAATAACAGAATAATCTTCTGATATAACCAGAATGATCTGGTAGAAACATTTTATATTCTGTCAGCCTAGTCATATATTGTGTGTTGAGAGCCAGAAGGGCGTTACTCATATGTTTTTACACAGAGTTAAGGCCCTTCTGGCTCTCAACACACGATATGTAGCATTTCCCCTAACCTTTCCTCTTTGAACACTGCTTTATCTTTGTAATGCAGTCCTTTTAAAGTCGTGAAATAAATCTAGATTGTCTAGAGTGTGCTCAGTTTCCTTTTAAGGGCTTATTCACATGAAAGGGGAAATCTTCGGTAAAGAAACTCAAATAACTATTTATATGATGACATAAATGGTACCCTGGGGTACCAAATAAAAATCCGCCATATTTTAGAATTATTTAATTTTTTTTTAGGGCTGTACCCTGGGTTACCAAAAAGTGGGAAATTATTTTGGTGTGATTTTTTTCAACATTCAATTGTGTCCCATGTTCTTGTAAAACATCCTATAAGTCATGAATTTTTCTCAAATTTATTGTTGTGAGTAATTATTCTATTATTGATTTCTATTTCTTCGATTTGAGAGAGGGATTGGGCCAGCAGTGTCATAATAACACCATCAGCCTGCTCCTTGTCTCCCCCGTTACTCGCCTTCCTAAAAACCGCTATCATATCCATGTACACAGATCAGCGGCCTGCTCGTCCCCCAACTTCTGTATTGCACGATATCGTGCTCTTTCAACTTTCTCGGTCCTTGGAATCTTCCGTCTTTTACGTCCTTTCCCTTACAGTAAATTTCCGTATCCACCATTACCTTCCACCATTGTCTAAGTTTGAAAGTTTGACAGCTAAAATACAGTAACGATGAAGTGATGTTTTAGGAAGAAGTGAAATAAAATCAAGTTCTAAAGCCGCGGGAGCTAACGCTATAGCCACTGCGTTTGTGAGGGCTGCTAGCAGCTAGGGCGCGAGCAGCAGTACAGTGCATGCACACCATGCATAATAACACTGCACTGTTAACATGCATTGTGACTACGTACACGCACTGGGGTTGTACTCGAGTGGACGTGAGATGGCGCTACACAACATGGTACCCCGGGGTACAACGCTACCCCGGGGTACCGCGTGGTGCATCATATGGCAAAAGAGACGTACAACATACAGGACAAGGATCATTCAAAATGTACAAACAAATTTGTTTGGGAGGGAAGTGCACGATTGTGTACAGTTCTCATACTATACAACATTCACACTGTGTGTCAGCCGTGCTCCTTTATCAAGTTCTTTTTGTAGGAAACGATACTCGAACTTCCATTTCACCATATGACATTTCGTTACATACAGTCAAACCTGTAACTCGATCACAAAGACTTGAAAAAAATCAATTCAACTGCAATTTGAATATTATATTGTAGACCATTGTATTGAGTGTAGAAATCAGTGTCAGATTATGTCACATAATTTCAGAAGGTGACACACAAGGCTATGCAAATTGCCTTCGGTTGATTATTTGATAGTCTATGCTGTTGTGTTCTATATTAAAAGACCACTCTAGGTTACACAAGGCTATGGAAATTGCCTTAGGTTAATTATTTGAAAGTCTATACTGTTGTGTTCTATATTAAAAGACCACTCTAGGGAGACAAGAAAAGTGGTCTTTACAGACAGGTGGTCTTGATATACATGTTCCTTTTGATATCAGTTTCAGTGAGAATCACTGATCAAGGGTAAACAAAAAAAAGGTGATCTTTGTTATACAGTTTAATGCTTTGGCAGGTTTGACTGTACAAGTTTCAATATGTTTTACAGTACGCATAATTTCGTCTGTTTAACTCATATGCTTTGGCACAGAGTAAATGACCCTCTGGCTCTCAACAGACGATTTCTAGTCTGAAAGTGTAGCTATATAGAGTTTGAAGGTGGGTGGTTCGTGGAAACTGGTCTCAGACATATTCTATATTCATGTATCATTGTCCTCCCCCGTCCTCGTCCATGCTTGCCCTGTTTTCATCCACTCATGACCCCTGGATGGAAACCTGGATGGTACAATTCTGACATGACAGAGTCATGCTGGAATTCATCATGAAGTGCATGGAGATCCCTGTCCCAATATTTATTCGTCTCGGCTTCTTCTCTTACCTCCAAGAAACCAACATCTTATCCTTCAACTCCCCGTCTCCAGGTTCCTTACAAGAAGCTGATATTAGCCATCCATCCTTCATCTCCAAGTTCTTAGAAGAAAACTTTTATCTGCACTGCCAACCCATTCACTTTGCTTTTGTATGCTTTGATGAGGAAAAAGATGAAAGTCTCTCCTGTTTCTCACTTTCAGAATGTATGAATTTTGTGATGAATTTGATATATGCTTATATTGCATAAAGTACTGTCTTTTGGCTATGATACATTATCAAGCCAAAACTGGCAACATAACGGAAATAACGAGTGAAATATTCTTAAAAGACTATTGATAATTAGGGTCTGATGTTGTACTGTGCTTTATGTAATTGCATTTACAAATTAAAGTTAAACAATAGCAGTAAAATACTCTGTGAATACACAATTGCTTTGTTTTAAATTTGCCAGTTGCTTTTTCATGTCTTTATGATACATCTGCAGGCCCCATCTTATAAAGAGTTGCAATTCATCTGAATTGATCGAAACTTAAAATTAATCAGAAGTCCTATCTTTTATGTACACATTTGCGATTACATTTAGTTACAATCGATTTGAATTCAATTCAATTCAATTCATTTATTTCACATTTGCATAAAAAACAAGACAAAATAGCATACATAAATACATAGGTTGAGTATACAGGCATAAAATACAAAGAATTAAATGCAAGTCTTTATATGACAAGGCCGTGTTTGAGTTAAACAATGTTAAATTTCATGAGAAAGTTTTAAATTGTACTCCCATGAGCTTACTATGAGAATAGCAAATGACCTTCAATCACAATGACAGTGATTACCAAACATGATTATTTTATTGTAACAGAGCAGAGTATAGACAAGGTTCACCCTTGATTATACCACACATCACAATACAATTGTCTTCCATGTATTTAATCAAACTCAAATTTTCTATAAAAACAACCTGTCATTATGATCTTCCCATGCATGACTTCTCTTGTCTGTAAAGAAAAAAAGTTGACACAATTTTTATATATTTTTCTCTTTCCTTGCTGTCATGTCAATCATTATTTGAGTTGGCACTAACAGTTGAGTGCTCAAAGTTTAGTTTTGTAAACTCTTTTGTTGTGCATATATGGAAGTTTCAATTTCCAGTTTAAAGTTCAATCTCATTGTCCAATAGAAATTTGCTCTGTTCACATTTGACATATATGTATATCGTGTGTTGAGAGCCAGAAGGCGTTAACTCATACGTTTTAACAAAGAGTTAACGCCCTTCTGGCTCTCAACACACGATATCATAAGAGTTTACAAACATATTTAGATATCATTCTCTTAATGTCACCATAGCACTGAGGATATTTCTACATTTAATGCTGATGCTATCATTTTAATATTCCAGTATTATTGTACAGGTATCTGCTCCATGCAAAGTCAGGCACCGACTCGGTGGTCACTAAAACTCTGTGGTCAACATTTAATGCTAAGAGAATTAGCAATGATGTTAAAGTTTTTGTATTGCACATACCTTGTATGAAGCAAGCCCTCTATCTGCCTACAAAGTGATTTGGAAAGCATTATCTTGGCTTTACTGTACTCTGGCAATCTTTATCAGAAATGTATTGTACATGGTACACATTTAACACCTGGGTGGAGAGAGACAGCTGTCTATAAAATGCCTTGTCAATGGATATACCCTCCAGATTCAGATTTGAACCCTCACCCTTTTAATTGAAAGTCCAGTGAATGAACCACTATACCATGGTCATCAGTTTACTTGTGATCAGTGTGAGGGGATATTCAGAAATTTTGAACTGACCACCACTTTTAATAGATGCATTGATGCAAAATGTTTCTACTCTATATTTAACACAATGGCAAAGATTTTGAAAATAAATTAATCAAAGGCAATTTCAATAGCCTTGTGCATCATCTTTAGATTACAATGACATATTACAAATGTCTGAAGAGGACTTCTGCAGGAAATACAATAAGGTATTGACATCGAGTCGATTTCTTGAAGTCTTTACGACCATGTTATTTTTTAATAACCCGTCTGGGTTGCGTCGAGTATTATATAGTTGATTTCAAGTAATTTGTTATATACCTGCATGATAACCTGATGAGTGCAGCTTCGTTATCATGTCTCTTTTTCGTGCCATATTGTTACTTTTTTAATGTAAGTTCTAGTAAATAAAGGCTGTGCAGTGCGAACATGTCTACTAGCACTTTCCCATATTCATGACATGGAGAATGCTTGAAAAAGACGCTTTTGTCTCTTTCTTGTCGTCAACCATGGGTATTCTTGGTGCATAATGACGAGGGAGCCTTCAATCAAATTATGCCTCATGGATTGGGGCAATAATTGCATGGTCGCATAATTTCCGTTCTGCTTGTGACTTCTTATTACATGAAACTGACTTCCCCTCAGGACGCACAGTGGGGAATGTGTTCACACGCTATCTATTATGTAGAGGATATGTTTCTTTTGTACTTGGTTATGGTTATTTGAAGAGTTGTAAAGCTGTATCCATTCATTTGAAGATGGAGATTACTGACAGTATTTTGTTGGAACTATAGTAATTTGATTTGATTGAAAATGTAGTGTTCATGCTTCAGTGTTACCTTTGCCTTAAAGTTTCTTCAACTTCCATGCTCTGCATTATCATCTTCAATACTTTCATCACTATCTTCATAATTTTATCATCATTATTATTATTATTATCATTGTTATAGAGCATCATTCATCATCATCACCATCGTTACCATCATTACTATCATCATCGTTGTCATCATAATCATGATCATTATTACTATTATCATCACCATCACCATCACCATCGCGATTGCCTCACAATCATCATTATATATCCCTCACTGAAAATTTCCCTGCTCTTGGGTTGGTCGAGAGCACTTCATATGATTAATCATAATTCTACAAGAAGAAGAAATTCCTCCGGGAGAAAAATAGGTTTGTGACGTCAAACTTTTCAGAGTACGATAGTTTTTTTACTATCATGCCTGCGACTGCCCCTTGCTCCCTAGAATCATTTCTTCTGACGCATACGGTGAGCAGCCAGTACTCTCCCTCGGGTAACTCCCACGATGGGGCGGTGCGGGCAGCAGTGAAATTACGCCGAGCCCGAGAATTTCCATGAATACATAAAGAAAAATGGGGGGGGGGGGGCGGACACTGAACAAAAAAATAGCTGTCAATTTTGGAAAATATGCATCAAGTAACACTAAGCCCAGTGAATATTTGCAACTAATAATTCTGTCAACCTATCTTGTCTAAGATTCATAACAATTTGCATGAAATTGTTTGATTTACTGTTTAAAAGTGACCTGTTGAGACCATGACGTGTTGGTTATGTAAATGTAATAGGATGTAGGTTTAGTAGATCAGCTGTTTCTCAATCGTACTAGCTAAATGCACGTCGTAATGCGCACGTCATCAGTCAAAATCAAACCATGCTGACCTATATCTAGCCTAGTGTTTGTAGAAAGGGAAAAGATTTGATTTCAATTGATGAGGACCAAAAACAAACCAGGAAACAAATGAAGTATAGTCAGTTATCAGGTAAACTTAATCTACCATGTTCGGTTACCAGGTAAAAATTTCATTTGAGTGTAAACTGTCATAATTATGTCGTTTGACCCTTTTTAACTGTTTGTTAATACTAGATTTAACTTAGTAGACCTCAAGTTAGATCTGGGTTTTTTTAGACTCTACCAAGCTCTAGTACGATGATTAACATTAACTAAGCGCTAGTCGAACCTAAGACTAAATTAGGGCTGGCTTATTATTTTTCTAAAGATATGTTAGGTCTAATGTTTTAATCTACTGTGCCTGTGCAGCTCATACAAGCCTATAATTTTGACTTTCTCTCTGACTTTGACCGATTAATTTACGGTATAGATCTACCTTTTAACACTTTATAACAGGACTAAAAATATTAACTGGTATGTTATAGACTACCGAGATCAAAGTTAGATCCAGATCTAGGGTATTTAGTATTTGATGAGGCCTATAAAAGAAAATTAATATACAGGGCATTTATTCGGAAATCTACTTCGATCTGTGGTGTCGGTCTTAGGCTCAGCGACTATCAATCATCAATCCAAGTTAGCGTCCACTGTGTTTTGATCTAACCGTTATGTAATATAGATATAACAACAACGCAAGATTTATACACCATCTAACATTAATTTGTCATACCTAGATCAAAGTTAAATCCACATATATTTAGTTTTTGATGAGGGATATAAGACAAATATACAGGGCCTTTATTCTGAAATCTAGTGTGATCTATGGGGTCGGTCTCAGCGACTACAGTCAATCGTCTATTTTTCTTGGGGCTCTCGCCCTTCAAGGAAATGGACGACTGTAGTCACTTCGACCGACCCCATAGACCACACTAGATTTCCTCAGGCCATAAATATTTGTATAATATCACATTTTTATCATATTAATCTCATAGTTACTATATGCCATTTCCAATATATATTCACCAACACTTCCATCACCTTCATCATTGTATGTTTCATTCGTCATACATAATGTTCACCTTCGGGCATTCTCTGGGAGACATTGTTGTTGCCATGGTAATGTGTTGTACGTGATGTGTGTTCTGATTAATCCTGTCTGATAATTTATCAAAGGAAGGCTGAATCTGGCATCCAATTGTAGAATTGAGCTGTATACTTGACGTTTATAGTGACCATTATGCATTCACTACAGTTTCCATGACAACTACCTCTATCACCATCATCTACAATGCCATAATTTCCATATTTTAGCATAATTCTTTGAACATGAATCCAACAACATTTCAGTTTTATTAATATGGAGTTGGCCCTTACTATTGAAGTTTGAAGAGCACCCTCTTTTGTGAGAAGATAGACAGTTGGTGCAGATGCTAGTTTTCATGTGCACTTGCTTGCTAGTTGCGATAGAAAGTAGAAATTATCCTGATGGGTACTCACCAAGTCCAGTCCATGCTTCATGTTCTGAAATTAGGTCAGGTCATCTTACCCACTAATCAATGGCTATGTGAACACTCATATATCACTATGCCCCATCGTGTGATCGATATTAAGCCTGTTCACATGAGATAAGATGTCTTTCTCTTGTTTCAACCTGAAGCTATAGTTACATGCTCCAATTCCCACATCTTTTAGTTGAGATGATGAGAATACAAGACCACATGCTGATTAAAATGTAAAATTACCTCATCACGCTGTAGGGTATAGACATTATTAGTTGGAAATTTCTCTGCTACACTTTAAGTTAATGGTTAATATTTTGAAAATGAAAGTGCACAAAGAGCAGAAACAAATCAGGTGAAATATGCTCTGATTAATATTGGTAAAGCTATGAGATATATAATAATAATCTGCATTTATATGGCGTCTTTCCAGTTAGTAACTGCTCAAAGTGCTTTACAGTGTATTATTACCCCGGTTATTGGATCCTATTACGATTCTGCACTTATAGTTCTCCACTCCACAAGGGAGCATTACAGTCTGGCTGCACATGTACTATTCCAGTCACAGTGACCTTGGCATCCTACCGGGTACCCATTTAACACCATTAATGTCTTGCCAAAGGACATTAGTGCCACGGCGGGACTAGAACCGCAAACCATGTGATCCACAGTCCGGTGACATATCCACTAGACCACTACACCTCTACAGGTATATGGGTTCATAAATTTGTGATATTAGTTTTGAAATGATGCAGGCACAGGATGGTGTGGTATACCTTGAGTGATAATTATATAATATTGACTGGCTTGAGGGGGATATCAGAATATATTGCCCGCAACAGAATCATATTGCCCCGAGTCGAAGACGAGGGCAATATGGTTCTTTTAAGGGCAATATTTTCGATATCCACCGAAAGTAGAGCCAGTCAATATTATTATTATTACCTAGACTCTATAATCATCTAGATGCCTATTTTGTAGCAATTACAAACACGTCTGTTTGCCTGTCAGTCCTTCTGATTTCAGGTTATTCATACAGATATGTAATCTGGGCCAAGCAATTGTGACGTAAATTGTTTTCGCACGTATCCATTGTTTAAACCTTTGTACACTTTAACGCGTACACAATACTGCGCGTATGCACTTTGATTAAAAGCGCGCTGACAAGAAAGGGTGGAATATGCCAAAAAAGTTGCCCTCTTTTTTAGTACATTGGTCTATGGGGAAAACCCGGAAGAGGGCAACATGGCAAATATTGCCCGCTTCGGTGACGGATTCGGAGTTGCGTGTAAAAATACGGCTTTTTATTTTGCAGCTAAAAATGCCCTGTATAGGTAATAATTGATTATATTAACTTGAGCAAGCACATTTACATGTATGCTTATAGATATCAAAGCAACCAGTGTACCTATAGTTCTAAACCCTATTGAAGGAACTTGGTAGTTGAGCATTACAGGGAAAGTGCACCGGATATCAACTTGATTTTAAAAGAAGCAGAAAATTAAAGAAACTGATCGATGAAAGTTTCAGCAAAATCCGATATGTAATAAGAAATTTATGAATTTTTGCAGTTATATAATCATACACAAATTGGCAACTCCGTGACATATCTTGTGAGCTTCTCTCCCATTTGCCCTGTACTGATAAAAACATATATTTACATTTTCTCTGAAGAAAATATTTGATCATACATGTACCCTAGATATAATCATTTCACTTATTCTTTGAACAAAATATCTATGATACAGATCTATTTCCTCATCAAAAACATTTCCTCATCAAAAAACATCGAAATGAAAATCTATGAATTGTTGTGTTACAGAGCAAAATGGGAGAGGTAATCGCAAGATACCTCATCGATTTGCTTATTTTGTGTTTGATTAATTACAACTTCAAAAATTTCTAACTTTCTTATTTCTTATCAGAGTTTGCTAAAACTTTCATTTATCTGTTTCTTTTAAAACCAACTTAATATCAGGATGGACTTTCTCTTTAATGCTTTACCAAAAGGGCACGAGTTGATCGAGGTATCAGTTTGGTTTCCAATCTAGGACCTATGGTTAGGAGACCACTAGCTGCTCTACCACTTACCGACTGTGCCTCATATACAAAAGTACTTTGAAAACCGTTTCCAGGAAACTATTTTAGAACATACTTAATACATGTAGATACATTCCTCGTTTGTTTTTATAACAATTTTAACATCCTTGTATGCCAGTTTCAGTGCAAGTATGTGGTTTAACTGGTTTCAGATAAGAGTATTATTTTTGTATTCATTCCAGGCAGCTAGTGCGTGTTACTGTTTGAAGAACCTGATACAAATGAAACCTGATGGAGGCAGGTTGTAATATGAATGAATCCTGTTTTCAAAGGCTGTATGGCTTTCCTTCAAAATAAAAAGTAGATTTCAGAGGGAGAGCACATCAGAATGAAAAGTGTACATTACAGTTATAGGAGGACTTATTTAAAAAATTCCCCCCCCCAAATTTTATTAAAGGGATGTTTTTGTGCCGCGAGAGGGCACCGTGATCGTTACCTGATTCTGCCCGTTGCCCTGTGGGGCGCAAACTACGGACAGACTGGTCGCTGCGCAACATGCACGCTCCACCTGAGCTCGAGCTCTCGTGCAAGATTCGGTCAGCTTCGTGCAGTCTGAAATGTAATCACAGTAGTCCGACGGAGACGTTCAACGTACAAACTATGTGTACGAGTGAATGGGGCTTATGCAATCCTGACTTTCCCTACGGCTGCCTGGTGGCGTATCCCTTTAAGAGAGTGCACCTGTCCCCTGTTTTAGATCTTTCAGAGGGCCCTAGGCATTGTAAAAGTAATGTTTGCTGAGTTTTATTTCTTCACATTTGAGTGTATGAGCCAGGCATATGCAAGATTTAGAAGTGATATTGAAAGAATGAGATAAAAATGATTCTTGACAAGAAGCTTCCTTGCCGATTGATGGATGAGAGCATGACTGAATACAAGAAAACTTCATTACTCATTCTCTCCCAGTTTTGTGCCGCTATTCTTCTTTATCTACTGCGATATGATCAGATGTATGGCAGCACAGCAGCCCTATTGGGGCAATGATCCATAAAGCATGAAGTTTGTCCTGCTGCTAAGGTCAATTCTAAGCAGGTAATTTGACGTATTAAAATCAACCAGTAAGAAGAAGTGTCCTGGGATGGCCAAAAAGCACCGTCTAACAACTCCCCCAACTTTACCTTCCATTCGAAATGTGCAAATTTCTATTTTGGTGTCTTTGTATCTCACATTCTATTTTTTATAAAACTTTTAAGCGCTTTCATTCCCTCTTTATCTTTTTTACTTTTCTTTTCTTGTGTATGACACCCTTATATTTTTTTTATTTTCTTTTTCTCTCATGCTCTCTCTCTCTCTCTCTCTTTCCTTTTCTCCCTCATTTTCTTCATTCATGATACTTTTTAGAATTATATGATCCCCCCCTGGATCCTCGCCCTGGATCCTCCCCCCGCGATCCTCCACCTTTCTTTCTCTGCCTACAATGTGGAAAATGTTTTGAAAAACATCTTTCTCTAACAAGGCCTACTTTCCCAGTATCTCTTTCTCTCTCTTTCTCTCTCTCTCTTTCTCTCTTCCCCTTCTTTTTTCTTTTCTCTTCTTCATCCTCTCTTTGATCAGATATTCTCTCCTCCCTGTCCCTGTTTCTCTCTGCCTAATATGATAAATCTTGGAAAACATGATCTTGCTCAAACAAGGCCTAATTTGATCGCAGCTTGACGACCGATGTACTGGTACATGTATGTACATTGGCATACAGTTTAAGTAAAATGTCTAAAATATTGCAATTTGATTTCAAGTTTCTGTTCATAAAATTTGCCAGGGGTGTACCTCAAAACACGAAAGTTTGTATGCTGTAATTTCCTGTGACACAAACAGCTTGCGGCACGAACCCGACAGCCACATAACCAACCATTCATGAAAGCTGATAGGTATTCGTTGCGAAGAGGGGTCGATTTGACGCCCTCTCACAGTACTGTCTCATCTTATTAATGCAGGCTTAAAGGTAATGTTTAATTTTGGTAAGCCCTCAAAAACTTTTCATCAGAATTATTGGATCTTTAAAAATAGATAGCAAGATACTAGCAATACAAAGATTCTGTGCAGATTGCACAGCCTTTATTGCCATATACAAATGAGAGGCAAACAATAATTTAGGTGCTGGGTTAGGGATATAAACTCCCAACAACTTCAGCATGCACTATACGCCATACACGCGTTCAAAACCTACATACAGAGACACACATGCTATCTCTGTGCAAAGCCTCAAGATTGTTGTGTGGGGAGCTGTCGGGGTGGGGCAGTATATTGCTGTGATCTAGCGTTCCTTATATGTATACCTGGTATTTAAGGTAAAATTCACTGGAAATCATTGATGGAATACCACATGATCATGTTCAAACATCTTTTGATACATGGAAAACAACATAAGACTATATTTAACACTTTTCTTTCCAATTTACTTTTTTCTACCAAAGCTGTACATGAGCTGTAATACATGCAGAGCTTGAGATTTAGACAGACATGGATTCAATTCTTAGCTTGATTCGGGAGAGGGAGAGCTTGAGGGGGGTCCCAACATATCAGTCGTAGATCATCCTGTTCATAAATTTATAAGATGAATTGGGTGATTAATTATAAAATGTAAGTTATTGATTTTGTAATATACAGAGTATAAAGTAAAAATAAATGGAGGAACTTTGGTAAGGATGTGAAACATAAAAAAGGTTACATGCAGTTTAGTACTCTCTTTGATAATACTAGTACATTATAGTTCTGGTAAGTGATTTAGAATGTTCATCTTGTAAAATTGTGATTTATCTCTTTAAGATTTTATAATCTTATCATGTCAATCTGTGATGTGTGCCATCCTTTTGTTCGGGACCATTCTGCCTAGCTTATCAGATTATGAATCTATCTTCTCCCATGCTCACTCAATGCACAAAGCTTTCTCATTTAGAAACCACAAACCCCAGACAGGAAAAAAGCTGCTTATGAATTACAACAGGATTACCAGTGACTTTCACTCTGCTATGAAAGGGTTAATTCCCTATTAAAGGACACTCGGATCTTCTACCCATCCCGTACCTGGGCAGATGTTGTGATTTTGTCAAACAATTGTCTCCTTCGGGGGTGCAAAGGAGGATATAGATTTTCACCTCCTGTCTTTTGTGGTGCTTATAATATACTGTTATTGAAGGAATGACTCGCCGTCTTCGCCGTTCTTATGACGGGATTCCATGGTTGTTATTTCCTGTTCAAGAAAAAAATTGCTAAGTGATCGTGATTGCTCTCTGTGGAGGTGTCATGTTTACTCGCTGCACTCTCAGGAAAAGAGAACCCACTTAAAGTCATTGTGTTTTTATGCTTGGTCTAGTCAGTTCCTCATAAACCAAATTGGAACGTTCAGATGACAATACTCTGTCTCTCACCTCGTACATGGATATTGTGATACAGAAATTTCTGCCAACATGTTTAAAAAAGAATATTTTTTAAATGAGGACAGGCTAGACACGGATAGACATGAGGAATCATTGATGATTATTTCTTATGGATTGCAGAATGTCTTTTGTTCTTAACATCCCAAAGAAGTCTCAGGCATAATGTCAAACTCTGCCAAGGGACTAATACTTCACCACAGATACATATAGCTTTTGTAACATTGTCTTGCTATGGATGAAGGCATAGCGATGCCATATGGATGGATACACGTGGGTGTACATCCTGCATTTTGATACCTGTATGCTGGTGTTAAAAGCAGCCTTCGTTGAATTTCAACTGAAACAAGAAACTGACATTCTCATCTAACGGATAAAAATCACAGACCTTTGCGGGTCAGGCCTTGTGATTTTGGAGGTTTTACGCCTGATGGGCCTTGCGTCCTGTATCGGATTCATACCCTTACCCGAAGGATTTCTGAGAATTGTCCATAATGGCATCTGTCGTTCCCTCTCTCATCTTCTCTCTACCAGTAATAAAGCTCATTGCAATGATTACTATAAGGATGTTTCAATATATACATTTGGAAGTAGATTCTACCAAGTTTATATCATCAGGAGTATAGTCGTCTTGTCTACTGCAGATTTGAACTTTGCATTTTAAAAGAGTATTTTTATAAAGTCTTTGCTGTTATGATATACAGTGGAAACTCTCCTGTTTTTAAGAGTTGAGACTCTAATTATCAACTAGCTTATCAGTGGATGCATCTCAGTGGAATATTACAACTGTGTCACAATAAATACAATCTATCTCTTTTCAAGTTTCAGTTATCATTCCTGTTAAGATCATCATCCATATATAGATACCAGGAGAGGATTTGAAGCTAGATCTGTTACAAAAGACATTTCACTTGCAGAACCTGTGTTGGATCAACATATTTCTTGGGGCATATCTGAGGATATATTTTGATATTTAGTTTTCTTTGTGCAATGATGAGATCATTAAGTACCATGATGTCTGTCCATCCTGCATTAAGAAAATACAAATCACTTGGTAAGTTCTCCTTTTATCTTTTTTAATGTAGCATGGTACTACGCAGAATGCTCTTTCTGAGATAGCGTGCACATGTCCAAGGGAAAGTATGGTATTGTGTTTCCTTATTACCAAAATGTTTTTATAGTCTCATAAATAATTACTTTACAAGTGAGTGTAATAGATCCATTAACATAACAAAATTTAGTCAAGGATCAAACTATATTTTCAAACTTGCTCTTAAAATGGTTAATGCAAAATTCATAAACTTTCATTTTCACTTTATTGTATGCTAAATAATAGATTTAAAGGTAAAGTCACATCAAAACAAAATCAAATGAAGGTGACTTGTGTATTGAATAGAGAGGAATATTAAAATCAATGGTTTTTCTAAAATTCAGTATTTAGGGGAAATTGGTAAATGTCTTTGCTTTGATTTTATTGTAACATCTAAAAAAGTTGACATTTCAAGAGCTAGGATTTTCCATTCAGACTTCTCAAATAATTTTGGAAATTATAATATATCCAAAAGCAGACTGGTAATTTCTTGCTTAAGGACTTAAGTGCAGTGGCAAGGCTTTAATCTGTCACCTTTACATTTTCTACTCATTTGTTTTGAAAAATGATAAATTGAGATTTTCTTACACAACATTATTAGCAATCAAGTGAGTGGCTTTTATTCACTCATGATTTATGAAAACACACAACTAGAGAGCCATAACAAAACTTTCATCATTCCTCACATACGCATAGAATGACCAAAAAATGATAAAAGTAGGTTAATTTTACATGTGTATGTACCATGAAATGCCACTCATGAAGATACATTTCATTCCTGTGGATATAACCAAGAAAATTAATCTAAAAGCACATTCCCTCCAGTAATAGAATTTTGGTAACTGAGCTATGTAGAAAAATGATAAAGTCATTCCAACAATGACTATGAAACACCATGACAACAAGCACAATATATTATGTGAGATTGATGTGTCCATTACCACCTATTTCTAGAGGGCATGAATGGGAGAGTGCTTTTTCATCCTGGTAATAATTGACATGTAAATGTCATGTGACAGGACTGATTATCACATCAAGTGTTCTTCAAATCTCAAGAGAGCTTCAGTGAACAAGCTGTTGTCAGATGGAGCAAAATGGCTTCCGAAAAACGTCTCGATTCTAGTGTGACGAATCTTACTCAAAAGATGATATAACAAAAAATGTTGACAAGATTTTTAACCCTTACACTGCCACCAAGTTTTATGTATCGTAAAGTGATTGAATATGACGGGTTTTTATGTGGTTCCTCTTTATTATTATTGCTAATTTTGATGAAGTAAAAATTTGATAAATCTAACTTCTTATCAATTGCCATAAGATATATACAAGTTTTGTCTTGATCGAATAAGATTCTATACAAAGTATGGTGGTTTGATAATAATGATAGTTATCTTGGATTCTGGCATTATGCTCATATTTGTCAGAAAGGTGCTCTGAAGGCGGTCCAATATTACTCCGGTACTCCAGTTCCTGTACATACAGTATTGAAGGAATTTCTTCCTACCAGGGGAGCATTTCATCAAACTTTTTTTCAGTGATTTTTACTGACAACTGTTATAAGCTACTGAAATCCTTGCATCTGATTAGCTGAGAGCAAATTTGTCAGTAAAAATCACTGACAAAACGCTTAATGAAACACCCTCTTGTTACCCATTTTCTAGACCTGGGTAGAGAGTGGCCAATGTAGATTAATGAATATTTTGTAAATGGCATTGAGGGGTTAGATTGGTAATGCTACGTGTCTCATTGCCTTTGTCCTGAGGGGGGTATGTAGCGAGGTCGGAAAATTTACAGCAAGGTAGGGCAGCCATGATGGTAAAATAGGATGAACAATTTTGAAGTTTGAAAACGAGTCAGTATTTATTTCCTTGTCTCGTTTAAGATATTATTCCTATCAGAACATGTACTTGGTCGACAGAGAGTATTTTTCTTGGTCCTCATTGATTGTTTAGTTAAAGAAGTTAATTTCCTATTCTTGCAGTCATTTCATTTTTGGATGTGCTTGTACCTTCGAAAGAAGAAAGAGGTCATACTTTTGTCCTTCTTTTATTTTCTTTCCTAATTTTCACAACTGGTACAAATCATGCTCAAATGCTTTCCAAATTATGTCACCAGTTAAGGAAATTCCTTGGTATGTTCAAATTCAATTCAGATATTTCACATTCCACCCTAGTTTTGAGTCTGCTTAAAGCAGTTTATGTCCTGTCACACCAAGCTCTCTGTACGAGACTTGACCCTTGATCTATGACCCGCTACTTTCCCAGCAGTCTCCATCTCAACCACTGTGGTATCAACTTTTAGAAAAGTTCACTATCTGACAGAAAATAGTGAATGGAAAATGTGTTTTACTTGCGGAGGAGCATAGAATAACCATTTGCCTTTCTGGCATGTTTATTTTCATTGAGCCGTTTTCTTTTTGCTGGTTGTCAAGTTTGAAAGAAGAAATGATATTGATTGAGATTCAAGAAAGAGGACTTGTAACTTCATCCAGTGGGTTTTTGGAGTCTCTTTAAATTCCTTGATGGTATTATTTACCTCAGAGCTTGTCGAAGTTGAAAGCTTATGGAGTCTGGATTTCGTCTTAGTGTCAGGAGTGAAATGGACTATCTGGGTTGCCTTTCATGACCCCTTCACCTACTTGTATACAAAGTCCTGACATCAAGCCTGAGGTATGGGCAGAACTCCTCAAGATTTCTGTCACTGGGTATAGAGTTGAGTTTACGTTACGTGGAGTAGTTAGCAGGATGCCTGAAAAGTACCAGGAGAGGAGCTTTGAGCCTCTGACATATTTAGTTGTCTGTTCAAGAAGTGCTATTTAGATTGTAATATTTCATGATGTAGAACCTGGTAAGAGATATTTCATCTTGGAGTAAGTGATGCGTTTGTGAATGCACTTCAAATACTCCTGGAACAACATCATCAGCATCACCATCACCAGGACTTTCTGACCAGGTCTTTGTGTATTGTGCGTTCATTCAACATATGTGTCTTCATAGGCCTATAGCTCTTGGCTAACCACTTCAAGTTGCAAGGACATTTTAGCTCGACAAGCTTGTGTTTTATAAGTGAGGGGAATTCCCTCACTTATTAGCAGAAATCAATATTGAAATTGGAGATGATGTGACTAGTTTCTCTTGGGAATTCATCAGTCCCCTTCAGAAAAAAAATGTTCAAAGTGTTATTAAAAAGCTATGTTCATACGGGACTTGTAGTTTCAAAACTTTAAGTTAACGAAACAACGACGAGGGTCCACACGAGCCTGTAACAACGATGAGGGTCCACACGTGCTGGAAACAACGACAAGGGTCCACACGAGCCTGAAACAACGACGAGGGTCCACACGAGCCTGAAACAACGACGAGGGTCCACACGAGCCTGAAACAACGATGCCAGTTGTTCTGAGACTACAAGTCGAGCGTTAGTCATTTAACATAAAGCAGAGAGGTCATCGTAACTATGAGGCGGCCGGACACCCTCCCACTGCTCGTGATTTCAGCGTTGGTTGTGGAACTACAAGTAAACTTAAAGTTGAGCTCCCTTCGTGTAAACCTGACTATAGTTGGGGTTTTGTATATTCAGGAATGTTTGTTAAAAATGCAGAAATGTGATATATTCTCAAGAAGATTCACCCAAAACAAGGAAGAAAGAAGGTGAAAATCAATGATGATAAACTTCAGAGTTGCAGGTGTAATAAGAGATACATTGCTATCATTAATGCACTTTCATTTTCGTGGGAAATGGTTGAAATGAGCAAATATTGACTGAAGGATATAATTTTTAACTAATCGATGAACGATATATGACATATCTCATATTCATAATTTCATGAAAGTGGCAGGAAACAAACAAATTCCACATCCTGTATTACCACCATTGTGTTCTATACACAAAGTATACTTGGCGTTCATTTGAGGAAAAATGCTGTTGTACTATTCCATTCCCATGATACTTGAACATATCAGTGTCATTAAGAACTTTAAATCACTGGGAAAAAGAGGCGATAAGAGTCTTAATGTTTCCTCTAACGACTTATGACTTCGCCGCTTCCTGAAGAAGAATTATCACGATGGAATTTAATTGAAAAGATCGCTGATTGATGATGGCGCTGTGAGTTTTCTTCAGAGTTGCTTCCTGGTTTTTATGGAATATCCAGCATGCGATGGCTGCGCAAACGATCAGCTTCGTACTGTCTCTGTGATGCACCAATTATGACGTCTTTCCAAGCAGGATTTTACAGAAAATTCTTCATAGGTATAATCCAAAATATTGATATTAAGTTTTTTTTTATTTGGAAAGTAAAAATGAATGGATTAAAAAAATTTTTTGGCTATGTTTCTAATGAACTCTCTTTATTCAGATGTTTCTTTTAACCCATAGACTACGGGAACTGGGTGGCTCCTGTATTAAGCCTATGAGAGTAATTATTTCGTTATTCTCATGAAGTTACAAGGTGTATGACAGCTAAAATACCTTCTTTTTTTTTTTTTTTTTACAGAAATTGAATTCATGAGTGGTAAATTGTGTATTATTTTATATAATGTTGGCCAACCTCTCGGGTATATATCTTCTCCACATGTCTCATCATTGTAAGCCCTTAACCCGTTTATTAATTATCTTAACATCATTTGGCATTAAGAATTTGGGTGTCCTGCTATTTTTGAATATTTGTTTTTTGTATATGATGAGCTATTTTTCAGGGATTTTTTAAAAATCAGTTACAATTAATTCATTTTAATATAAAAATGTTATTGCTTCATCAGATGATCAAATCAAAATTATTTCCAGGAAATATAACTTGAGGAAGATAGAATGAAGCATTAGAAATATGTCGGGCATAAATTGGTTGATTTCCAAGGAGATCTGATTGTAACTGCCATAACATACATGTTATATGCTATCTTTTTATAGTGAGCATTTAACAGCTTTCAACGTGAAATGACCTTCTCATCTCCCTATGATGATCTATTCTTAGATGTCACACATGACCAGCCAACATGACCAATTATTTCCTCCTTAATTGTGTTTTTGTTCTGCTTTGTTGACTCTGAAAATATGAGTGGGTTGCTCAGATATGACAGGTCATCTTTCTCATTTGATAAATTTTCCAGCTTGTTGCACCAGAGTGAACCGAAAATTGATTTCCTCAGATTGATTGATATTGGTCAAAGTACTGGAGTTTCATGCTGCCCTCTTTTGACCAAGTAGTGTGCATTCTATTCCCAAACAAGTTAAAATACAATTGTTCATATTTGTAATAATTTATATTTCTCGAATGATTTTTAGGCAAGGCATATGAGCAATGAATGATGTAAATCTGGAGAGATCTTAAAGTATTCTTGAAGATTAAAAATAACTCACTTTTTACTCATGTGCTAATTTCAAGGGCAATTCCAACCCTAGCTGGCTTTAAGTTGGCTTTTATAACAGCAGAAAAATTACGGAAACAGATAAGTAAATGTTGGGTTTTTTTAAAATCTGATTAAAACCAAAGAGTCCATCAAAAATTGTACTGATGACTGAAGAATTCTCCATTTGACTGGATTAAATCCAAATAGAGATTAGGTTGACCAAAATAAAAGAACTTTTTATACTGGTTAGCAGAATGCATTGCACTTTGTTGTATTCTTTTTTTTACACTTGTACTACAAAGAAATTGTCTCACTGAGGCCTAAATGTTGTAGACTAGTCTTGACTGATGTATATCAGTTAGAAGGTGATTGCATGTGTTGATTTAAATAGATGGTTTATTAATTGGTCTTTTTTGTACATCATGCATTCTGTCCTTGTCCCGAGGATCCCAATTACTTGCTTATTTGAAGAGGTGTAAAACACAGGACTTCATGTATACACATCTTAAATGCAGGATATTAGACTGTATTTGAACGCCCCTGAATGATAGATATGTGTGCTTGCCTTTACACATTATTTCCCTTAGCTACTACTTTAATGCCAAAATATCACCTTTAGTGAAGTCTTTGTAGTGCTTGCAGGAGTATGGTATTGCTAATAATAATAATAATAATATGTCCATTTATATAGCGCAGTTACTATATTTATTTATTTATTTATTTATTCTTTTTTCCATTTCACATAAACAAAATATAAAGAAACATGATATGATAAATATAATACAGCAAATATATATATATATATATATATATATATAATACAGCAAATATATATATACAAATATACTCTACTGCGCTTATATTATTATATTATATTATTACCCCAGCTTTAGCCAAGCCGCCATGTAGGCGCTAAGGCATTCAAGGAATTTCTTCCTACCAGGTACCCATTTACTTCACCTGGGTGGAGAGTGGCAAATGTAGATTAATGTCTTGCCAAAGGACTTTAGAGCCGCGGCGGGATTCGAACCGCGAACCATGTGATTCACAGTCCGGTGACATATCCACTAGACCACGACGCCTCTATGACACCTCTGATGATCATTTTCAAACCAGTTTCCATTGAATGACTGCCTCTTTAGAGACACTTATAGTTGAATTACCAAGCATTTTTCAGCTTGAGGAGGTGACAACTTCAGCAATCTTATTTAGACTTTGAATTAGTGAGGGATAGTTGTAACAACTTGATGATATGTCATCATTTTTTGTTCATTTTTTTTTTGGGGGGGGGGGCGCTGGTGGTGGGTTGGGGATGAAGCTTCTATTCACATATTAGTGTTTGCAACATCATGATAACTGTAAAAAAAAAGCAGTGGGTGACAGATTGCTTTGATTAAAAATGTAGGTATTTTTGGTATTGCTATCCTAAATACATTTCCAGAATACACATGGAAAATGTTGAATAGAACGTTTGAAAATAGTTAAATGAACCCTGTTTATTTCTCTGCCCTCTGTTTCACCCTCTTCAAACAGAAGACTTACCTTTTTTTTGCGCATAATGTATCAAACATAGCAACATTTGCTGGTATCTCATCAACAATGTGGTTCTGATCTAAAAAAGGATTTATCTTTCATCCCCGACTTCTCAGTGGAGTCGGAAGGTCATACATATTCAATATTCATCAAATCATTCATGATTGTAATCTGATATGAGTGACGTGTATAGTCAACAGTTATTCTCCATATAATATTCAGATAGCTCAGATTAAGGCATTGGCATAAATCCAGGCATTCCTTCTTTTCATCAGGGGGGATGGCTTTGTTCTCCATGAATAGTCATGCCCCCCATTTGAAATTTTTTTACAGATTTACGCCAGAGGATTAAGGCTACCCTGGTCCTGGGTAAACAAGACATATTATTATATTATAATATTACGTTATCATCTGAGCATTCAATACCTCATTCAATTATAAACTCAAATTTAGAATACACATTGAAGATCTGAGAATATATTCATTCTTTCTTACCACAGTCATAGACACCCATGCTCCTAGTCCACGCCCTACGCCCTCCTCTCTCCTTTCATCCATGTCATCCTCTCCGTTCATTCATTGACCTTTCCTCCTCTCTCCTTTCCTCATCTCTCCTTTCCCCCTCTCTCCTTTCCTCCTCTCTCCTTTCCTCCTCTCTCCTTTCCTCCTCTCTCCTTCTCTCTCCTTTCCTCATCTCTCCTTTCCTCCTCTCTCCTTTCCTCCTCTCTCCTTTCCCCCTCTCTCCTTTCCTCCTCTCTCCTTTCCTCCTCTCTCCTTTCCTCCTCTCTCCTTTCCTCCTCTCTCCTTTCCTCCTCTCTCCTTTCCTCCTCTCTCCTTTCCTCCTCTCTCCTTTCCTCCTCTCTCCTTTCCTCCTCTCTCCTTTCCTCCTCTCTCCTTTCCTCCTCTCTCCTTTCCTCCTCTCTCCTTTCCTCCTCTCTCCTTTCCTCCTCTCTCCTTTCCTCCTCTCTCCTTTCCTCCTCTCTCCTTTCCTCCTCTCTCCTTTCCTCCTCTCTCCTTTCCTCCTCTCTCCTTTCCTCCTCTCTCCTTTCCTCTCTCCTTTCCTCCTCTCTCCTTTCCTCCTCTCTCCTTTCCTCCTCTCTCCTTTCCTCCTCTCTCCTTTCCTCCTCTCTCCTTTCCTCCTCTCTCCTTTCCTCCTCTCTCCTTTCCTTTCCTCCTCTCTCCTTTCCTCCTCTCTCCTTTCCTCCTCTCTCCTTTCCTCCTCTCTCCTTTCCTCCTCTCTCCTTTCCTCCTCTCTCCTTTCCTCCTCTCTCCTTTCCTCCTCTCTCCTTTCCTCCTCTCTCCTTTCCTCCTCTCTCCTTTCCTCCTCTCTCCTTTCCTCCTCTCTCCTTTCCTCCTCTCTCCTTTCCTCCTCTCTCCTTTCCTCCTCTCTCCTTTCCTCCTCTCTCCTTTCCTCCTCTCTCCTTTCCTCCTCTCTCCTTTCCTCCTCTCTCCTTTCCTCCTCTCTCCTTTCCTCCTCTCTCCTTTCCTCCTCTCTCCTTTCCTCCTCTCTCCTTTCCTCCTCTCTCCTTTCCTCCTCTCTCCTTTCCTCCTCTCTCCTTTCCTCTCTCCTTTCCTCCTCTCTCCTTTCCTCCTCTCTCCTTTCCTCCTCTCTCCTTTCCTCCTCTCTCCTTTCCTCCTCTCTCCTTTCCTCCTCTCTCCTTTCCTCCTCTCTCCTTTCCTTTCCTCCTCTCTCCTTTCCTCCTCTCTCCTTTCCTCCTCTCTCCTTTCCTCCTCTCTCCTTTCCTCCTCTCTCCTTTCCTCCTCTCTCCTTTCCTCCTCTCTCCTTTCCTCCTCTCTCCTTTCCTCCTCTCTCCTTTCCTCCTCTCTCCTTTCCTCCTCTCTCCTTTCCTTCTCTCTCCTTTCCTCCTCTCTCCTTTCCTCCTCTCTCCTTTCCTCCTCTCTCCTTTCCTCCTCTCTCCTTTCCTCCTCTCTCCTTTCCTTCTCTCTCCTTTCCTTCTCTCTCCTTTCCTTCTCTCTCCTTTCCTCCTCTCTCCTTTCCTCCTCTCTCCTTTCCTTCTCTCTCCTTTCCTCCTCTCTCCTTTCCTTCTCTCTCCTTTCCTTCTCTCTCCTTTCCTCCTCTCTCCTTTCCTCCTCTCTCCTTTCCTTCTCTCTCCTTTCCTCCTCTCTCCTTTCCTTCTCTCTCCTTTCCTTCTCTCTCCTTTCCTCCTCTCTCCTTTCCTCCTCTCTCCTTTCCTCCTCTCTCCTTTCCTCCTCTCTCCTTTCCTCCTCTCTCCTTTCCTCCTCTCTCCTTTCCTCCTCTCTCCTTTCCTCCTCTCTCCTTTCCTTCTCTCTCCTTTCCTTCTCTCTCCTTTCCTTCTCTCTCCTTTCCTCCTCTCTCCTTTCCTCCTCTCTCCTTTCCTTCTCTCTCCTTTCCTCCTCTCTCCTTTCCTTCTCTCTCCTTTCCTTCTCTCTCCTTTCCTTCTCTCTCCTTTCCTTCTCTCTCCTTTCCTTCTCTCTCCTTTCCTCCTCTCTCCTTTCCTCCTCTCTCCTTTCCTTCTCTCTCCTTTCCTTCTCTCTCCTTTCCTTCTCTCTCCTTTCCTCCTCTCTCCTTTCCTCCTCTCTCCTTTCCTCCTCTCTCCTTTCCTCCTCTCTCCTTTCCTCCTCTCTCCTTTCCTCCTTTCTCCTTTCCTCCTCTCTCCTTTCCTCCTCTCTCCTTTCCTCCTCTCTCCTTTCCTCCTCTCTCCTTTCCTCCTCTCTCCTTTCCTCCTCTCTCCTTTCCTCCTCTCTCCTTTCCTCCTCTCTCCTTTCCTCCTCTCTCCTTTCCTCCTCTCTCCTTTCCTCCTCTCTCATTTCGTTCTCTCTCCTTTCCTTCTCTCTCCTTTCCTCCTCTCTCCTTTCCTTTCCTTCTCTCTCCTTTCCTTCTCTCTCCTTTCCTTCTCTCTCCTTTCCTCCTCTCTCCTTTCCTTCTCTCTCCTTTCCTTCTCTCTCCTTTCCTTCTCTCTCCTTTCCTTCTCTCTCCTTTCCTCCTCTCTCCTTTCCTCCTCTCTCCTTTCCTCCTCTCTCCTTTCCTCCTCTCTCCTTTCCTCCTCTCTCCTTTCCTCCTCTCTCCTTTCCTCCTCTCTCCTTTCCTCCTCTCTCCTTTCCTCCTCTCTCCTTTCCTCCTCTCTCCTTTCCTCCTCTCTCCTTTCCTCCTCTCTCCTTTCCTCCTCTCTCCTTTCCTCCTCTCTCCTTTCCTCCTCTCTCCTTTCCTCCTCTCTCCTTTCCTCTTCTCTCCTTTCCTTCTCTCTCCTTTCCTTGATCCTCCAAATGTCCCCCTCTGGGATAAAAAGGTCTGGGAATAACAAACTTTGGGAACAACAGACTTGCAACAAAAATAATAAAAAGCACCAATAGCAGCGCGGCAGTTCCGGCGCCCTCGGAACGCAGCTTACGCTATAAAAGGTGCTTGCAGCGGCGATTGTCCACATTGCCTGACGAAGACTAGCAGTTAGCGGTCGAAACGTCGCAACCCTCGTTTGCTCCTTCGTGTGACAACAGATCAACTTATACTCTTAATAAAAATGAAAGTTAGATAACTAGTGTTAAGTCATTTTAAAGAGAAATCCAACCTTAATGGCAAGTTGCTATGAAAAAAAGATGAAAAATCAGAGAAGCAGATTGGTGAAAGTTTGAATGAAATCGGACAAGCAATGAGAAAGTTATGAAATTTTGAAAGTTGTAATCACTATACATATGGGAATTTCAAATTGGCCGAATAGGTAATATCACTGTGATGCAGTTGCGGACAACTCCCCCATTCGCTCCAACACACAAAATTACTAAAATGTTACTCAGTAGGATCTTTTTCTTTCATGAGGACCTAAAATAATATGCTATCTCCGATATATTTTGAGTACTGTACCCCGAGGGTAAAGGCGCTTCAGAGCAAACCACAAATTAATGAACAAACAGGAGAGTTCTCCACAATTATGTCGCAATCAACTCACCAAATTGCCAATTTGAAATTCGCATAGATGTAGTGATCTCATTTTTCAAACATCCATAACTTTCTTATTCCTTGTCTGATTTCTTTCAAACTTTCATCATCCTGTATCCTGTATTTCGTATTTTTCTGCTTTCACACAAATCATCTTATTACCAAGGTTGGATTGCCCTTTAATGCATCCTATCATTAGATTGAGTCCTGGAATAATAGAGCTAGATTAATCCTGGTTTTCATAATGCAAAGTTTTTGAAAGATATTTATGAGAACTTGAACTAGGACCAATACTTCAAGGGGCTCTCTGTAACATTGAATATCATGACAGGTGCATCACCCTCAGATGATCATATACCAATAGTCATAGGTGTAGGAGAGGGCTAATTAGGATTAAAGGGAGCGACAAGTCGCAATCTATGGGCGGTTTTACAGTTGGGCGCTCCTTTCTCTGGATCGAAGTTCAAAGCGACTTCAATTTATCGCGCGCAGCTAATAAAAGTTCGCACATTGACCCAAATTTGAGTAAACAAGATCGCGCATTCTTTATTCCAGTATTTGAATCTCATATGTAGGGATTCGAGTTTAATAACGATCACGCGAGGAATTCGGCAATAACATTCCTTCTGTAGCGCACGATTGCACCTGATTGTATCCGAATTTCCCCGAGTCAGGCCAACTGGTCAGGTCCATGGATTACGACTTGCCACTCACTCCCTTTAAGCTAAGCCCACTAAACATGTAGGTCAACTAACAAAAGGTCAGCTCAGTAGATCCACTCTTGGTGTCATGCATGGTGAGAGCAATACCAGTGAAAAATGCTGATGGGGGCTGCCTTTCTAAACTGTAAAAAAAAAGCAATTGTACATTTGAAATACCCCTCTAAATAAAGCTTCTACTTTAATGAAATTCATCCAAAATTCGTACACTCAACTATCGGTCAGTTAAGGAGATAGTCAGCAAAATATGATAAAAGGTAATCGGCCTTTCAGTAAAAAGTATAGGTGGGGGCTGGACCAAAACTGTTAAAAAAGCTACTGTAAATGATTTTTTTTGTAGCCATCATTTCTACATTTTAATAATGTATCCAAGTGCTACATAGATACGATGCTCTCATCCTTGAGTGTTAATTACAAGAAGCATATCATGTTGGTCATGAGAGTATGATAGGATAAATCTGTGTGTGGTCAGCCTATTTCACATGCTATTAAACGCTTAATGAATCATGAGAAGGAAATAGAGGATTGGAGAGGAATTATAAACCCAGACACAGAGAGACTTTGTGTCCAAACTTGTCCACATGTTGGATTAAATCTCTCTACCCCCTCCTCCCTGTACAATGTTGTACTTGTGTGCAGGGTTAGTTAGTTGGGGCAGATTAAGAAGAAAAGCGCCCACATCTTCATCTTAAATGAGCCACCCCCTCCCTTTAGAAATACCAGCTGTCTCCTTTTTTCCTCAAATGAGCAAGTGGATGAAAGGGTCACTTAAAAACAGGCAGTCAACGTGGTAAAACACCCCCACCCCACAAGAAAAAAGAACCCCCCCCTACATCCTGCAAGACTCTGTGTAGAAAATACAGGGTGTCTCCCCCACTCCAAAATAGAGCCCTTTTGTGAAGGAGGGACATGGAAGAAGACCAGTTTAGACGTATTATGCCCCCACCTAAACAAGCCCCCTTTTCACAGCTAGAAGATTCTATTGTTAAAACATGAGCCATCTCCCCCATTCCCTAAAAAAGTATTTAGAAAAGACTCACAGTTTATTTTAATAGCAATGGTTTTTTAATTGCTGAAGTGAATTAGGTTAATGGTATTGAAATATTTTCTTTGCTAGAATAAGACCATTATGATATTGCATTTTGTGATGTAATGAAAGTGTGTCACGATACTTTCTTTCAAGAAAATCTACTTTGCAATGGTTTTCTTATTTATAAAAAGGTAACTCTGTTCTTACAGTTTATACTTATTGGATATAATTGATATATGCTTTCTGTCACATCATACCTGCAATATGATGAATTACATAATTTTTTGGTACTACCAGAGAAGTTATGTATGATTTTAGATTGTGCTATGCTATGAAATTCTTTGAACATGGACTTTTTTCATCAGAATATTATATAAATAAATCAGAAATAAATAATTATTAACATATTTGCTAGAAGGAAACTATTTCATAGTGATGATAAGAGCAATGTTTTTACAGGTACTGCACTTATTACCTTCCCAAGTGAATTGCTTGAGATCGTAATTGTGTACTGTGAATTTTTCTTTGTCTGGTTCGATGTAATGACAGCTGATTGAAACTGTTTTTTGGTATTAACTGTTCATGCATTTTTCCTCTCATTTTCTTTATGTCTTTCCTGCAATCTGTTTCCTCCTATTCCTTTCTCTCTGTATGTCTCTCTCTTTCTCTCTCTCTTTCTTTCTATTCCCTTCCCCTCTCTTTTTTCATTTCTGGGAATGACATGATGTCGTCATCTGCCTTTTTGGATGCGTTACCAACCCTTTCTTCTAAATAGGTAAGTCTTGTTGAATCATTGCTTTAGTACTTTAAAAGAAAAATATTAATTGTCTGAGACACATTGTTTCCATGCCATCAATTTAATTGTGTCATCTTTCTGTAGCTCCATTGTAGCAGAAGTCTATGAAGGATGCCATAAAATGTTTTGAATATATTAATGTGACATGATTTAAGAAAGTTTTAATTGAATTTATGAAGTCAAGACTTCTGTTACCTAGTAACGTATAATGATACATCAATGACGCATGTTGATACAATAGCAGGACATTAATTGTTACAGTGGTAAGTGCAGTCTGACTTTATTGTTTTGTTTAAAATGGATTTTTGCTTCAAATATACATGTAGTTTTTATGTTAAAAAATGATTGAGCCTCTTTCTCACTGCCGTCACCCAGACGATATCTAGAAGGCGCTAAAAGTGGATAGCTTAGCAAAACTCTGGAAAGGCACAAAGAGGAAATTTTGTCTTTGCTTCTTATAAAATTAGAAGAAGACCATTGTGAACTTAAAATTAAATTAATCACCAAAGAAAAAGAAGAAAGAGAATTCATAACTGAATTAATAACTCAGGAAAATCTTACCAGGTGTTCTTCTGTTTGGAGGACAGCATATAGACCTTTCTGACTGCCACATCTTTGGGTACATGTAGTAATTGTATTATGTTACAGCATTCACCTGCAGGATAGTTGCAGTGAGAAAGGGTCTTTGTAGATGTACAACATCCACCTGTAATGAAAAGTCTTTATCTGGTAGATATCCTTTAGCTTTCTATGGGGTTCTGTGGCATGACCACTATTGTAGATGTAGTACTCAGACTGCCCACAGTAATCCTACAAAACAAAGCCATTTCATCCTATTATCAATGAGATAAGGAGCGTAAAGGGATCACTTAATCTTTTCCATCACCCCTTTAAAGGGATACTCAACCGCAGATTGTGGTTTTTTTATGCCGCGAGAGGGCACGCGTTATCGTTACCTGATCATGCTGTTGCCCCGCGGGAGCAAACTTCGAACAGGCTGTTCGCCGCGCAACATGCATGCTCTGCTTGAGCTCGAGCTCTTGTGCGAGATTTGGTCGGTTTCATGCAGTCCGAAAAGTAATCCTAGTAGTCCAATGGACGTGTTCGACGCACAAACTTTGTGTACGAGTGAATGAGGCTTACGCAATCCTGACTTTCCCCATGGCCGCCTGGTGGCGTATCCCTTTAAGGAGGTTTTCTCTGATGTGAAGCTGAATGGATTTAGAGGATTAACAGGGATTAATATAACTGTGAATAATTGTTTACCACTGAATTTATAGATTATTATCTACCAAGCTTATGGGTCATTGACTTCATCAGGAGTTTTACATAATTTAGTGAATATGACATCAGCTGGATTAGAGATTGTTCAAAGCTCAATGCTAAATTTTGGGTGTTAGATTGCTGTATATGATAGGAAGCAACTGTTATCACTTTAGACCCCAAGAAAGATATCCTATCCTGCTGTAATAATGTCAAACAAACTTCATGATGACTTAAACATAGCTGAATCATGCTTTCACTAATCACTTGATGTTGGAATGAAATTTGATCTACTGATTTTGGCTTCAGGAAACTGCTCCCCTAAGATTAGGATCTTGAGATATCTTGTAGGAAGGATTAACATGGCAAGTCCAGTATACAGATAAATGTGGTCATCAGATGTTGATTGATATCAAGTCATTGTATATCAGTTTGTTTTGTATTTTTACCCTTTTTTTTTAACGCCGATGAAATCGGCAGGGTTATGTAAAGGGCTCCGTATGTTTGTTTTTTTTTTGTTTTTTTTGTTTGTTTGTTTGTTTGTTTGTTTGTTTGTTTGTGTACAAGATAACAAGAGAACGGGTGAACGGATTTGCACCAAATTTTCAGGGAATGTTCAGAAAGTGACAGGAAAGAATCGATTAGATTTTGGTGATGATTGGTTGACCCCTGCACATTCTGTGTGACCTTGAAGTTTTGACCCTGTAGTAAAGTATAGGAACTTCAGTTCAGCTAGTGACAGGAAAGAAACTAGAAAGATTGATGACCCCAAACTTCGCCTGCAGATGCAGAAATATTTTGGCCAATCAAAACACTCATTACTTCGTCTCACCAAAAGTCTATTTCAGGTTTATGAATTTTAGAAGACTTTTAGACCCATTATTTGCCATTTCACTTCAAATCCGTACGAGCCTGCAATGAATATTCAAAGCCAACGTATCCCAGCAACAAGGGATTGCGCGCGATACCTTTTTTAACTACAAATTCATTTAGATTCAGGCTACCCTACCCCTACGGCTTCTCCTCTATTTCTTATCTTCTGTGCATTTCTGTTTATTTTCCCCGGTTCTTTCCACTTTGTTGTGGAAGTTTTTGTGATTTATTTTATCCTGGTGGACGTGTAGTACGTGATTTTAATTGTTTTCGGTGAAAATCTGGTGAGTTTGTTCGACGTGAGTGAGTCTATCGCACTCGCGAGCGTTCGCGTGTGTTGATCTGAGTGAGTGGGCTGTGTAGCTAGCTGTACGTACATAACTATACACAGCGCTGTCGCGAAGTGACGGCGATCTGGTCGGGCTAGGGAGTACATAACCCCAGGGAGTACAGTGCCTGTGCCTTACTGACTGTAGTAGGATTGAACTTTTTTCTTTGGGTTATAACGGTCCTGTCATTTGAGATTTGAGTTAGTTTATAACTCATTTATGTCTGTTTGAGTGGATTTCGTAGTTGTAAAATATATACAAACACTGTATTTCTTTTTAATTTGTGTGGATTTGCAAAATTTGGTGGCTGATCGAGGTTCGCCGAATACATGCACGCCAGTATCCACTTTGACTTTGTTGATGGGTGGTGACTGAGCTGAGTGAGTAAGCTCTGTGCCTCGCATGCATTTTGAAGTCGAGATCCAACTTATTTTGTCGTCATATTTATTTTATCCAAGCCCGATGAAAAAAAAACAACAACCCCAATTGCAATGTAATTTAAAGATAGAACATGAATACATTTACTAACACTTACATGACTGAACACTGAATACAAATTGCTAACATTTTTTTTCTCACCACGCCACGCTCTCTGACATGTCTAATCAATTACTTTTAGGGGAGGGATGTTTCAATAATAAAATATCTTTTTCAGAAGAATTTTTTCAAGGGTGGGGACACACAAAGCTATGACCTGGATATGGCAAAATTTATTGGGGGGGGGGGGGGAGATGTGCCTCTTGTTATCCCCTTTGAATGGCTACTGCTTACAAAAATAATCGCAACAAAACAAAACCTATTGGGTTAAGGCGTGGGTCTGCCGCCTTTGACGGCCTTTCTAGTTTATCCTTTTTTTTAAAACAAAGGTGCAAAATTGATCAAAAATAAAGAAAAACAAACAGTGTCAAATGTTTCACTGACAGAATGAAAATTGTTTGAGTATTCATTTGATGTTATTTTCACTACTTTTCAACTCAATTAAAATAAAAGACGAGGAAAGAAAAAAATATGAAAATCTGTCTTTTGGAAAATTAATTGATTATTTTGCTTGAAACTTTCAGCCATGTATGATCAAACATTCTAACATAGATTAGTGCCCACTCAAATTCCTGTCTTTTCAGATTCAAAATGAGAAAGAGAAAGAAAAAGAAAAAGAATAAAAACTTTGAATTAAATGTACTTTACGTAACAGTATAAGATAATTGTGGAGTAATCTTTTATATCTGGCAAAGATGCAGCAATTTTTCATGTATCTTCTTTTTTTATGAATAGCCAGCATTAGGAAATGATGAAGTTATTTATTTTAGGGAAGGAAATGCATGCCGAAAGTTGGAAGGAAGTTGTTTGGAGAGGGGAAATTTTGACAAGTGTCATATTCACTGCAAAAGAATGACAGTGTTGGAGTATTTTAAGGCTAAGTGCATAAAGAAGGTCATTTAGATCTTATTACAGAAAATAACTCTAGATTCCCTTTTTGGATTTTTAAACGATCACTTGTTTGGTTGAACCATATGGAACATCCAAAATTTCATGCCGCAAAATAACAAAATTGAATCACAACTTGTAATATTCGCGATTCCCCCCCCCCCCCCCCCACCAAAAAAAAAAAAATGTTGAGAGAACAGCAATCTTACAAATTCAGGAAATTCATGGTAAAAAACAACCCTGGATATAATAATATTTTTTAAAAGACTTATAAAATACTGGTGATATTTCTTACATGGAGGCAAGTTTTCCATGTATTTCCATGGCTATGAGCTATGGTTCTAAATGCAGTTTATGCCATGTTTGCCAGTGCTTTGTTATGGGGAAGAACTATGTTTATGAACAAAAAATATATCACGTTAATGAGTTTTAAGTCCTAAGATTTCGCTTTATGACAATTTTACATTTATGTAACAAAAGCAATATGATTTGCCAGCCAATTGTATTCTAAATAGCCACTGAGAAATGGAAAATTCCATCGCTTTCTTTTGTTAAAGTCTTGTTAAGAACATGAAAAAAACTAGGAATTCTTAAATAATAGTTTCCCTTAAACTAACGAGTGACACATCCTGGGCTAATGTGTATGTCATGTATCTCTGAAATGCCAAATTTGAGGAATGAACACCCAGGAAATTGAACTTGGCGAATGTGTAGTACATCTGTCCGTCTGTCAATAATTCTTCTTTTTCTCATCGAAAATTTCCCAGGGATGTTGGATAGGTAGATTGATGGATGAATGGCAGTTGTCTATGAAGGAACAATGGTTTATGGTGTAGCAGTTGGCAATGATTTAGGGCAATGTATGGTTGAGTGAGAGAGTGGCTTTTACTGCTGATATAATGTAATTTTGTGATTTGTCGTTAGTGATTTATTCGTGAGAAGATTCCTTTCTGAATGGTAAAGTGAGCCCGCTGATCTAGTCATGGTTTTCTGCAGTATTGAATTTACTGTTTTAAGTCTGGTTCACACGATGGGAGCTAAATTTTAAGTTTCGCTTGTAGTTTCAAAACTTTAATGTTAACTTGTAGTTATCTTGTAGTTTCAGACCATATGAACAGACTCGTAGTTTTGAAACTTTAAGTTTACTTGTAGTTCTAGAACCACAAGCGAGCTCGTGGTTAAAACTGAAACCACGAGCAGTGGGTGGTCCTCCATCGCAGTTTCGGACCATGTGAACTGAATAAACTTTAAGTTTCGCAAGCTTGTGGTTAACGATGACCTCGCTGTTCATGTTAAACTTCCAGGTCATACCCTTCGCGCGAATTATGAACACAGGATCTGTATATGTACTGTACACACAATCGGTAGTATTTACTTCCGGGGTTAACCACGACGATCGCTCGGCTTGTAGTTTCAGCTCATTGTTTCGGTTAGTGAGTCTTGGTTTCGCTAACTTAAAGATTTGAAACCACAAGTCCCGTATGAACGTAGCTTTAGTCATGAAAGCTCTTTGTGGCTTGGCTATGGTAAGAGAAAGAGTACCTTGTCACAATTTTCTTGTTAATTTTTTTTCAAACTATAGCTGCTGTTTACAATTCCAGGGCTGTCCTAGAACTTTTCTGAGCAGAATCACTTTTTTTTTGCTGTTTGTTTTTCTGCGCTGTACTCATCTTATGAAGTTGATGTGCAAATTTAACCACATGAGAAGACTTTAAAAGTCTCAGGTGGTAGCTGGGAAATACAGAGCAGGACCAGTGGAGCATTTTTTGAAGGGGGGGGGGGGGGAGGCGTAGCAGACAAATAAGCATTTCATCATGTAAACGTGTCTAGTCAAAAAATTGAGGGGGGCCTACTCCCCCCCCCCCCCCCCTCTCCTGGTTCCGCAGTCCATGCAGAGAAACCTGCTTATGGTAGCTTTGCAAAACGTTGTGGCACGTAAAATGCTGGAAAAACACCTATGCCAAAATTATTCAAAATCAACATATTTTATTCTATAGAGGCAGAACCAAAATATTAGGATGTAGAATGAGTGTTTAACTCTTTGCTAAG
The DNA here is from genome assembly GCA_025617745.1 of Heliocidaris erythrogramma. Classification (NCBI taxonomy): domain Eukaryota; kingdom Metazoa; phylum Echinodermata; class Echinoidea; order Camarodonta; family Echinometridae; genus Heliocidaris; species Heliocidaris erythrogramma. The sequence continues at coordinate 5,140,615 of CM046869.1, read as the reverse complement.
TAACCTTAGCACCCATCTGTATCCTCTATATGAAGACCATCTGTCTATAAAGACTGATTTTTTTTTCTTTCTCTTGTACAGTGTTTCCTTTAGAAATATTTTAAAGGGACCTCCATAGAAAGATTGTTAAAAGAAAAAAAAATCATGACGAAGTTGATTGTAAAAAATCAGGCATATCACATGACCAGCTCTCAGACAATCCTTTGTTTAGGATTGACATGGCTGTTCTATAAAAAAAAAAAAAGAGAGTTTTATTAGAACTATCAGCTATGATTATAATACTTGTACAACCGTGGAGCCGATTTGGTCCATGTCTATAAATTGACCTAATTCACTTGATATATTTAAAACAACTAATAGTTGTCAAGTACCAGAAATAGGATCAGGCCTGTGTAATGTTAAACACTACATCAGTACAGATAACAAGTAGGCCTATCAAATGACATGTGGAGGCAGACGATATCTGTCGTGTCATTCTGTTTATTATATTGATTTAGCCTCTCAAAAGAAGAGAGCGTCCCGACACACAATGACCTATTTAAACAAGGCATGTTCGGGAGGAAATGCAATCATCATTGCGTACAAAATTTCTGGAATTCCATGAATAGGTCTTGTTTTGTTTTTGTTTTTCATTCATGCTATAGTAATGGAGTAGACTTTGACTGATCTCTATATTCCGTCTGTTTCTGAATGAAATAAAAAGTAAATATGACCCAAATAAGTCACAAAATAATAATGACTCCATTTGGATATTTGGAAAAATTCCATAGGATTATATCTCATATCCGTTTGCCTATTCTGTAATATAATATGTAGGGCTGAAGTTTATGTATGACATATCTTGCCTTAGCCCCGCCCACTCATAGATTGTCACATGTCAATCAATAGGTTATTCTTTCTAAGAATATTATTATGTTATTTAGTCCCCCACGTTTTATTGACAAACATGCACTATGTCCCTTTAACCCCCCTCACTGTGGGTGTAGCAGACCGTGTTCCGCTTTTGACCAATCACATCGCACCTCAGCCTCATTAATAATTACACAGATCTATTGTACTGAACACACAAAGAGTTGAGAAGTGCACACATCTGGCTTGGCTATGGTGACGAGAGCACACATGTTTAAGTGTGTATGTGTGTCTGTCAACTTCGCATGCATGCATGCATCCCACACACACATGAAATGTGTGTGTTTGATGTAATATTGTCTGGAGATTCATGAATGTTTGGTGGTTTATTTCAAGACACTTGTTCTGGCAATGTAGTCAGGTGACGTTGAATTCTGCGCTTTTTGGTCCGCATCAACAAAAGGATGACATTACAATAAGTTTTATGGTGGTAGCCTTGAGATGGATGTTATTGCAGTCAAAGGACTTTGAGCTTTTCAAAGACATTTTGGTATCAATACTCTTGTCTCAGAAGATAGTTCAGATTTTATATTAGAAGAAATGAATAATTTGCAAAATGAGGAAGTAGTGATGAAAAGTGGAGGATAAAGTGAACGATTAGAGACCAGTCAAGAAGCATTCTTTATTGAAAAGAACTGGTCAGTGGAGGGTCAACCTAATGTGATAATTGCTTGAACAGGAAGAGACCATATCAGGGATATATTAATTTGATGTTTCACTCAAGGATAACTTTATGTGCTACAAACTTGCATTTTGACATGGATGAAATGTGTGCCTAGATTGAACGGAGACTAAACAAAATCTTATTTGGAATTGCTTAAGTTGGATTAAACCGCCTCTATGGGCAAGATGGGAGCTTCTAAGACAGTGAAGAGGGTGGTCTCCTGTTTTACTGTCGACAAAGAGGGCTATGAAGGTAAGAAAAGCAAAAAAAGAGTTTATACATCAATAGACTTGTTTACAGATGTATACCCCTTTAAAAAAAAAACTTATCCCTTTATGACACAAGTGCTTGCCAAAGGCTTGCAAGACATAGCAACAACTAATGTTTTCCTGTCAATATCTTTCACAGAGATGCTAAAATAATTAAAAGTGAATTAAATAAGCTGTCAAAGGCTTTTTTTAAAAGAAACAGCAATAAATTTGAATACATAGGTAAACCAGTCTGAACAGAATTTAAAAACCAGCATGCAGCGTCCATGCGTGAGTTTGAATTGTTTAGGGAAAGTCAGGACAATGGAGCCACTCCGCGGCCGTCTTACAGTTACACATCAATATTGGTTTTAAACATATACTGTATATACAAAGGAGTGATGGTAGAAGCAAAACAATTACATACTATACACAGAGGGTTATGTTATTACACATGTTCATGTAATGAAGAATATTTGAAATATTATGAATGTTTTAAAATATAAGATATGTGATCACATCAAGTTTAGACAGAATTAAAATACACACAACAGATGCAATCAAGAGTAAATACTTATTTGTTGAACTTTCTGTCATTAGATGACACTGGGTTTTTAATTCATTTTCAAAAGTCATGAAAATTGAGCATGTTACAATCAGTTATGTACATAATGATTATTGTGAAGGATAATTGGTACATCAATATTGATATACAGATATTAATATATCAACATTTACATGAAATTTGTGTAAAATGGTGGTAATGGATAAATATATTGTCAGTGAATTATAAAGATAAATATGTATGTAGCTTCTAGAATATTTGGGGGTATGTGGTACATTGAAACCTGTCTATAAAGACCACTCAAGGGAGACAAGAAGAGCAAGTGGTCTTTATGGACAGGTTCCTTCAATACACATTTCAGTGAGAAACGTTCAAGGGAAACGAAAATTGTGGTCTTTATAGACGGGTGGTCTTTCTATACAGGTGGTCGCTAAAGCAGGTTTGACTGTATATGCAGAAATGCACCTTAGACCAGTACCATCAGCTGATTCTGTTAGCCCAATCCTCAAAGATGGCTCTTTTTATGATGTGGTATGCATAGAAAGACAATTCTGAGATCAGTAAATTGGCTGCAATTGAATAAGCAAAGTTTCAACTGTTTTAGTGATATCTTGACTTCTGTTGTAAAGGAAATGCATTTGGAGAGAAATTAATTAAAATGCCATTAAATTAGACTGATATTGAAGGAGTGTATTCATAATAGATTGGGTAAAAGTGTATGAACATTTACAAATTCAAACATTTAAAATACAAATGATTGGACACAAAGCTTTCCACATATACAACTAACAAGAATGATCGTAAGTGATCACGCATGAAAGTTTCAAGGAAAAGTAGACTATGTGACGTATGAGGAATTAAGAACTTAATGCCTAATTGCAACACAATGGAAGCATCTACCAAAAATGTTACAATCCTGGGGCATTAGCCTTCATGCAGATTGCAGGAAGTAGATCCTGGTTGTGATGCAGGGTGCATCGTCTTCTTTTGCAAGAAGTGCTGGTGGATAATCTTCCAGGTACTTATAACAATTAATGAAGTTAATATCATTGGGGAAAAAACTCACTTATGCGTACAAACAGCTGTGGAGAGCTTGGCATTTAAGAGGGTATACCTTATTTTGTTATGATGCTGTATATTTTTATGACTGCATCAAATTTTTGAACTTGCAGTGACCTTGCATTGACCTTGCACGATGTTAGCTTGAGAGGATGTTAGCTTGAGAGGATCTAAATTCTTGATTAAAATAATATTTGTTCGAAAATAGTTGCTAAGAAGTATGAGTAGCAAGTAATGGTGATGGTACTTTCTATCACTGTTCTGCTTGCCTGGCATAGCAGCAATTGATTATTGAACAGACTTGTGTATTTTGATAAACTAGAAACTTCCAGTTGCAAATCTTTTGTTTATTAACATAATTCCTGGAGCTTATCAAACAATATTAAAGCTTATGTACAGTTAGTGCAAAAAGAAAAATGGCTTAAACATGTTGAATATAATGGCGTATGGTGGGAGGTCATTTGATATTTCATCCATGATTTCTGATGAATTGTAGAGTAAATATCAGAAAGAAACGCTAGATCACGACCGTAGTACACTGCCCTACACTGGAAGGCGCATGAACCCTCCCCCTCCCTCACGGAACCCGCACGTGATTGAATCAATGTATCAAAAAAACCTTTATATAGAGGAAATAGAGGCTTGAGTATTAATGGGTCTTAATGGGGCTTAATGGATGCATTCTTGAGTTTATTACATGGAGTATCCATTGTTTGTAATTAACTTTGAATGGTATGTAGGATGTACTTGTCTGTTATCTTAAGTACATTGTACACTTAGTTTAATCTCAGTTGACTTGAGATATCTTTTATGTCCATTTGTAACAGAGCCTTGAATACTTACTGGATTAACCCTTTCAGGACAGGAATTACTCAAGGGCTATAAAATTTATCACATTTTGTTCTTCAAATTGTTCTTCAAATTGGCAACAATAGTATTTTTCTTTTAGTGCTACACGGTTCTAAAGGTGTAATATCTGAAAAAAATTTACATGTTTGGCAAGTTTGTCAAAAGTTGAAAAAAATTGCCAATTTAAAAAACAGTGTTTTTGAACCTCTCAATGTGTTGCCAATTTGAGGATTTTGAAGTTTATTCTCATTCTTAATATTACTGGCATCAAACACAGTATGGTCATACAACAAAAATGGACACAATATGAGCAGAAATTTTGCTCTTTTTACTCATGCATCTGGTATGTTTTTTAGAGCTCTAAATCAAAAGTTATTGAGCCAAACCACAAAATGTCAAATGTCTCGAAAGTGTTAAGAGACTAGGAAGTTACCTATATGGCTTAGTTGTATTTAGTATTTTCTATGGTGATTTCACTGTAAGATCTCTTCTATGTCAGCAGTGGTCGAAATTTTCACTGTGAAAGAAGATTTTTGTTGGTCTCACAGGCTGTAGCCATTAAATACATTTAACTCCACATCAAAATGAAGAGATATAAAAAATTCCAGGAAGTCATGGAATGGTAGCAGTAGACTTATTGAGATTTCAATGTCGGAGTAATTTATTCTATCCATTTAATATATTCTATTTTGCTGAGTAACCCATACCTGTGCATTGGTGGAAATATTATGATTAGTTTTAAAGCTTAATGGATGTATAGCCTGCAACTAATCTACTCCTTTCTCTGTTAATACAGAATTAATTCAGTGAGTACTTTGATGCAGAGATATATATAATCTTTTTAATTACAGCTGGTTAGATTTGAAACCCTATACATCATACATGTATCTAACAAAATCTCCTGTGCTCGTTAAAAATCATTCCAATCTCGCTTTTCATTTTTCATGATTATTTGTTGTAATTAAACCTGCACAAATTGGCTTCCAATATTTGCTGAAATCAAATCCTGCTATTATGCTGCTGCGATATAGTGAGGGAAAGGGATTGGAAGGCTTGGGGTTGGATTGAAGCCAAGCTAATTGGTTACTTTATTTTGATGGCTGTTAAAGAGGACGTTCGATTCAGGGAAATTGGGGAGGCTAGAAGTATGCTTTGCAGGCTTTTCCCTCAAACTATGATTTCATGTGAAAGAACATTTTTTTACTAGCTAGCTAAAGTAACAAGAATTGTATTTGATGAATATATGAAATTTTTAGATATGTATATCACTGGCCAGTATGTTCTTTCCATGTAATGTGTTGTATTGGGTACTTTTACATGTTTGTTTTTGGTTGTGTGTGTGTGTGTGTGTGTGTGTGTGTGTTTGAGGGGGGGGGGGGCTCACTTTTCAGTATTGAGTAGTTGTAGCTTAGTTGCTATGAAGATACAGTATTGTATAGTGTATTTCTCCGATATTCATTTGTTGCCTTTTATTTTTTGTTGATATTGTGTTTCGTTTTTCAATAACAAAAAAAAAAAAGCACTTCTAAAAAAGAGTGAAAAGAAAGCTTTCAGCTGTATAGTCCCATACATGCATACCTATAATTTTGCCTCTCATATGTGAATTTGACCTATATTTCAGAGTTGTGCTAGAATTGTTTGTATGTAAAGCAACTTTATATAAAATTTGATTCCTTTTTTGTTGCTGCATAATTAACCAACTTCACCTATTGCAAATATTGTTTCCTGGCCCATAATAAACAATGCCTTTAAACTAGAAGCCTTTCTGGAAACACTTTTTGAAGGACATCTGAGACATTCCCATGACGGCTGACTTGTTCCACAATGACTCATCTCAGTGTAGAATCCTTGAATCAAAAATAATTTGCAAATTATTTTTATCATGTGACATGTGCACTGTGCAAGCTTGTAAATGTGCTTCTGTTACGCCAATAATGTTGATTCTGATTCATTTATTTAACTTTAATTTCAAATTAATTTCAAATTTGTAATATTATATTTCCATTAGGCCCATATCAAATTATAGTACAACATTGAAAATAGCAGCAGATACTGTTCTTTCTTAAAACTTTTTTTTTATATTGTCTTTCAGGGGAGGAGCAATTTTGCATTAGGAACTAGAAAATTATTGATAATAGGGGCTTTGCATGATAACTCGCACTGACTTGATTAAGACAAATCCTGTGGGGACAGGCTCACCTGTAAAGGAATTCAAGAGAAATTGGTGTGTAATTCAATTTAGACTTAGACTTAGAACACACTCGCGAAGTTATGCAGGGATGATTTAGCCATAAAGGCGAACCCCATCCCTTAGCCTATACCCCTTAGCCTACCCCACCTAAAGACCTAAAGAGAAAAGTTCTGAGAAAGGTGAAAAATAACTTGTGAGCTTTCTCATTCCTTGTATGTCAGTTTGGAAGAAAATTATAGTAGAAATATCCTCTGAAAGGGATAATTGTTCCTCAAATGCCCTCATATTTGAGACATGATGAGAATTCATGCCACATGTGTGTGCAGTCCCTCATACCGATTCTTGTGTGCAGTGCATGTGCTTTTCACCGAGACTGCATGGTCAATTTCTTATCATCTTGATGATTCCAAAACCTCACAGTATACACCAATTCGTATGTAGACATGATCAACCTTTCCCAATCGACCGCTTTGGTAATATATGCAAATTTTATGCATACCTTTCAAACAAAGGTTGTTCTTGACAACCTGAAAACTTGCCGGAGGCTTGCTGGGCATAGCAACAAATATTGTATGTAAACTGGATTCCAAGCATTGAGGCTCATTTAAAATAGCATGTTCATGGAATAGCTCGTTACTAGGTGCTCAGAGAATATATGTGCATAAATTTGCATACATTACAGAAGCGGTCTATTGCTTTTAGACAGTTTCTTTCACAGTGTAATCGCATGACCAGAACTCAACTTTATCTTTAACCCTAAACCTAACCCTCTCCCAACCTACTTCCTAAAACCAGTGAGGACAGGCTTACCTGTTAATGAAATCACGCAAAAATTGATACATGATTAAATGCTAGCTGTAGAACACACTCATGGAGGTACAGTATGCGGGGAGGATTTTAACAGATTTAAGTCAGGCCCCAACCATTACCCTACCTCAATCCTAAACCTAACCCTCTCCCACCCTACTTCCTAAAACCAGTGAGGACAGGCTTACCTGTTAATGAAATCACTCAAAAATTGGTATGTGATTAAATGCTAGCTGTAGAACACACTCGCGAAGGTATGCGGGGAGGGTTTTAGCAGATGGAAGGCAAATATTGACGTCCGTTAATCACATCAGTTGCCCCCGAAAAAACGCTCCCTCGTCTAGACTGATGATAGGACGGGGAAATATTTGAGGTAGATTCTAAGAGGAGTGAGTGATGATTTGGGTCATTAATACAGCAGGAATGCGGACATGGATCACATTGAGTGACTCCGATGATGAACTTGGTGGTATAAGTTTGCAAGAGTTCAATGCCAGAATCGTTAAGTGTGGTTGAGACCCAGAAGGACTTTAGACTAACTTATACAATTTTATAAAAGATGACGCCCTTTCGTCTCTCTCAGCAGATGAATTGCAATGTACTCTCCTAAACCAAATATCTTGTGAGGAACAATTTCGAGGTGATTAAGCTTTAAGGAATGCGTTTTCAGACAATGAAATAGATACACAGGAGGAAAAGTGGAATCCTGGCATGCTTCTTTTAATTCGATTTCAGTTCATGCAAGGGTGTCAGTCAAGATCAGTTCATCCTGTGCAAATTGAATCATGAATGTTTAAACCATAAAGAGCAAAGTTGAGAATAAATTACAGCATGTTAGTTTAATAGCCTCTGTCAACTGTGTGTAGTTACTACTGTATGTTATCTTATATTTTATAATACCGGTATGCTTTTAGAAAAAGAACAAAATAGTTCTTGTAATTTCAATGTTACTGAGGAATTGAAGTGGAAATTAATCCTTTCAAAGAATTGAACAGCAGTGGGAGAGAGATGAGCTGGTAGTATTCTTGAGTAATTTGGTTTTCATATTTTCTTTTCATCTATTTCTATATTGTATATTCATGTATCTATTATTATTTTTTTGTGTGTGTTAATATGAGCAGGACTGCTAAGAAAAACATATGAAGCTAATAAAGGTATTCAATCACACAATTTGAAATGAATAAGATAGAATAAGATAGAATGAATGTAAGATAGAAAATAAATGACATACATTTTTACATTGGATAATGAGACTGGTAGCTTAACAGCAAATATCAACCCTGGATATGCTTTGGAGAGAGCGAGAGAGAGAGGTAAATACATTTACAATACATGTTCATTTTGAATTATTGATTAAATACACATCAATATTGAACAATGAGAAGATGAAAACAGTGATAGCAGACCAAAGGATGGATCTAATAAAGATAAGTTTGGGCCTTCTACTTAACCAACACCATGGAGTGAAGAAGAAAGCATAAAACTTGTTTTGGAGCCAGGCTTTAGATCAAAGCTTCAAACAACATTCAGAGTTTAAAAGTTCAAATCAGCCCCTAATCCTCATGAAGAATATTATGTTCATGTTTTGTTTTGCTGTGGTGGTGTGACTAGCATTATGAACGATTCCATTCAAGATTTATTTTTGTTCGTTGAACTTCTGACCGTCTTTGTACACCAATCGAAGCATATGATTCTCCTCAGGTGTTCTGCCTTTCCATTATTTATCATTTTGATGAATATAATGTTCATTAGTCAGCATCAGAATTTGTAAGTCTCTCTCTCTCTCTCTCTCTCTCTCTCTCTCACTCTCTCTCTCTCTCTCTCTCTTGCTCTTATGTTTCTTGTTCAAGCTAAATACAAAGTTGAAGGGCCGTATTAAAGGGAAAGTTCACCCTGGTAGTTAGTTGATTTGAAGAAAAGCAGTGAAATGGCAGTGGGGGCGGTTGCCAAAAAAAAAACAAGAGCGAAAAAGCGGGGGGAAGTGAGAGAAAAAAGCCTAAAAAGATGCAACGGGCCATTATCTTTCTTTCAAAATTTGTTAAAACATCAAAACTTTCGCATTTCGCATGGGAAAGGGGGAAAGTTCCCACCCCCCTGCACCAACCCCTGTTAATGTACACAGCAGTATTGCGTCCAAATAATTGAAAAGCAGTCGGGGCGTCAAACTAACTTTCCGCCTAAAAGAAGACGCTATGAGCCGTTATCTTTCTCTCAAATTTGCTCAAACTTCAGAGGGAGACTCCCCCCTCCCTGCACCCTCCCCCCTAGGGAGCACGCTTCGCATGCTTATGTAAGAGTCAAATATGCATAAATGCAGTTTTGTAATATCATGTGAAAAGTTAGATGAGATACTTCCAATAGCCAATCTTTGGTATAGAAGTTACTGATTACAAGTCATTCTTCTAGTAATCCTTCCCTGGGATTAATTGGTCTAAACACACCTCAGAACAATAACCTCTTGTGGTTCAATCTAGCTGAATAAAACCTACCAGCATAACCTGTCCTTTCCTATTAGTTGGTCATTAAAGGTCTTTAATAGAGTAATCCCTCTTTAGAATTAATTGCAATAGATGTTTACAGAGACTTCTCATTCTCACAGTCCTGGATGTTCAGTGACTTCCCCTCATAGTATTAAAGAGTTGAGAAATTATGTTCTTAGGGTTCTTTTAAGTCTTCGGACTCCTTCCTTCGTGCTGTGCTCCTGCCCGTGCGGGCCTTGATAGGGGAGTACCAAGTCTTCATACCAAGCCTTTTCGTATCGCTAATATATATATGTATATGTATATGTTCAACTGTGATACTTTATCATCACCTACTTCTCCGATGTGCATTTGCTCCTGCATAAGCAGGCCTCTAGTATATAAAACTGTTCCACTTCGATGTTTATATTCGACAATAAATGCTGTTTTATACATTTATATCTCCACATTATGAGTGGACTCTCCTTCGTCATGTCATGATCTTAGTTAACACTCGCCATCATCCACACTATGATATATTCTAATGACTAATACTAGTCTGCATGCACAGACCCTAATTTGACACTTTATCAGAAAATCATTGTGTCTTGAGAGAAGCCTAATTCAGCTATCTTCTGGTCGTGTCAGGAGCAGCTACAGTACATGGCCTATGGTAGTCTTACTGTTTTATGACTGACCAGGGTTTGTGCCTGCAAACTAGACTAATACTAAGAGTGTTACACATACAACCCCCCCCCCAAAAAAAAAAAAAAAATAAATAAATAAAATTGAATCCTAGCTAGGCAGTTGATCATATACTAGTAGTTTGTTGATAGACTAGAGACAGTTTTTTAGGCTACATGCTTTTGTGAATATATTGATCAGCCAGGTCTAAGCTCTCCCCCCCCCCCCCACCACCACCACCCCCCCCCCCCCCCCCCCCCACCACCACCCCACCCCCCCCCCCCCCCCACCCCCATCTTAAAGATGAACTGAATCTCACCTCTGATTTGGATTAGAGGTCCCAGACTCTGCTGAGGAAGTTCATTGTTGGGGTTAATCCATGGGTGAGATTGAAAATTGATATCTGGATTAAGCTCCTCTTCTTAGACTTAACTCTGGCATAAAGGCATCATCTTTACTATTAAAACTCAAGAAACTTGTTGTGTTTCTAGGATTAGTATTACTATTAGCTTGGCTCAAGAGCCAAGACATAGACATTATAAAATAAAGATGCATCGCTCACCAGTGAATCATTAAAAAAATCAGGATTAATTGCAAACAGTGAGAAATGTCATACTGTAGTTATTAGTCTACAGTATGAAGTAGTATTTTAGATATTTGTGATTACCAAACTAATGGGGTGTTGCAAGAAAGTTGCAATCAATTGCAAATTGTAAAGCAACCATTCTGGATGGTCCAGGTTCTGCCCATTCAAGACTATGCGCTTGCAACAATGATTTTGATTGGTCAATACCGATCAGTTGCAACTTGCAATCAATCGCAACTTTCTTGCAACACCCCATAAGAGTTGTTCATCTGGTCATTTAAAAACACCCTTTATGAAATAGTAAGAAGCTAAGCCTGATTTGAAAATCAGTAATAAATGAGTCAAACAAATAGTAAGTTTGTTAGTATCCCTCTCGTTATAGTTATCCAAAATACAAAAGCAGTCCAATGTGTAATTGGCTGCAAAGATAACCACCAAGTGACCAAGAAACTGAAATATTACTCAAACTTATAAGCCTCTGGAGATTAAGTTTCAAGATGTCTTCTTTAACCTTTTCCATCACTTCACTTCATGAATTTATACTCAGTTCATTGAACTTAGATGCAATTTTACTGTCATTTATTGTAAAAAGTTAACATGATAAGTATGGGCAAGGAGGATTTTCATTAATGAGTTAATCTTAAGCATTTAAGATAGACTAACCACCTAATGATGGTCACTTTCTCAGAAACCTTTATAAGTTGTCAACATGTCCTATCTGTAGGGCTTCCCTCTTAGAACTGAATGAGTTAGCAAACATTCTCCAATGATGGGAAAGTGAGCTCCTATGCCTCCTTTATATCAGAAGGTCATAAGTTTAGGGCTGGATTGCTTGTGATTGATAACATGGTTACACTACTGTGTAAATGTTTGGAAGCTGCCATTTTATTTTGGTAATAGTGCTAGTCACCAAGACAAAGCAGTGGGATTAAAGGTGTAGTGTAATTGATTTGTATGTGTTTGAGACATTTATAGGGTTGAGACAACCCTATTTACTGCAATAAATCATATATACCTACCTATTATGCCTGTAGTCTTGACTACGGGACCCCTTCGAGAATTTAACACACATGCGTCACAATATTGTGCGCACCCCCCGTAATCCTATTGTCCCCTTCGCCACTCACGCGCGTCAACACGCTACGGCCATCTTCCTCTTTCTTGCTCGCCCCCGACGAGTTAGGACGTATTGTCACAGCGCTCCTGAAATCAGGTCGTATAGTATCTTTTTGGTGCGCTTTTTCACATAGTTAAAGCACTTTTAGGTACCTATATTCGTTTAGATTATAGTACTTTGTGTTTTATTAGTCACTCTTGCCGATTGCAAGGGATTTTTTGATTCCCTTTCTTGGCATTTATTTTTCTCTTTCACGGTCAGCCCCACGTAGATATTTCTGTGTTTGCGGGTGTTTCCGTTTGTCACCGAGCCTTCGGGTTCGGTGTTTGTTCTTACGGTTTTTAGGCTGTGAAAATTTCTTTAGTGCGTATCTCCCAAATAAACTTTAGTTTTATTTACTGCATGCAGTTGAAGTTTTTCTTATTTTGAAAAGTATACTTTATTGTCTGTTTTATTGCAGTGGTATGAATTCGGAAGAAGAAGCAGCTGGGTCAAGGAGACCTGCTTCTTCCGAAGAGTTGTCTAGCAAGACGACTCGGCCTTCCAGAACTTCCCCGAGTACAGCGGTACGCGGGGGAGGGAGGAGGGCTAAAGGTAAGTTGCCTAGTGGTGTTCCCTTGCAGAGTTTGCCAGTTTCGGAGCTTGCGGCTTCGGGACGGGTGGCGTTAACTGAATCGGGATTGTCAACTCCGAAGCCTGTGGTTTCGGGGTGGGTGACGTCAGATTCTAGTGGTTTGGATATCTCGAATCCAATCCCCCGGTCGCTGAGACCAGAGGGGGGGGGCTGTTGTTTCCCGTACGGTAGCGTTCACTCGCTCTGATCCGTTAGGGGAGACGCGCCCCACTACTGCAGGGCAACCCACGGGCTTAGTCCATGTTGGTCTGGGTTCTCAAACCCTAGCCCCCGGCAAACGCCATATGGGGGAACGAGTACTTTCTGGGCTGTCTTAGTTGCCAGCTAATGGGAATGCTCGAGCTAACAATGTTGGTCTGGGTTCACAAACCCTAGCCCCCGGCAAACGCCATATGGGGGAACGAGTACTTTCTGGGCTGTCTCAGTTGCCAGCTGATGGGAATGCTCGAGCTAACAATTATGGACGCTCTTCGGAGCAACAGGTGTTTTCACCTGAGTGCGTGACTACTAGTGCTCCCCTATTGCCGCTTTCGAGCGGTCCAATAGTGGGTTCACATGCCTTTAGTAGTCATCGGGCACATACCGAGTCATCTCGGTCTGCCCACGCACTGGGAGCTTTTAGCTCCCAACCCATGGCTACTGCATCCTCTTGCTTAGCCAATATGGGTGTTTTGGACGATTCTCTAGGCTTACGCCATGAGCGCTCCAATCCCTTTTTGGGAAGTGAACGTCCCTCCGCGGAGGGATCGGTTTTCACCTGAGTGCGTGACTACTAGTGCTCCCCTATTGCCGCTTTCGAGCGGTCCAATAGTGGGTTCACATGCCTTTAGTAGTCATCGGGCACATACCGAGTCATCTCGGTCTGCCCACGCACTGGGAGCTTTTAGCTCCCAACCCATGGCTACTGCATCCTCTTGCTTAGCCAATATGGGTGATTTGGGCGATTCTCTAGGCTTACGCCATGAGCGCTCCAATCCCTTTTTGGGAAGTGAACGTCCCTCCGCGGAGGGATCGGTTCGTGTTTCCGAAGTGGCTTCGGAGATCCGAATGAATCCGATTAAGCGTTCTAACAAAAGGGTTTCGGCTACGACTCTTGTCGAGCCAGCCAAGAAAAAGGCCAAGAAGAAGGCAAAAAGTGGCAAGGCTTTGCCGGCCTCTTGCCCGTCTGGCCTGGCTAACCCAGCTAGCTCCTCTCAAGCTGACATGTTCAGCATGATGCGGGCTTTTGCTCAGAATCAGGGTTGGTCCTTTGTACCGGCTACTTCAACCCTGACTTCTGTCCCTATTCAGGGGTCTGACTTTGAGACTAATCAACCTTTTGTGTTTGATTCCTCTTTGTCTGAGACTGATTCGCATGTGCCTCCTACTCCCGCGGCCCTTGGGGCTCCGCCGGGCGAGGAGACTGTTGGTGAGCCATGCGGGGACCCGCCTGCGGAGGCCTTTGTTAACGTTCCTTTGTCTCATTCCACTCGGGTGGAACCAGATTTGGATGCGTCCTCTCAAGCTTCGGTTCCCGAATCGCTTGGGCAGGCGGAGTCTCAATCGCTCAATCTCTGTGGAGTGGAAGCGATTGTTTTCTTGTCCAAATATCGCCCTGAAGTTCAGTCAACCCGCGCGCAGGGTTCGACTTCGCGTTGGTTTAAGCAGCGGGATTTCTGCTGAGTCTGGGCGCCTTGGTCCGGCCCATGGCTGTTGCATCTCCTTGCTCGGCCGATATGGGTAATTGGTGCGCGTCTTTGGGTCCAATACCCTCAGCGCACTTCTCCCATAAAGGGAGGTGAGCGTCCCTCAGTGGAGGGTTCGGTTCGTGTTCCCGAAGGGCTTCGGGGATCCGAACGAAACCGGATAAACGCTCTGAAAAGCGGGTTTCGACTTAGGCTCTTTTTGGGCCAATCAGAAGCCTAGGGAAGGGGCTAAAAGAGGCAAGGCTTTGTCTGCCTCTTGCCCATCGGGTTTAGCTAACCCTTCGGTCTCTCAAGCTGAGATGTTCAGTGTGAGATGGGCTTTGCCCAGACTCGGGGTTGGTTCCTTGTACCAGGATTCACATCCCCTGCTCTTGTCCCTTTTTTGGGTCGGACATCGAGACTAATTAGCCTTTTATGGTTTATTCTTCTTTGTCTGTGATGAGATCACATGAGCCTCCTAGTCTCGCAGCCTCGGGGCTCCGTCGGGTGAGGAGGCTTATGGCGGTTCATGCGTGAATCCGACCGTTTCGGCCTTTGTTCGTGATTCTTTGTCACGATCTTTTCAGGCGGATCCAGTTTTGGAAGCGGCCTCTCTAGCTTCGGTCTCCGAATCGCTGGGGCAGGCAGAGCCTTAGTTGCTCTCCCTTTGTGGAGTAGAAGCGATTGCTTTGTTCTAAACTTTCCCTGACTTTTAGTCAACCCGCGCGCAGGGTTCGACTTTGCTTGGGTTCAGGCAGCGGGCGGACGAGACGGTTTCTTCATAGATCTGTCCGCCCCGCTCCCCGGAGGTGCTATAGGAACTTGGACACCTCACAGGCTGTCCTTTTTCCCTTTCTCCGACTTTTGTTATTCCCAGGCGCTCGGGAAAACTTCGTTTGATACTGAACCTAAAGAGGATAAACAAATTTATTCCTCCGGTTCATTTTTGTATGGAGACTCTTGCCTCCATTCTTCCGTTGATCAAAAGGGAAGATTACGCGGTCTCGATAGATCTCAAGGACGCGTACTTTCACATTCCCATTCATCGCGCATCTCGCGATCTTCTGGGGTTCTCCTTCCTCTCGGAGACTTACCGGTTTCGGGCTCTTCCCTTCGGGCTGCGCCCGGCCCCTCGGGTTTTTACTCAAGTTGTAGCGGTGCTAGCGGCCTTTCTGAGGCGTCGCGGCCTGCGGTTGTTCTGTTACCTGGGCGATTGGCTTCTCCTTGCGGAGTCGCGCGATCGTTTGTTGGACGAGACTCGTTGCTAGTCTCTCTTACTCAAGACTTAGGTTTCCTAATAAATTGGGAAAAGTCAGAGTTAGTCCCCACTCGCAGCCCAGTTTTTCTGGGGGCGGTGTTAGACATAAGGAATCAGTTAGCTCGGCCCAGTCGAGACAGGATTCTCACCATTGTCTCTGCGGCTCGCAAGCTCTTGCTGGCCAGAAGAGTCTTGGCCAGACAGTGGCTTCAGTTTCTAGGTTATCTAGCCAGTCTAGTCGATGTTTTAGAGGACTGTCGGCTCCTCATGAGACCCTTTCAGAGACATCTCCTCAGGTTCTTAAAGCCGGGAAAAGACTCTCTTTTGGTCTGGATTCCAGTACCAGTAAAGATCAAGTCTCTTCTCGCTTGTTGGACGAGCGAGGTGTTTCTCGCGCGAGGCAGGTCCTTCTCTGCCCCTCTTCCGTCGATATCGGTTGCGACGGACGCCTCTCGGTTGGGGTGGGGAGGACACTGCAACGGCAGCACGGTTGCGGGGGATTGGTCTCATCTTGGGACTCTTCCTCATATCAATGTCCTGGAGTTTATGGCAGTTCTGTTGACCTTGCTCCATTTCAGAAGTCGACTTCTCAGTCGTTCGGTTCTGATTCTCACGGACAATGTTACTGTGGCGGCATATATCAATCGGCAGGGAGGCACTCGTTCGGTTGCCCTGAATGCCCTAGCAGCTCAGCTGTGGAGGTGGTGTCGTCGCATGGCAATCACACCCGTGGCCTCTTTCATCCCCGGTCGGGAAAACCTCTTTGCGGATTTTCTGTCCCGGGGCAGGTATCTTCCATCGGAATGGATGCTCCATCCGGGAGTATTTTGCCGCTTTCGCAGTTGCCTAGGTCCACTGGAAGTGGATCTATTTGCGTCGGTGCTAAATCACCAGCTGCCGAAGTATTGCTCCCGTGTTCGCGAGCAGGGAGCATGGGCTCTCGATGCTTTCTCCCTCAGCTGGGAGAACCTTCAGGGATTCGCCTTTCCTCCCTTCCAACTGATTCTGCGTGTCTTGCGGAAAATCAGGGAAGATCGGGCGAGGGTGCTTGTAATAGCTCCCTTTTGGCCCAGGAGGAATTGGTTTCCGGAACTTATGAGCCTTCTAAGGGCTCAACCGTTAGTTCTCCCGTTAAGAGCGGATCTGGTGTTACAGCCCCTATTGGGGATTCTTCACCACAATCCGGAGTCTCTTCATTTGACTGCTTGGCCCCTGTCAGGGAATCTGCAAGACAGTCGGGTCTCTCTGATAGAGCCGCGGACTTTTTAATGTCCAGTCGTAGGGTTTCTACTAGGGAAATTTACAATTCCCGTCTCTCGGTCTTTTTCCTTTGGTGCAAAGAGAGAAATCAAACCCCTTCTAAGGCTCCTATTGGTTCAATTGCGGATTTCTTAATCTCGTTATTTGACAAAGGGAGGTCTATTTCTACTATCCGAGGCTACCGTTCGGCGATCGGGGCCATTCATTCGGGTTTTTCGGATGGTTCGGGGATTTCCAATTCCCCGCTACTAAGTGGTTTGATTCGTTCGTTCTTTCTGAAACGACCTTCGTTTTCTAAGTTAGTGCCGTCTTGGAGTCTGCCTAAGGTCCTGGAGGCCTTGGCGAAACCTCCTTTTGAACCGTTAGGTGAAGCTTCGCTTCATCATCTTACGGTTAAGACGCTCTTTTTGGTAGCTATTGCCTCTGGGCAGAGGCGCAGTACTCTTCATGCTCTCTGTCTTACTCCTGGTCATGTTCGCTGGGAGAGAAAAGGTGTTAGGTTGATTCCTAGGGCTTCTTTCGTTGCCAAGAATCAGACAGCTACCTCCGGTCCTGTTGAGATTTTTCTTTGTCCGCTTTCTGACTTTTCTTCGGTGCGTGAGGACAAAGTTTGGTGTCCTGTTAGGGCTCTCAAATGGTATATTGATAA
The DNA here is from genome assembly GCA_025617745.1 of Heliocidaris erythrogramma. Lineage (NCBI taxonomy): Eukaryota > Metazoa > Echinodermata > Echinoidea > Camarodonta > Echinometridae > Heliocidaris > Heliocidaris erythrogramma. The sequence continues at coordinate 5,123,012 of CM046869.1, read as the reverse complement.
GACTAAGTCTTATCGTAAGGATGATCAGTTGTTCTTGATCACTAGAGAGCCTTTTTCTCCTGCCTCTCTTGATTCCATTTCTAGATGGATCGTTGAAGCTATTAGGGCCGCTGGCACAGAGGCTCTTTTATCCGACAGTAAGCTTCGTGCTCATGATACTCGTAGTGTCAGCACTTCTTGGGCTCTGTTTCAAGGTGTGGCGCTTGTTGATATTTTGAAGGCTGCTTATTGGCGTTCGCCCAATTCCTTCATTTCTTGCTACCTTAGGGATATTCCCGCAGGTGAAGCTTTGTTTGCGTCAGCCACCTTGAAGGCCGCTGTGTCTTCTTTGTAGTCTTTGGTGTAATCCTATTTCCTTCCGCTCGAAACATGCCTCCCGGTCTTTGAGTTGGCGCTGGTCTGGCATAATAGGTAGGTATATATGATTTATTGCAGTAAATTTGTAAAATCAGCACTGATTTTCTTATTTACTATATAAATCTATATACCTACCTATGACCCTCCCTCCTTCCCCGCTCCTTGCAAGCAACATGTTTCTACTTGGGATTGCTCGCAAAAGAGGAAGATGGCCGTAGCGTGTTGACGCGCGTGAGTGGCGAAGGGGACAATAGGATTACGGGGGGTGCGCACAATATTGTGACGCATGTGTGTTAAATTCTCGAAGGGGTCCCGTAGTCAAGACTACAGGCATAATAGGTAGGTATATAGATTTATATAGTAAATAAGAAAATCAGTGCTGATTTTACAAATATATTCCAAACAGTGTGTGTTTACAACTTGACTGCATCATACATAGAACAGTTTAAAAGTCAGAAACTGTACATTTAACTTAAAATATAATTGCAAGGTTGTTCATTATAGATATTCTGTCATTTTGTGTCCCAGAATGATTACTTTTTGATAGATGCTATAAAGATATATTCTTGTGGATATTAGGACATTTTATGTTTTCATTTATAAATAAAATGTTTCCAAACTTGGGTCAGCCATAAGTGAATCTTTTAATACAGCTTATTTCACCTAACAGTATATGTATGCTATATGTATGTGTATGGAAGTAACCTAACTTTCATTATGTATTACACTTTCTTTAAATAATCTTATAATGATATGGAATATGATTTACTATTCTGAAGTCTTAATTACTCGTATTGCATTTCTGAAAATACAAGAAAATATTTAGCCAAGGACATGAAATTGTTCATTTTTACTTTGGTTAATTTCCAATGGGAGTGAAGAGAGAGAAGAGGGTGTTGAAACAATAACAAGACTCTTTCATAAAACAGCTCATAAATCCACTCTACCTCATTTATGAATATCACATGTACATCATCCATGTACCTCCTACATGCCATTTTGTCTTTTACATACATCAATATTTCCATATCCTATTTTCCAAATGTTGAGTCAATGTTTCATAAAACACAAGGAAAGAACACTGCAACATGCTTTTCATTCACAAAATTGAATCAAAGAACAGTCCAGTGTGTTCATTTAGTCCATTTCAAGGATGGAACGTTGCTCCATGTAGACCACATTTCTAACACTAAGTCCCATCCATAATGTTTGCCGTGGGGGTGCATTGACTCTTTGATTGGATTGGGGAAGGAAGTGTTTACCATGCTTTTTAGAAAGAGGCCTCTCTCTCTCTCTCTCTGCCTTCAAATGAATTGATGGCTCCATCTAGCTTCTGTTTGATTTGTCTAATGGTAGCACGCCTCCCCATGAGAACACCGAATGGTAACACAGAACTAGAACAAAATGTCCCAACACCAATTTAGAAATTGAAGATACTGTTTTGAGGGATGAAAGCTTATTGCTTATTTGCATATTTGATCTCCTTCTTTTTTCGCCTGTCTTATGGAAATAATTTGCAGCATTTTCTAGATTTTTGATTTACATGAAAGTGAGTATCTGAACCAAACTCTCTTTCTGTATTTGTGTGAAAGGGACACTTTAAAATATATTTTCCCCTATATTTACACATTTAGTTATCAAAGGTTTTGATTCTAGGCAACTATCAGAAATTGTAGTCCTGCAGTTAGGCCTCAATGATGCTTACATAAGGTGTTTGCTGTCATAATACTTATATGAAATAAACAATAAACTAATTAAAGTAGAATTAATTTTCTATTTTTGGTGAATAAGAAGTTCATATCTTCTTCTGATTATGCTTCCTCTTGCAAAGTTACTTGTTGGCATGTGCCTTTAATCACCAAAAACTGTATATTAAAGCTTTTTGCTGAATGCATCATTAATTGCTTTTGAATCTTTGTTTGGTGATTGGTGATGTAGGTCAATATAAGCAATTCAATATGAATAATTCAGTAGCACAGTCAGACATACTACCAGCATATCAAAGAAAACAAAGTATTTGGTTTCATTAGATCCAACTCCAGTATAGTATATCATTTAAAAAACCAGCATACTTGCTACCGTTGATTTGATTTCCTTTTGTTACCATGGTAACAAAATAGAACATTTAGTATCATAGAGATAATTGCTGATTATTCAATAGGAATGATTCAGGAGTAGAAATTGTGCAGCATGAAAAATTAAGGAGTAATGGTGCAAAGTGAATGACATTAATATGTAATATGAATAATTCCTTAGTGAAGTGGTGCAACATGAGAAAAAAAAAATGTAGTAAATATAGTGCTTTATAAATAATTCACTTATATATAACTGCATTTTCATTCCCTCTTTATTAGTACTCCTATACCAGCTTTCAAAGCTTATCTTAAACAGTATATTAGCTACATGGGTGGAGAGTGGCAATTGTGGAGTAATGTCTTGCCAAGGGACATTTGTGACGCGGCGGGACTTGAACCGCAAACCATGTAATCCACAGTGCGGGGACTTGTCCACTAGGCCACGGCACCTCTACAATTATCAATAGTATTATTTTATTATTAAATATGCTCACCCAGTCCGACTCATTTTTCGTCATGTTGAGTATTGAGCCATATTTATTCAGATTCAAATTCAGACAAATTCAGTTGTGAAATCAAACACATTCTAAAAGCTACCAGCAAGTCAATTGAAGGAACTACTAAGTGTCAGGTTTCAACCCAAGTACAGGGATTGAAAAATCAACACATGCCTGGCTACCAAAGATTTGATTTGCTCTTGTTACCATGGTAACATCATGGAGGTTGACACATTAAAGCATTCTGGAGGTGTTAGCTGATGAAACATGGACCGATGCAACTCAAGCTCCCCCTTGCTGGGAGTGTGAAACACACCAGAAATTGGAATGGAATTTGTAAAATCAAACATTAGAAGCGCTTTCAGAAAAGATAGAGAGTGTTCTGTAATTTTATCAATGACAGAGAGAAATGCATTGATGGACTGAGGTTGATAAAAAGTAAACCAAAAGTTCTGTATTTTTAGAACCACATGTAGAACATCTATATAGGAATAAAGTGAGACAAACAAAAACTCAGTAGTTTTGTTTTACTATGTGATGTATGAAGTTTATTAGCACATAAAACTTCAACAAGTTATGAGGCTTACTATTAAATATACTGTTATTTCATTTAAAATTAATGCTTTTTCACCAGAAGAAAAAATATACAAGATGGCAGAGGGCAATATGACTCTGGAAACCTCCAGAAAAGACTCTGGAAGCCTCCGGAAAACTCCAAAAGACCTCTTGGTTAAGAACAATAAAATATATGAAAATCACTGAGGAAGTCTAACTTTTACACTAGCAAAATCCTAAAAGAGCTTGTGTGGGGAAAAAAGAAAACCCACAAAATTTTGAAATTGTTTAGTTCACATTTCTAAGCATTAACTTGAGAGCTTTTTCAGAACTGCTGATGCAAAGGAAGGCTCTACTTCTTTTTCAGAAAACACTGTTTGAATGAAAGGTTTGAATTTAAACTTTTATAGTGCATGAACAGGCATAGGTGTAAGGAACTAGTGTAAGACAATACCTTTCTTGGAAATCTTGAATGAAATATTCAGGAAAGGGAATGACATTTTAGTCCAAGTTGTGTTCTCTGGTGGGAGGATGACCTCATTTCAAGACTGCAATGAATATTCTTAGAGGTAGCTTCGATTTCTTATTTGCACTTGGGGCCTCACTGACTATAGTTCTTCAATTGGAATTCAAACCCTTTCACTTTGAGGATTGGACGAAAGTGTTCACAAGGCGGACATTTGATGATGAGCAGTGATGGTTAAATCTTTGATTACATCATTAAACCCTTTACTTGCATTTATTCAAACCATCTTTATTTTATTTATTAATATACACATATAATGCTATGAATTTAGTTAAATATTAAATAGTTACAGGAAGATTAATAAAATAAAAAAAACTAATGAAATTTGTTTGACCTCACTATTCAAGATCTCTATTGTGGAGATAAAGATCTGAATGCCAATATAAGGCATGACTTTGCATGTATTAATTTGCCGATTCACAATATATTTACAGCACAATTATTGTAGCTGATCCCCATTTGTATATCAAGATATCAAAAAGTTCATTGTTTATTAAAATTGGTATCTATTCATTCTTCGCAAATCATATATGACCAATATAACAAAATGCACAGGTAATCAAACCTGTGATAATTCCTTGATCAAGCAAACAAATGTTTGTATGCCACAGAGAGAAAAAAAAGAGTGATAAAAGACTGTTCATGATTCAAATTGGGAAATAGTTACATCTGTCCTTATCATGTGTATTCATAGGTACCTCACTAGACATTTGTCACTGATTTATCATCAATTTTTCACTTGTCTGATTTTTAGAACTTACAGTACTGCAGTTTCAGGAGTAATTGAGCCTTGAGAGCACAATGATGATGAGTGGAAAAGGAAAAGATGAAGGGTGGGTTAGAGGAGAAGCAATATTTGTTTCAGCCACAGGCATAATGTCAAATATTATCAGGCCAAGTTCATGTCTTATCAGTGACTATCATTTACTGTAGGGAAATCTTTAAGTACATAATATTAGAGAGGGCGAAGAGATATTGAGATCAGGGAAAACTCACATCTCCTTGGTGTGTGTGTGTGTGTGTGTGTGTGTGTGTGAGAGAGAGAGAGAGAGAGAGAGAGAGTGAAGGACAGGAGAGAGATGACAGAGAGGAGAGGGAGAGAGAGCAGAGAGAGGGGGGGGGGGTAAAGCAAGAGAGGGGGAGCGGGGGAGGATAGAGAGTTAGAAAATAGAAAGATAAAGGTCGATAACTATCAGTATTGGGGTTTTTTTACATTGAAATATTGACAAGTCTGATTCACCCTGTGGTTGAACATTAATTAAGGCATGATTGCATATTCAGGAAGTGAGTTTTTTTCCCTCTCTCTCCAGTTTAATGATTCTTTGCAATTACTGTTTGTTTTAGGTGAATGACAACGTCAGGTAGGGTGGAGGATGGATGTGCTAGTTTGTGAAAATTATGGCATTGATTTCTTTTTAGCCTCTCCACTCATCTGCACTCTCAGACATAATTATCAATATGGCGTGGTTGATTATGAAGAAAGGGAAATATGCTGCCCCCCCCCCCCTTCGTTCTCTCTCTTTCTTTTTGTGTGTAGGTGTGTGTTGTGTGTGTCAGTGGGTGTGTGTGTGTGTCTCTCTCTCTGTCTCTGTCTCTCTGTCTCTCTCTCTCTCTGTCTCTTTCTCTCTCTTGCTTGTCCTCTGTCTCTCTTTTTCTCTTCCTCTGCCCTTTGGTCTCCATCTATCTTTCTTTCTCTGTCTCTCTCTTTCTCATCCTCTCTGTATCTCCTCTCTTCCTTGCTCTCCCTCTCTATTTGTCCCTCTTTTGTTCTCTCCTATGTCTGTCTGTCTCTGTCTCTCTCTCTCTCTCTCTGTCTCCCTCTCCCTCGGTCTCTATCTCTCTCCCTCCGTCTTTCTCCCACACACATGAATTCACGCTGTGTCCTCATTCAGTCTGTGTGGGGGGAGGATCGTACTCCAGTGATCATTTTCACTCCAGAGCTTTAATGGTAAACCTGCTTTAGTTTCGCAGCTCAGGAAGAACGATGCATGACTTGTGGTTAAGTTTCTTATTCTAAAGTGAATATCATAAGATTGGAGAACATTTGGAAGTATGCCTTGTCTTGTGGACTAATCATGTATGGACTTTGATTGGGGACGAGGAGATGACTCTCTTATTCTTTTGTTTTAGAGGAGGTGAGTAGCCTGTGTCATATATGTCTTGGGGGGGGGGGGGTGAGCTTATTGTATAGGAAGAGTGAAAGGCTTGAATATGATTTGCTCATATGTATAACATTACATTATATAGGATTTGAAGGTTTGCATGGTGAAGTTGTAATTCAGAAAAAAGGTTTGCGGTACAACCATGTGAGTTGGAATAACTCCACGTTCCGGTCAGAATGCTCTGGCCGTCGTTACATTACATTAGTTTACATTACAATATATGGCCATTACATTAGTTTACACTTGAATCAGTTTCTCTTACTTTTCTTCTCTCCTTTTATCTCTCTCTAACTTGTCTTTCTATTTGTTTGAAAATAATCTGTATTTCGATCTTTTCACATCTCTCTCTCGCTCTGTCTCTCTCCTTATTTTCAATAACATGTTTACTCCATCTCCTGTGCCTTTTCATGTACAAGCATCAGGCTATGTATACAAGAAGGCTTACATTCATTTCACTCCACTGTGTGAATCATTTGTTTCCTTTTCTCATCTTCTTTCCCATTCTTGATTTCCATCCCTCTAAGTCAGTACTGGCAAACTCTGGTTTTGTATAGATGCACAATCTCTCTCTCTCTCTCTCTCTCTCTCTCTCTCTTATCACCCTACCTCAATGCAAGCATTGTGTCTCCCCTGCCTCAGGCTGTGTGTTCAAGATCGGTATTTTGTTAATTCGCATGCACCATCAACACTAATTATTGTACTGATCAATGAAATTCACACTCGTAGTCGTCGTATCCCCATCAAGTAAGGACGCTTACTGTTTAATGACACATCAAAAAACATCTGTAACTCGTCTGTTGAAAGTCAGAAGGACGCTCAATCTATGTTAAATGAACTTTAATAGTAGAAGTTAACACCGTTATGTCTCTGAGCAGATGCTACTCTTACTTTGTGAATGTACTTTGCAGATGCCTGTTTTTCTATTCTGATTTTCTGATCAAATCTCAAGGTTTAATAAAATGCATAATCAATACGCGCCAAGAGGAATGAGAAAAATTCGGTTTCTTACATCAGACTTATGTATGATACAATGCAAATATGATATTGTAATTTTCAAGAGCTATTTAAAGCTATTAGCTTTAAATAGCTCTTGAAAATTTAAAATTAAACCCACGATCAGAGATTTTTATGCATTGCAACATATTGACCATATTAGCTTTTACAGGGGCTTTCTATTGAGTTTTGGTGGGTTAAATGCTCCAGCCCCAGCCCCCAGCCCCCCGCCCCCCATCTGTTTTCTTTCTGAGGGGCAACTAACCCTCATAGGTGACATAACAGTCATCATAAATATCAACAGGGATAAACTTGTTTGTGGCTTTCTAGGGGCTCTTTATAGAGTTTGGGGGGCTGATCACCCTCAGAAGGGACAGCTATTGACCCTCTATTGAGTCGTGGATCACATAAGAGTCGTTGCGAATTATCAACATTGGTGCCATAACTTTCTTGTGGCTTTTTAATTCCTAATGAATTTCATTCCTTAGTCAATCCTCACAAAAGGAAGCACTTGGAAAGGAAAATCATCGGTTGAATGCCATAATGAATATAGATGTTACAGCTCTGCGGGTATGAAGAAATTTCAGGGTGGGAGTGAGTCAAATAATATCATGATGTGTCAGACAGTGGGAATATCAACTGGTGTAACATAGCAGAACCACTCATAGAATTTCATGTCAGTTTGAGCTTTGTTTTGGTACGAGGAATGTGAGAAATGTGAAGATTGTAATCCAATAAGTCAGTACCCGGTTTTTGTAGATTGGCCATGAATGCCAGGTTTGATATTTTCTTATGATGGCACGGACTGGACGTGACCCTCAATTATTTGAAGAGAAATATACAGCCTACATTCATGAAGAATGCAGACATATATTTGATCATAAATAATGATAGTGTTTATCTTAGTGTTGATATATACATTAAATCATATAGGTGAAATTGGAATAGCTTTAATCTAAAAATAGATTTATGCATTTCTATTGATTTCTTGAGAAAAAGCTTGTATATCAGTTGGTATAAAGCATTACCGAAATATTTTTTTTTTCATTTTGATTTATATTATTTCCTATTGCAAATGTTTTATATGGAATTGTAAGAGATATGCAGGAAATAAAATATAAAACAGAGGATAGAAGGAACAGTTTCGACTACTTTGTTGGCTAGAGTGTCATTATAATGATTAGCTTTCAGCCAAAAAGCCGACTGTGATCCCTCTCTGTCCGTCCGTCCGAGCAAGAGACAAGGAAAGGGATAGGACTGGATGACGCCCAACACTTGTGGATTAAGATTCTAAAACCGGAGAGCATTCCCGAGTAGACATTCAGCTATTATCTGATGCATCCTGGGAGAGTCTGCTGCCCCCAGTGTCTCGAGATCGTCTTCCCACTTTGCATGTTGTCACGTAGTAGTTCAATTGTTAATGGATAGTAAGAGGGATGTGTGAAACTTGAGAGAGAGGGATTATGTGCTGGAAGTTTGAGTTCATCCGATTGAAGATATTAGACTGATAGGAGAAGAATATGCTGTCTTTTGAGCACAGAGCAAGTGACAAATGAAAAAAAGGAATTTCTAAACCTATTACTCAGTTGTACCATATTATTAAACAACAGTACTTTATGTCATAAAAAATACAGGGTTTAGGTTAAAGGGCAATCCAACCTTGGTAATAAGATAATTTGTGTGAAAGCAGAAAAATAAGAAAATCAGGATAGTGAAAGTTTGAAAGAAATCGGACAAGAGCTAAGAAAGTAATGGATGTTTGAAAAATGAGATCGCTACATCTATGCGAATCTCAAGTTGGCAATTTGGTGAGTCGATTGTGACAATTTTGTGGACAACTCTCCCGTTTGTTGTTTGTTGTTTGTCGTACACAAAAATATCATTAATTTGCAGCTTTCTTTAAGGCGCTGTTATCCTCGGGGCAGTACTCAAAATATATTGGAGATAGCATATTGTTATAGGTCCTCATGAAAGAAAAAGATCCTACTGAGTAATACATTTTGAAAAAAGTGACATTTTAGTCATTTTGTGTGTTGGAGCAAATGGAGGAGTTGTCCACAGCTACATTACATCACAGTGACATTACCTATTCGGCCAATTTGAAATCCCCACATGTACAGTGATTACAACTTTCGAAAATTCATAACTTTCTTATTGCTTGTCCGATTTCATTCAAACTTTCACCAATCTGCTTCTCTGATTTTTCCTCTTTCTTTCAAATCAACTTGCTATTAAGGTTGGATTTCCTTTTAAGGTTTGCAATTGGATTTTAGGTTAGGTTTAGGCTTAGGCTTAATGTTATTGACCACAAAGGAATTGTCACCAGATGTTGAGTGATCAGTCCTGGAAATGGAGGAATGTGTCTGGAATGCTTCAGATGTGAATATTGTTAGAGCTGTGGTGGATCAGCAAATCTACTAGACTTAGCCACATATCTACTCTGTTTGACAGTAATCATAAACACTTAGCATTTGTCTGATCATTTTACAGTGAATTAACTTTTCAGTTATTTCATTACACCAGAGAAACACGTTCATTTCAACAAAACTCTGATGGATTAAAAATAAGTAAAGAAACAAAAATCAACAAAATTTTGCTGATGCCAGAGGAATAACAAAATTGTTTCCTCTATCCAAGTTTTTTCCTTTGTGATTTCTTTGCTAAATTATTCAAATAATAATTTGCTCTGAAAAAATAGAAAACAACAGGGGTTATTGGTATGGCCATAAAGTTAAAACACATTGGCTCGAATTCACAAAGGAGGTTTGGTTTAAACCATGGTTTAAACCCCCTCCTGGGTTTTATAAGCGTACGTGCGCACGGAATCCGATCCAATCATGTATTTTCTTTGAGCGCGCGCATGGGCAATATGCGCTTATTTACGTTTATTTTAGTACGCTTACGGAGGTTTAAACCTTAGCCATGGTTTAAACCTCCTTTGTGAATACGGGCCTATATGTTTGAAGTCAACAGTTATCCCATGTCTTGTACTGTTATTCTCAAATGGATGAATTGAGCCCTGCACATGCTTTGTTTGTTTTTGTTTGTTTGTTTGTTCATGTATTTACCAAGGGTATGCCTAAACTGTTCAAATATTCACCATATTTTACAAATGATAATGTTCAGTATGTCCTTCTGTCATACAAAAGCATTGTTTTCTCAAGTCCTTGTTATAAGTAAATTTGTGCGAATCTGGATTGGAAATTATCATTCATCACATTAGAATGTGATATGCGAAATGATATGTTTGAATGAATTGTGTAATTAACATAAATTGAATGATTGAAACGGATATATAGCCATTGGTGGGGGTTGTATTCTTTTTTTTCGGTAAAATCATGAATCGTTTATAGTTCCGCATGGTGTATACTTCTCATCATATCTTGTTGGTTTTGTTCCAGTGAATAATTTTCAAACATGCCATGAATTCTTACATGGATGGGGGAAAATGGTTGGGCTTAGAGTCCCTGACAAAACCACAAGTTCATTGCAAAATGAACAATTGAGAAAATTCTATTCTGTGCTTTATAGTTGGTGATCGGTGGGTTCATAGACCAGTGTGATACATGTACCTCGCAAACGATACTTGCAAGTAATTTTCTCCCGTTTAGCTGTCAGTATTTCAGACGTGTCCATAATTTGTTTGCTTCACTTGCTACTAAAGTTGACAGGAATACACAAAGCCTTTGGTCATGGATGATTGACCACCAACATATAATTCTTTTGAGGGGACTATTCCTGCTTTTAGCACTGAAGTCTATTGTTTCCATGACCAGATCGTAAACCAGGTGGACGGACGAGGACGGTCTTGTTCAGTTTCAGTTCTTCTTAACAAAAGCCGCAGACAGTTCTGCTTCTGTGGTAGATAACAACCATGTGAAATGCTTATGATTATTCTATTGTGGATATATTAAAAGATAAATTGGTGTGATCACTACTAAATGCAAGGACTTGTTGATGATATAAAGCTTGGACTCATCAAGGGCACTGGCCATTGACAGAAACTTCATAATCACTGGTTGAATGGAAGGAAGATTTTGAAGGAATCAATCCATTCATTTGAATAGATCTCATATGCTCTATAACTTCAAGTGTGGAATATCTCTAGGATATTATGTACACATGAAATTGATCTAGTGCTAGGTCCATAATATTTGTGCATGCTCGTTGGAAACTGGATAAGTTTTTCCTCCCTTTCCTAAGGTGTGAATAGGTTGTGATAAGCTTACAGATCTTTCAAAGTTTGAAATTTGTTGGATGGACTTTGTACAGAGGATCCTAAAGGAAATTAACTTTATTCAAGTCACATTTTCTTTTCAAAAAGTTTTTCTCTTGGACAGTGAATACACCTGAAACTCCAAATCTGTTCTTTTTATTAATGCTGTGAATGAATTTTCTTCTTAACGGGCTTTGTTTGATAGAGTACGTACTAGAGACTCGCTGAAGAACCAAAAGTCCTCAAAAAAGTCCTCAAAGATACACTTTACACCATATCAGACAGTTATCTACTTCAGTGAAAGACAACCTCCTGTCTGAAAGGGATTTGTATTGATCATGTGTTAGTCATGGAGTTAGAATTCTCTTTCTTTCCCTCTGATCCTTGACAACTTTAAAGCAGCTTTGTATCCTGAAACAAGAGCAATCAATGCAATCAATATTTCTGAAGGACTTCTCAATTACGAAAGTCTAGCAGAGTACCAACCGTTTCCTGCATGATGCATCAAGGGATTGTCTTGTCTACTGCCAGTTCTTATTAATCAACAAATTCGTGAATATATGCTGGAAGATAACATCACAATTTTGTCATTTTGAGTGAGCTAAGAATCTGACTCCAAAGAAAGAGTTTATATTTGCCATCTCACAAAATCCCTGGAAAATAGAAAAGATTGGGTGCAAATTATTAGGCTTATAAATATAAATTTCTCTTTCTACATGCACACCTAGCTGTGCACAGCTCTGGTATCTGTACTGGATATCATAATACAAATACAATCCTGTATGAAATATGCATTTGACAATGTATTAATACAGTTGAGCTATCAAATAACTATCCTGTCAGACATAAAGAGGATACTCTTTGTAGAACAGGATTTAGTATTCCAGTTCATGGTCATACAAAGGCTATCTCTAATCACTCAGATGGTCTTTGAATTTGAGGTTTTATGATCAATTTTATGATCGCATCTTTCTCTCTTTGGTCACTGATAATCTGGGTCAGTTTATTTCTGATTCATCAACTGTCTCTGCACCATCATTGTTATTATTGTCTACACCTGAGGGTATCATATTTTTTTCTAGAAAAACATAGTAATCATAATGATAGAATCATAATTTGCTAATAAAGTTTTGACTGGCGCTCTGTCTTTGGTCTTTGGAGGATATACTATATGTTAGAGAAGTATATTTTTTTCTACAAATCAAAGGGGATCGATGAAAACTTTGATATCTTACAAGCCATTCTTCTTGCGAATTACAGGCTAGTGTACAAGACATTTTGAACAGATCTAATACAGCTACTGGAGATGGACATAATATCCTTGTGTTTTCAGACACCCCTGCAAATTTGAAGAAATAGAACATAGATGATACAGAACAATCAGTGAGGAAATCTGTCTTATTAATTGACTCATGTTGCTCTGTTGGATTAACTTCTGCTTTGGTGAGGTAGATGAGGGAGACATGTATCGGGCAATAAGGAGACGGAACATGGGTAAGTCTGTGCTAAATTTTCTGGTATATTTTGAAAGCCAAAAGGGCGTTAACTCTATTTCAAAAGATGTCTGAAGACATGCATCGGGCAGGAAGGAGTCATAACATCGGGAAGTCTGGTACATATATATTATCTGGTATATTTTGAGAGCCAGAAGGGCAGTGACTGTTTCAAAGGATATGAATTAATGCCCTTTTGTCTCTGAGCAAAAGATAAAGTATATGGTATATGTATGGTAAAAGGAGAACAGAGAGAGTTGCTACAGTAGGTGAGCGGCCTTTCTAGAAAGCTTTTATAACACATTTTTCTTAGAGGAGAGTGATGCAGGTGATTGTTATAGACAGAAAGTCTTTGTAGAGAGGTGAATACTAAGACAGATCTCTTCTTTATGCAAATCAAAAGTTTTTTCAGGAGTGATAAAAGATGATCATTACAACTTTAGAGGAATGAAATGAAAAGTATTTGAAGTTCATGCACAGTCATTTCCTATGAAATGGCCACCCCCGGCCAGAGCAATCAATCATTCTGTGTCTATGTATTTACCTGCCACATTACCGCATGTATCATTGAGTCACTCTTGAATTCATGCCGGTATGAACAAAACAAATACCCACATTCATTTCAGGGAATGATTGCAAAATCTTTTATTGCAAATATCTTTTGCCGAAAAAAGTGCATGTATATAGCGGCCCACATGAGTGGAACTTGTTGACCTTCTGCAGGGGGTCTTCTGTCTGTTATGATGATGTCATGGCTTGAAGCATTCAAGTTTGAATATTTCCTTGTGTGTTTGTTAGACAATAGAGTGGAAGAATGGTGGGTTGCACAATGGAAAGGTGTGTGCTTAAAGTATAGGTAGAGTTGGACTTGGCACTGAATTCTATACAAATATATGGTAATTTCCTCAACATTGTAAATTGTTCTGATAGAATTTGTATCCCCCCCCCCCCTCTACTTTATCAAGCAGATGTGATACCCGGTATGCTAGTCCATAAAGTCTCTTTCTGTGATATCACCAGATTATCGTTTACATTGTAGGATGTTCAAGAGGTTATTAAATTGAGGATGCCCTTATGGTCTCGCGTTTTGTTGGTCCTACATTTCACCAGGGTAAGGTTAGGGTAAGGGTTAGCGTAACTAGAGCTACAGGAAGTAGGATGATGTTGAACCAATGAAATGTACATAAGACAATATGATGCAGAACTGATAGGACCAACGGGTAAAGTTAGGGTAAGGGTTAGCGTAACTAGAGCTATAGGAAGTAAGATGATGTTGGACCATTGAAATGTACATAAGACAATATGATGCAGAACTGATAGGACCGATGGGATGTAACACCGATGGAATATAGGATCAATGGGATGTAGGACCAATGTGACATAACCCGATGGAACGTAGGACCGATGGGATGTACATGTAGGACCAATGGGATCTAAGACCCATGAGATATAGGACCAATGGGATCTTGTCTTAATAAAAGTAATTGAATTAGTTGAATGTATAATCAGTTGTGAGAAAACGAGTGTATGCTGTATTTGGCTCATAAATGCTCGTTAAGTTAACTCTTAAATTATCATTTGTTTTATTTAAACATTTGTTTGATCCATGAACTTTCCGGAAGCCATACATAAGTCCTTTACTGGGAAAGTCCTCCCTCTCCCCTCAATAACTTCATGGTACAGGTATTAGCATTATTCTAATGAAGTCAAGCGATGTTGTCTGTATCACGCTGACTCATTAAACTTGACGGTGGGTCTTGGATAGTCACATGAATGTGAGTATGTTCTTCTCATTGCTATGACTGAGGATCGAGGGGGGTCATTCATATTGTTTAATATGAACAGACCCTTCTTGCTGCATGAGTAGGACCCCTAAAGTTTGTCATGAGATTACCAAGAAAGAGTGAAAGAGTGAAACAGGATGAAAAGGAACAGCAGGGTGAATACAAACTTTAGTTGGGAAAGTTTTTTTACCTCCAGTTGTGATGCAGAGCATTTCCATTTTCTTTATTCTTTAAAACGATGAAAATAAAATGCTTCATTACTGGGGAAAATATGTCCTCCCAAAAATTAAAATTGTTGTTTTTAGTCACAATGGTGCTTGTATTCTCTATGTCTTACCACTATTTAACCCTATCAGGACCAAAGTCAACAACACTATGTACAAAGTGAATAGTATTTTAGTCTTGTAACGAGAGGGTTAAGGAATGTTTAAAACTTTTAGGTGTCTGACTAGTCTTATTTCACGTTGTTACTGCAGGAGTGTCAGTCCGAGGTTTAAATGGCAAACAAAGCAATGGCTAAAGTCAAGTCTCCTTTCCAGACATGTGAACATTCCTGTCAAGATTTGATGTTGGAGATTAATTTTTGAGTATGATAGGGTCAAGTTAATCTGTGACCTTGAAATCACCTTGACAATGGTTGCTATTCATGTGCTATGAAAGGCATGTTACCCCACTGTGCTATGTTACGTGCTTTTCACCGGAGGGGGGTTATGGAGTCTAACAGCCTAATGTTTCGCAGGTTTTTGTCACCCGTGGGGTCTGTTTTATCAAAGGATGCCTTATTTTGCGAGGGAGTTGAGGCATAGCTAGCCATTATTGGTTTTGTTGATTTCAATTAAAGTGAAAGTGGTTTTGTGATGAGATTTTGATGATGGTTTTTATCTAGGGATTTCATTGCTTGACATGCACGTACATATGACAGGGCAAATTGAATTTATGCTAATGTGATGGTTAAAGGGATATATGGTCTTGAATAATGTACTCCTGTTTTATTTTCTACCATTTTATGGTCATTTTTCCATTTTGTCAAAGATAGAGGGTTAAATACAGCCATGGAAAAAATTATTAGACCAAGAATGGTTACTGATAGTGTTATTTTTGTGGTAAGAAGGAAATAACATATTATGAAAGCAAGGTATAATTGCTGGAATTTGGTATTCATTCAATGAAATACAAAGACAAACCATTTTTATAATTTTGTTTCCATATTATAGTATTACAGAAGCTTGGTCTGATAATTTTTTCCTGGGCTGTATATTTGGATTATGATTGCATTTTAGGATAGGATTAGGGTGAGGGATAGGGTCAGGGTTAGGTAATGTGTTTGGTCCAGGGTTGATTAAGTTTGACATTTGATTAGTGTTAAGAAATTGACCACAGAACTATTCATCTCTATTCTACAAAACCATGTTTGAAAAGTTGTGGGTTATTCATATCATTTCAGTCGATTGTTTGAAGGGCATTGCCTTCATGCAGACTTCATTTGAAAGAGGGTTGGTTATGTCAACATTTTGTGTGGCTATTTCATATATTTGATCATTTTCAATCTTTGATTGAATGTCAACTGACATTGTGGAACCAACCCAGTCTAATGATAAAGTTGGTGGGTTTCAGAATATTTACCTATATTCTCTGTGTAACCGTAGACACATTTGAGGGCTCCCTGTGTCAATAGAAATCTGTTAGCTCATAAAATCGATGAGGAAGATGAAGCATTTTTTGAAAAAAAGAGGTCTGCTGGTTGAAAACCACTTCCGCGAGCATGTGGGCCATGATATATGGGCACCGCACCTCATGATGTGGTGTGTTATTTGAATGGAGAATGTTATCATTGTTTGAAGTTGAGCAAACTATTTAGTGGTTAGTATAATGGTAGAAGAAGGCGTCTGCTACCAGTCTCGACATGTTGTAGCATCTTTCAAAAGTAATGTGATTAATATGAAATTATTGCAAAAACAAAAAGAAGAAAGAAAGGGGCTTGCTCCATATCTGCTGGATTTAGTGTAATTGCAGCCTCACCATACAAAAATAACTTTTTTTTTTTACAGCTCAATTCCATTATAATACATATACAAGGGCATATATTACCAAAAATAAGATATATTATACATGATATAAAAATACATAAACGTATATCTAATATATGTAATATATATAATATCTGTAAAGTGATTAGAGACATCGCTGATGTATTAGGCACTATATAAAAGCGAATATTATTATTATTATAGAAATATGGAATTTTGCAAAATTTTAGACCATATATTCATGCATTGACATATAAACCAGATGATATATAAAAGTAATGCAGTTTATTAATTTCACTGTCACAAAAAAAAATGCCCACATTTATATTCTATTCCTCATGATGGCTTACACATATCGCAATCAAACTTCAAATTAAATTCATTGAGTTGATTGTACAGGTAGGATCAGAACAATTACTCCATTTATGGCTTTATTTTTCTCTTTATACTGAAGTGTTTTTAGTGTTTTGTTGTTGCACATCTGAGCAATATACCAGCAATATTGAATCGAAAAAACTATCAATAAAGAACAATAATTACTATAATATAGGCTTGTTAATAACCGAGTCTGCGCTGAAGCATATGAGTTAGTGCCATCTATCTCTATCTCTATCACGTGGATATAGCATCGCATGCATGGCTCTGTGCGAGCAGTTGATGCGGCCGCACAACCAGAATTAGGAGCCCTATACACTCAAACACAGTACGTGTGACACCGTCTGCTGTGTACGATTCCAGTGTTTTCCTATGCAAAAGATACGTGATTGGATTTTTTGTTTTTAAAAAGACAGTATACTGATTGTCACATAAAATTGCCTTTAGAATTCGTAATGATAAATTGTTTTGTCTGTTTGTGAAGTTAAGTTTTTGTCTCGCCCACCGGAGGTGAAGGCGAGACTAAGGGATCCAAATGGCGTCCGTCTGTCCGTCGTCCGTCCGTCACAAACGTTAAAGTTTACCTGCAAGACTCTCTTATGACAGATAACTTTGCAACCGTCACTCACTTTTCAACCAAACTTGGGTTGCAGATGCATTGAGGGGACCTGCATGTTATGGTGCCGTTGGAGGTCACATGATAAGGTCAAAGGTCATTTCAGGTCAAACGTTAAAGTTTACCTGCAAGACTCTCTTATGACAAATAACTTTGCAACCATCACTCACTTTTCAACCAAACTTGGGTTTTAGAAGCACTTGGGGGACCTGCATGTTATTGCTGCCATCAGAGGTCACATGGTTAGGTCAAAGGTCATTTCAGGTCAAACATTATAGTTTACCCGCAAGACTCTCTTATGACATAACTGTGTAAATGTCACTTTCCAAACATTAGTAATGTAGATACATGTATATGCATGTTCAGCAGCAGTGTATGTTTTGAACCTCTAACCTTCAGAAACCCAGATACATACCACTATGCCATAATGGACTCGTCAATTTGACACAGGTAAATCTATAACAGCATGTTTGCAAGAGTGACTGCATGTTCAGGAGCAGTATATGTTTTGAACCTCTAACCTTCAGAAACCCAGATACATACCACTACACCATCAAGGTGACAAGCATGAAAC
Source organism: Heliocidaris erythrogramma (assembly GCA_025617745.1). Taxonomy (NCBI): domain Eukaryota; kingdom Metazoa; phylum Echinodermata; class Echinoidea; order Camarodonta; family Echinometridae; genus Heliocidaris; species Heliocidaris erythrogramma. The sequence goes on along the minus strand of CM046869.1, from coordinate 5,104,762 downwards.
CATCTCAAGAGAGCTGAAAGGGCATTAACTCTTATACTTTAACACAGAGTTAACTCCCTTCTGGCTGGCAACAGAGGAAACTGTAGCATGAGAGCGTCAGTGCATGCACAGTGACTCATGATGGCATTGATTTATTTAATTTCTTTCTCTGCGCCTCATTAACATTATGTCACCTTTGTAGATATACAAAGCACTTAGTAATGATTAGATGTAATTGACTGTGCATTAGGCAGAGTGTTCTGCAATCAATGTAAGCTGTATAGGCTACAATGTGTACTTTTGAAACACATTAAATTGAGCTAGTGTATTGAATAATTAATCTTGAGTATTAAGCTTCAAACTTCTTCCTAATCTGATTGCTCTGTTGTAGCTGATCAGGGATTTGAGGATTTAATTTGGAATAACAAACATTAACTCTTACTGTGCCAAGGGGTTTAGCTCTTTTCAAAATTTTACCAGAATGTGATCAATGCTTACTTTTCATATTGTCTGCACTTTTATTAACCATCTATTATTTCACAAAATATTGTGTACAAAACTTGTAGGGAATTTATTACCATTCTTATGGTACCAAACATTATTACTTTACCCAACTTTATGCACAAGAATTATTCATTTTTGTCCATTATATTCTGGTTTCTCATTTGTTTACTATTGTTTAATGTTGAAATAAGGTTATATCATTTTTAAAATCTGCAATATTCTCTGGAATTTTCTATAGTAGCATATAATTATTATCGTATATTCAGAATGCTTGATTTATGCTCAAAATTTTGATATATATTGACCACCATATACCTTTCCTGTGGTCGAGCAATTGGTGAATGAAAATCTGTCACATATACGTGCCATCGGCAATGAAAGAGTTAAAAAAGAGATTAAGATATAAATAGAAAGTGCTAAATTTCTGAAGTGCCTTTTGCCATTTATCAGTTTATAAACGGATAAATTCGTTTTCTAAAGATACAAAATTACTGTCTCGAAAGTCAGTTGGATAATTTACCATTGATGTGCTAATAACACTTTTGTACATTGTGTAGTGCCCTACATTATCAATGCTGGATCGTGATTATTATTATCCCTTTTTTTTAGGGGGGGCACACATATGTGTCCAAAATATCTGACAACCATTGACCACAGAACTATTGGTTTGCCCCCCCCCCCCCCCCAGTATGTCTTTATGAACTTAATCATCTGTTTTAAGAATCAAATACAAATCCTTCTAAACAATATTTACAAGTGTAAAGTTACAAAGATTTATTACCAGGGGAGTCTGAACTTGTAAATTACTGCTCATTATCTTAGTGATTAGGTGTGTTTATGACAGAATTAGGTTAGCTAGAAATCCAAATATCCTTCATCCATTTCCTTCTGCCCAACCCCCAGATCACAATGCCTTCTGTTTATTTCCTTCTAAGACTCTATTTCCTGAAATTGACAGAATTTCATCTGGCATCAGTCAGAGTTTCTTGATAACTGACTTTAGACCTGGTTTATCCGCATTGGCAGTTACAGGATTTATAGATTATTTATAGGAATAAGAACTTGATTTTGAGATAATTAGGCATAAAGTTCCATAAATTTTTGTCCATTTGTGTTTAAAATTTATTTCTATTTCTTAGAAATTAGTTTCTTAATTCTTTCTTAATTTTCTTATTGTGTGAAAACACATGATATATCTAGGGCACAGTTACATAATTTTCTTGAGAGAAAATAGAAATTTATGAAATATTAGTAGAGAACAAACAGGAGAGGTTCTTGCATGGTAAATCACAGAGTTGCCAATTTGTATTGATCAATAACACATTTAAAACATCACATTTAAAGCTTTCATATCCTTTATCAGATTTTCCTCAAACTTTCACTGATCTGTGTCTTTCAGGGGAGCATTTCATCAAGCGTTTTGTCAGTGATTTTTACCGAAATATTTGCTCTCAGCCAATCAGATGTAAGGATTTCAGTAGCTTATAACAGTTGTCAGTAAAAATCACTGACAAAACGCTTGATGAAACGCTCCCCAGTTTTATGTTTTTATTTAATCCAACTTGATGCCAGAGTAGACTTCCCCTGTAAACATGGAAAATTTGTAAAACTTTCTTTCAAAATGTTGTGGTAGTCTGGGCATAATGTGTGTGGTAACTATTGTATCATACATGCACAGAGAATGCCTTCTCCTTGAATAAACTTAAAATGTGTCATGTATTGATTGGATATAACCTCAGGAACTCACGATCAATAGCCCCCTCATACATGTAGGTTAAAATTAGCCTATGTCCTCTGTTTTAAGCCTCATCAGTTATGCATGGTATGCCATGAATATTCATGGTATATATTTGCTATTATTTACTGATGGAATTCCTGCTCTTGAAATTATAGTTGAATTATCAAAATTGTAAGATGTGCTTGGATTTTATAAGAGGTATAACCCTTCCAAATTAAAAAAAAAAGCTAACCTTAAAAGGTTGATGAATTGTAAATGTAGTCAATTTATTTGGAATGAGTATACTACACATACATTTACGTGTACCTTGTGTTAATTTGAATTGAGAATGACGAGAAAATGAAGGCTGAAATAATGTATACATGTATATCTGTATGAAGAGTGTGATAATGATCCCTGTGATATGAAATGATATAGAGAAGCATCAATGAGAGAACAATTTGTGAGGTTTCATCAATCGCTTTGCTGCCATCTAGAGGCAAGAGACAGTATAACTATCTGTTCCTTTTCCAACTGTCTGTTCTAGGTTGAAAGTACAGTTATCACATGCCTATCATTTGGGTACTCACATTTCTATCTTTTGTTCATGACTGGGACCATGATTTTATGAATATAATGACAAATCTTGTGATAAAGTGTAGTGTTATTAAAAAATTCATTACAATTTTTCTCTCTCTCTCTTTATCTATCCCCCTCTCTCTCTATCTATCCCCCTCTCTCTCTCTCTCTCTCTCTCTACCACTACCTCCCTTACTCTCCTTCATTTCTCCCTCCTTCGTTCCCTCGCTATGTCACCTGTCTCTTCTCTCTTCCATTTTCTCTTTTATTTTCTTCTTCTGTTCTTTTTTCCCTAAATCCTCTATCTTTATTTCTGCTCTTACTATATCTTTTTTTAAAATTTTTCTCTTTCTCTTTTTATTTCATTCTTTTTATCAAGATTTAGTGGTTTTCCCTCTTCCTTTTTCTACCTCTCTACTTTACTCTCTCTAATATATCACACAAACATACAAGTGCATATAGAGTTGATGAAGATTGATTGTTGTATAGAAATAATTAGATCGGTCAGAGGAGAGAGATGCACCTCTTTTCGATCGTACTTGACCTTTTGCCAATCACATCCCAGCTACCGGAAAGGTCAGTTTTCTCTCTGAGAATCTGTGAAAACATGGCCCAGGGCATAGCATGCTGACACAGTCCACATGTAATAACAATAACTACTATTTCTGTTTGTGTACATCTTGCAAGTTACAGGAATACTACAAATTGTGTTGGTATTAGACAGTTTTTACAGGGGCTATTATATTTATTTGATAGTAATTAATTATCTCCTTGTTATAAAATTTCCAAAGAGTGAGTTTTCAATCAACTGGTATAATTATGTTCAAACACAATTTGTAAAGATAGCTATTGTTATTATTTTTGTGGCTGCCTTAAAATTTATTCACAATCCTAACAAAGACCATTTTAATTTTCTGAAATTTTGACATATCAGCTATTATTTTAAAAGGAGTTATGTTCTTTTGAACATGGACAACTTTCAAATTGATTTAATTCAGGGTACTTCCTCAATCATTCTCAACTTGGCTACTACTTCTTCTTTTTCTTCTTTTTTTTTTCCTTTTTTTTTTTTCTTTTTATTCTTCTTTCTTCTTCTTCCTTCTTCTTCTTCTTCTTCTTCCTTCTTCTTCTTCTTTTTCTTCTTCTTCTTCTTCTTCTTCTTCTACTTCTTCTTCTTCTTCTTCTCCTTCTTCTTCTTCTCCTTCTCCTCCTTCTTCTTCTTCTTCTTCTTCTTCTTCTTTTTCTTCTTCTTCTTCTTCTTCTTCTTCTTCTTCTTCTTCTTCTTCTTCTTCTTCTTCTTCTTCATTTCAAGGTAAAGACAATAACACTCCTTTTGCTGTTGTGCAAACACAAAACATTTTCTTTGCTATAGGGTCTGTACATTAGACTAGCATGTCTTCGTCTTCATCTTTCAGCATTCCACAAACTCCTAGTAACATGAGATGAGAAGTAATGATGTACAGGTGAAAAGATAATACTCTTCTCCATCATTAAGACAGTCAGTAGTCTCCAACATAATGTTGTCGCTTCCCAGAGAACTTGTCTTTTACAGAACAACTCTCATATGCACAAGGCAGTTACATAACATACAGCTGGTGTTTTATGGAATGGATTAGTAGATGTTGCAGGGATCAGTAAGACAGGAAACAGCAAGGAGATTAGGGTAGGAGATTGAAAACAAACAAGACAGGACACAATATCGTCTATGATTCTAAAGTCTGGATTCTAAGACTATGATATCATCACCAGCAGATGATGCAGATCTGCATCTCTCATTTAATTTGACCACACCCCTTTCTCCATGGCAACATGAGGGATGATGCATGCATGAGACAAAGGTTTCAACAGATAGCCATCTTCAAATATATTCAAATAAATTCATTAAAATAAATGCAAGTCTGAACTCTCAGACTAAATCATTTTCAATACCAGAGGAATCCGATCTTTTCATAACCACACCCTTTCACCATGGAAACAAGGGGGATGATGATGATTATGGATGTAAGAGACAAAGGATGCAACAGATGCTCCCAATTTTATGAATGAGGAATCTAGGACACAGAGTCTGCTATCCAAGACAAGGCTGTTACCAATAAGGCTTTGCTCTCCTGCATCAATCCCCGCATCCTCCCTAGCAACATGATCCTCCTGAGGATGATGCATCAATGAGATGCTCTCTTGCATCAGTTGTCCTCTTTAGCATCTCTCATTGATGATTCAGTCTTTGCTAGACCAGGAGCATCTCACATTCAGGAGGATATTACAATGTGCAGTGATCACAGGACCTTTGTATTTGGTTTCTCTTTGCGATTCAATTGGATTTTTTTCTAATGCATCTTAGTTTGGAAGCTTTATTGAGGTCTGTTGTGTTTTGTTTTGATTTAAATCATTGGTTTTTATGTGTTGTACTGGTATAAAGTGTAGCATTATCTTTGAGTATATTTCATGATATTTCATGATCTCTGTACATTTTTCTTAAAGGGGTACTCCGGCCTGAAATTAATATGAATTGAATAAATAGAGTAAAATTAAACGAACAAATCACTGAAAATTTCATCGAAATTGGATGAAAAATAATAAAGTTATGGAATTTTTAAGTTTTGCATTATTTTGGTAAAACAGTGATATGCACGTCATCATGAATATGCAGTGAGTGAGCTGATGATGTCATATCCCCACTTTTTCTTTTGTATTTTATTATATGAAATTGCAATTATTCAAATTTTCTGCTCCAAGCCTATAACTAAAAGGGCCGACTCCTTATTTAATGTTTAAGTTCATCATTGCTGTAACTTATTTTGTTACAAGGGAGATATTATTTACAGACATGTATGAAAAAATGAAATAATGAAGATTTCATATAATATAGTTAAAAAAGGAAAAGTGGGGACGTGACATCATCAGCTCACTCATTACATATTCATGATGACATGCATAGAACTGTTTCCCAAAATAATGCAAAACTTAAAAATTCAATAACTTCGTTATTTTTTATCGGATTTCTATGAAATTTTCAGTGTTTTGCTTGTTTAATTTTACTCTATTCATTCAATTAATATTATTTTCAGGCCGGAGTACTCCTTTAATTTTGTTTGCAAGCTTTACTGAACATGATTCCCTTTGTTTTCACAGCATAGGCCATCTTGTGATTGACTCTCTCTCTCTCTCCCTCCCCCTATCTCTCTCTCTCTTTATTCCTTTCTGTAAAGTCAACCCTGTCTATAAAGGCCACCAAAGAGAAACAGGAAAGGTGGTCACTGTAGACAGGTGGCCATTCTGTATTTGTGCTTTAATGCATATAGGGTATGTCCCAATTTGTGACATTCTTGGTGTCATTTCTTCATATGGGGAGACCATTTAGTTGTCCACCTAGACAGTTTGCTTTTATGTAGAGGTGATATTTATGATGTGTTTGACAATATTTCTTACTCTCTCTCTCTCTCTCTCTCTCTCTCTCTCTCTCCCTCTCTCCCTATCCCTCCCTCTCTCTCTCTCTCTCTCTCTCTCTCTCTCTCTCTCTCTTACCGGTCATTTCTACATCCCTCTGCCTAACATTTTATATTATACATCTTTGTTATACTCCAGTCACACTGCCAAACCGACCCCACACCGACTCCAAACCAAGCGATTCTTGGCCATTGGTGGCAATGTAATTTTTTGTTCGGTCTGGCATCGGTCTTGTTGGTGTGACTCTGGTATTAGTCATATTGTACAATGTGTGCTTAAGTAACTATTATGTTAGAATTTCTGGCAACTTACATATAGACATGTGTACCTGTCTCCTAATGAATAGTTGATAAATTTCTTTGATATGTCATTAAAATCAAACAAGATAGCGTTCTATCTCTCTTTACTTTCAGTTGTGAAAGATTAAAACTTATAAACAAGTATATTTGTTATAATTATAACAAAGGGCTTTATCTCTAAACCATGTAGATTGATTATCATAATAACCGCAATTAATATTGAAAGATTATTAAACACGTTGAGCTTTGGATATGTTTGCACTATATAAGTCGTCATCATCATCATCCTCCTCCTCATCCTCATCCTCATCATCATCATCCTCATCCTCATCATTGTCATTGTCACTCATCATTATCATCATTTCTGTTATTTATTATTATTGATGTTGTTGTTGTATCAGTAGGATCCACCGTGGATAGCAATTTTCTCCTTTCATTCTTTTTTGAGTGATGAATTATTCCTTTTTTTCGGTTTTCACATTCTTTAGGGTACAGTTACTTAATGCTAGGAGTCCACTGGGCCGGCGCCAGTTTGCGCCAATGCAATTTACTGTGGCGCCTAGTGTCGCCAATAAGGTGCCTAGTGGCGTGTAGTGGCTCAAACTGCCTCCCAACTGGCTCGTGGTGGCATCAAATTTGAATTTGGCGGCAAGAAAATTTCAAAATGTTTGAAATCTTTGTCACGCCACTTGCATCAGCACCAAGTGTCCGCCAAGTGGCACCAAATGGCGCGAACATATCGCCCTTTGGCGCAAACAATCCGCCTATTGGAATCCACTGGAATGTAATGGTGCACGCCAAGTTGCGCCAATGAGATTTCGCGCCACATGGCGCCAAGTGGCACCTTGTTTGCGCCACTACGCGCCAAATAATTCCAACAAAGGCGGATCACCCGCGCCAAAGCGCGCCAAATGTGCAGTGGCGCAAGCCAAACGGCACCCGATTGGTGACTACTTCGCGCCAAATGCCACCTGGTTGCCCGCCATTCAGCGCCACGTACTTGCCGCCTATAAAAGCGGGGCGGCATCGCAGGACTTTCTCACACCACTTGCAAGATTTTCAACGAAGATGCCCCCAAAAGGGTCTGAACCAGGTAGCCGATGGCCGGCATTTATATAGTCGCCAAGTGGCGGCAAGTTCAAACCAATTTGGCGACCTTTGGCACAAATTAATCACCACGTGCCGCAAAGTAGCGGTCTATTGGCACCAATGGCGCCAACAGGGTGAATTTTGGATTCAAATGGCCGTGTAATGGTGCAAACTGCCGCAACATTTTGGAGCAAGCCGGGGGGCATTTGGCGCACGCCATATGGCACCCAGTTTATTCCACTTGGCGACACATGCCGAGCGGACATTAATTCAGCCCCACAGCGAGCCACTACGCGCCAATCACATAATCTTTGGCGCGAACTGGCACCAACTGGCGCCGGCCCAGTGGACTCCTAGCATTAGAAGTCTTCATTTTTCTATGAAATGTACAATTCAGAAGGTAGAATATGTGGAAAGCAATCTTTTGACATTCACAGTGAAAATGAAGATGGAGCTGAAGGCCTTTTACCCCTAAAACAATACAAAGTTAACATAAGTTTGAAGTGAGCCTTTGTGAAAACAATCCCTGTGCAATGTATTAGATCATTTGGACCCTAATATGCCCAGTTTGACTTTAGAAGTAACCCTCAACATTCTATTTATTTACTCTGGATACTAATCTTCTTTTTATTCTTCATATTTCTTTTATCATCTTGTGTAATTCTATAGTCACAGAATATGCACAAGGTTATAGGTATATCATGTAGTACCTGCATATTATCATCAATTAGATTTGGTCCAAATATCAGGTTGCATTTTTAACAGACTGACAGTACAGTATGAGAGAGAGTATGGATGCGAAACCAGTCTGTAACATGAGCACCCTCGTAAAGTGGCAGTTGTGCTTCTCATCTCTGGAGCCAGCTTTCATATGCTGTCATGTTTGTGATAAATAACTAGTTTTGAATCACTGATGGTCATGAAGATTTCCTTTACAAATGTCTCACAGTCATGACACTATGAGAAACAAATCACAAGTTATCTTGTCATTAATGGTGCAATGATTTTAGACACCTAAAGTTATACTGCTTTGACAAAAAGGTCATATTGTCACGCAAGTGAATCTTAATAATAAAAATTTTTACAATACTTTTTTACACTGGCAAAATTGTGCTAAGTCGCATGGGGCCAAATCCTCGTTTAGCCCCACCGATAGTACTTTGGGGCTATAGGGGAAGGAGTGTACAGACTACAACATCGTACAGAGAAACAGGTTTTGGTGAAGTCAGCTGATTGGATACATCAGTGAGCACACACCATAAGCCCTGCCCAGGTATACGATTTTCGTATGATACCATGTTCAGACTACAAGGGGATGGGATGCTGATTCTTTATCAAGTTTTGCTTAAAAATGATGGTCAAACATGCGTTTCGCCATACGACCTTTCACTATATGAAGTTCTATATGATGTGCAGACTATGAAAATTGAATTGCTTGGTGTGTAGCTATGTGATTCTCATCGTGACACAACATTTGCTCCTGCAACATTTGCTCCAAAGGTCAAAGGTCAAGGTCATGATTTGGTTTTTTGTTAAAGACAATGAAGATTAGGATTAGGATTAAGGTTAGGGTTAGATTTAGGTTTAGGATTAGGATTATTAAGGCAATTGTCACAGGAGCAAATGTCATGGAACCGATTCTTACATGTATATAGCCGTATGATGAGTTTAGGTAGTCTGAGCAGGGGGTTAGTTTCTCATTTCACAGTATAGTGAAACCTGTCTATAAAGACCGCTCAAGGGAGACAAGAAAAGCGGTCTTTATGAGCAGGTGGTCTTTATGTACAGGTTCCTTTAATACATGTTTCAATGAGAAACACTTTTCAAGGGAAACAAAAATTATGGTCTTTATAGACAGGTGGTCTTTCTATACAGGTGGTCGCTAAAGCAGGTTTGACTGTATCTTGTAAACACCTTGCATCTGTCTTGTGTCTAATATTGTCCTCTTCACTTTTTTTTTCAATATCTTTGTACAGACATCAGCCATGATGGCGGTGACAATCGAAAGAGAAGGAAAAGCGCCCCCAGCGGCCCGGTCCAGATGACTCCTGACCCGACCCAAGTATCCAAACTATCGGTAAGTCAGTCAGAGCCATTTGTTTATTTGGTGCCAGGGGATCATAAGAGAGAATTGCATCATCTCTGTCATTCTTTTGAAAATACATCAATCGTCATACATGGGACATGGTATTCTTCGAATAATGACATAGAATCATTACATACCACCAGATAGAATTTTCAAAAATAATTTTAGAAAATGTTCAACTTTTGAACAAGAATTATTTGCAATTTAATTTATGTAAGGAAAACATTTTTGTGTGAATCCACATTAGAATGACACAATCTTTATGTCATGATGATGATGATGGTGCAAGATGTTGATTGTGATGATGATGATGATGATGATGATGATAGAAATGATGTATGTTATAATTGGTGATGATAATGCTGCCGTGGATGAGATGATGATTGTAATGATGATAATGATGGTGATGATAGCAGTGATGGTGATTTTAATGGTAAATATACCTGCAAATATGCTGATACCATTATGTACCTTTTATTTGCATAGATTTATTTATTTAATTTGGAAAATAAAAAATGAATGAAAATACTCCTCCTATAGCTCAGAGTATTGTTACAAATCTAGAGGCTTTTGTTAAATAGTTTTTCTATGTTAGGATAACGATTTTATCTCTTTGAAATCATGTTTACATCAAAATATACTTGTATATTTTTAATACAATTTGAAACATCTCAACCACAGTTTCATATTTATTATTACATGGTAAAAGTATTGATTGTTACACATAAGTTTGATTTCAACAGGGTAGCACCATCAATAGACAAAATACTGTTCTTCCTGGGGGCCCTGTATAAAGAGCAGTATACATTCATATAACAATGACATAAAACATATTACAAAATTAACAAATTGGGTGTCATATATATATATATATACATACATGTACTCCTGAGATAAAAGTTTATAGATATTTCTTTTTTGAAGAGAAGAAGAGTTGCTCTTAGACCCCTATTACACCGAAATACCTACCAGAGACCAGTCTCGGGGGGTGTCCCGAGACTGCTTTTTGTATGTTTACACCGACTTACGCAAAGCTACCCAAGACAGGTTTTGAGTGATACTTTTTTTTTGCGGACGTTGTGTACTTGGACGGACTGTATTTAGCGTGCGCTGTGTTTGCGATGATGCAATCATTTCACACGTGCTAGCAGCGCACAAACCAGTCTCGGGTAGGTTAGCGTTTACACCGGATCCTAAGGAGTCTCGGGGTGCCCCCGAACCAGTCTCGGACCACATCGCTAGGTAGTCCGTGACTGGTTTGCTCAGAAGTGGTCTCGGGTAGGTTTCGTGCGTTTACACCGGATTTGAAACCTACCTGAGAGCAGTCTCAGGGCGCCCCGCAACTCCTTAGGATTCTGGTGTAACAGGGGTCTTAGACTGCCCAGATTCTATCATCAAAAGTCAAACTCAGTTTTGGTTCTTTCACTTGGATCCAATTAGTGCAGTAGCTAAACAAACTTCATGCAGCACGATGACAGACGGAATTAGTTAGTGAATTCCATATCACAAATTTGTGATATCAAAATTGCCAGAACTATGGCATTCCAGTTCTGTAGGCTTGTAAATACAGACCCTATCAAAACTAAGGTTACATGTCGTTTTTCCGAAGGTTCATAATTCAGAAGGTTCGTTTTTCTGACAGTTCGTTACTCCGACGGTTCGTAATTCCAAAAATGAAATAGGGTTCATATTTCCAAAGGTTCGTAATTCCGAAAAGTTATGTAGGGCTCTATTGCATTTTCGGAATTAGAACCTTCAGAATTATGGACCCTTTTTCATTTTCAGAATTAACAAACTCCATTTCATTTACGGAATTACGAACCATTGGAAAAACGAGTACCCCCGAAAACTAAATCATATAAGTTTTGCCAAGGACTGTGTTTCATCGTTTGTGCCTGCATGTATCCAGAAATCATTTTTAAATGTATTATTGAACTTCTGAAAATACATGTATAAAAAGCCCTCTGAAAATGATGGGAAGTAAAGATTCTATAATTGGAGATAATCTCATGAAATTCCTTTAAATTATGCCACTAGTTATGAATATCACCATGGTATATATCCCTAAAACCAATGAAAATGAACACTAATTTTCCCCTTACATTGATCATTTTCCATGAAATAAGGAATGCAGGAATTTTTCTTACATTCCAAGCCAAATTAATGAGCAATCTAACTATTGTTATGACCATGTCCAAATGTTTAATTCATGATTGTTTTAACTCTGATTTACTCTCCATTACAAAATGACATATATCTGAAAGGAATTGTTACTATATTAAATCTTATTGTTTAGTGTTGATAATATCAGTTTTATGAATATTAGCCAATATGAAAGACAATATAATCCTCATTATAGTCAGTTTTACTACCTTTATATTCAGTCAGATGAAATTATGATAATCAGGTTACATAGAAGGCTATTGTGAATATATGAATTTTTCACTGGGCTTATTTTTTTTCCTGTCCCTCTGTGGTATTTTAGAAATGTTTGTGACCGAAACGACTTTCTCACCAAAATGCTCAACAGGTGAAAGGGGTCTTAGGTTGAGACTACTCATGAGGAACAGAATAAAAATATTAGAATTTAACGGATTTGACGGATTTGACAGACATGACAAATATTGAATATTGTTAGCGTCCTTGATGTATGAATATAAGATTTACAATGTATGAATTGAATATGATAGAAAGATAATTTTGAATGACATTATAATTTGAATGCTTGATTTTTTTTAACAGTTTAAAGTTCTGTAGGATATTTTACAAATGTTTGGATGTAAATAGAGGATGAAATACTACCCTTTCACCGTCTCAGGGGGTATTTAAGGGTTTAGAATTCTAAATATTAAAGTTAAATTAAAAAGTTTACCTGTCCATATCCTTGAAAATAATGAATATGAGACTATATTGTCAGTACAAATACAGGGGGGGGGGGGGGGTCTCATCAAAATTTGGTGACTCATTCCAATGCTGGAAGAAATTGTGAAGGAGAGTAAAATTCTTGACATTGACAAATTGACTGACAACAATTTGGAATGGAGTTGTCACACCCCAAATCCTCTGTTGTACAGCTTCCCTGTATGTGGAGATTACATTTAATCCAATCCTTTGATATTTCTTAGAAGGTACATGTACCTGTAAGGTTAGATTACATGTCATGGAGCAAAGCAATTATGACAGTCCTTCTACCTATTGTGTAAGTACCACTGACTTGATATTATCGTCGGTCTGGTCATCTTTAACCTTAAACACAATGGCACGTATTCTGAACTCCGGTTTAACGTAAACCATGGTTTAAATCTTTGGTTTAACTATGGGTAGCCAAGAATGTCAAAAATTTGTTCACACTGTATGTTCCTTATGTTTACAGGATTCTGGTCTCATGCTTTAACAGTCAAGAAAACTATTGTACCTATTATTCCCAGACATTTTTTTTTTAAGTTTGAGTACCAAATATGCTGACAAATTGAATATCTGCCGTTACATCTGTGTCACATTTGGCTGCCCATAGTTAAACCACACATTTAGACCATGGTTTAAGGTAAACCGGAGTTCAGAATACGGGCCAATGTCACATGAATTACATCTAAATTACATCTAAATTACATCTAGGCTAAAGGCCTTGTTCAACCTGACTAATAATGATAAAGATAAGTCTATACTCTTGATTAAAATTACTGCTTATAAATGATTCTTTCCCGAGTCCAACTGAACTGGTAATTGATAATGATAATTATACTTCTGATAAATAATAATAATGGCTATTATAGCTAATATGCCCAGTAATCCTCAAATTGGCAAGAATCCTACCTAGGATAAAAAAAAAACCCAGCAGAACGGAGGTATAGATAGGATTTGTATGGAGCGGAGGTATATAGTGCAGCAAGATCAGATTCGCTGTCAACTGCTCGTGGTCTAGTGGTAAAGGCGTCTGGTCAGACTGTCGGAGTATTCTCTTTCTACACTGCACTCACGTTTAAGGTCCCGGGTTCGAATCCCGCTCTTTCTTGCTGATATTTTTTTCAGTTTATGAATCGATAACGATAGCGTTTATTCCGTTATAAATAACTGAATTTCAACAATGAAAACCAAGAAACTTGACTAATTATTCACTTGTTCAGGCGGATTTAATGGCGGCTGGGCATAATAACGACTTTGGCCATAATAATAATAATATTGAATATTTAGGAGCGCTAAAAATAAAGTACCATAGTGCTTACAAAATTACAGATTTGTAAAGAAAAGACATCTGATTAAGATGCCATGTGTGATTCTTATGCTAAAATGAAATATTCCATTAAAGTTGTTCAGAATATCAAGATCATTAATAATATAATATGTAGTAACTTGTTTCTCTCAAACAATTACATTCGTGAGAGATTTTGATTACTTTCCACCTACAGTGTATACAAAACGAATCAGAAAACTTAGAAATACAATAGAGGGATAATTGCTCTTTTAAAACAGCTGAACGATGATGATATTGTGGGCTGGATCTTTTTATTAGGGTATTTAAAGCAGTGTGAAATATATTTGATATGGATAATTCAATCTCTTTCATTTTTACTTAGTAAATTTAATTAGGTCTACTATTAAGTTCATCATGATCCCTATTGGTTAGGTTGTATGAGGCTTATATACCAGAAGGGTAGTGCTGGAGCTTCCTCTCTCCATAGATGAACATTCCAAAACCTGTTTGACAACAAGAAATACAGTTAAATTCCATGCTCCTGTCCCTCCATAGAAATAATCTACTTGGATTTTTTTCACAACTCTTTCATTATTTTGCCACTTTGCTGATTTTTCTGTCAGGAAACTTACAATGTGTTTACAACCCCGAAGCGAGCCATGCTCGAAACCAAAAGGAGATACAAAGGGAGAGAAGGAAAGAATAGACAGATTCGATGAAACGGACATGGTATTAACTCACAAAAGAAGCAACTATTTACACAGAATGAGTGAAAAAGGGCACCCAGTTGTGACCCAGTAGCACCTTGCTTTATAAAGAGAGAGAGAGGGGGGGGGGGGGGGGGTGAGGGAGAACAGAGAAGAATACATATACAGAGATACTAGGGGAAATAATTATGATTGGGAAAGAAATATTTTTTGACAAATTAACAATGAACAAGGAATTGCACAGAAAAGCAAATGAAACTTTTCAAGAGAAATGTTGACCTCAAAAAAAAAATGTAGCAAATAAATATACTACATTTACATCATGAGAGAGAAAAAAAATTTGATAATAGAGAAAGAAAGGAAAGAGAGGCAGTGAAAAAAAATTGATACAATTCTAACTTGTACTTTGTCCATGTGACTCATCATGTGCAAATAAATTGATTGAAATGAATATGAATTTCAAAAGGAAACAGATAGCAATGAAAACATCTTTCTGTCTGTGCAAACAAGCATAACGGGCACAGAGTTTGAATATCTAAATATTTTTTTTCTTTTTGGAGGATTTTTGTTTTGTATTGGCGGGAAGACATGTGGTACGATAGCAAGCTAGTGTATGTCACTGTTGGCTGAGTCTGAATAATGGAATACCTTCAAAGAAAGGACTGGATAAGAATTCTTTTTCAGAAAGTGGTATAAAGGACATATTCTCTGATGACTGATAATTGTCTCATAATAGGTTCAAAAGTGACGTATGTAGCGTGGCTCCACTCTTTTCTTTGCTTGTTTATTACCCCTTCATGGCACTTATTTTCTTGCTAGACTCGACTTAGAAAGGACGTGTCCTACTTTTTGTTGGAATCGGGTCTAATCTTTGATCCTCAATACATTTGCTACCAGCTTACAGGCTATGTTTGCGGCTGTGAAGCCATTAATGTGTCGGTTAGCCAACAAACTCTTCGCTGATGATGTATGATGTTTGACACAAGAGATTGGAATGCGAGGTTCAATGTTCCATTACTCATCCCTCGTAACTTTTGGTGGAGATGTAAATCAATTTTTAAGCCTCATTGATTTCTCCACATGTTAGTTTATAGGATGTTAAACATCAAGTCGCTGTTGTGTATGCTTCAAATACAACCTGTTATCAACTTTATCAATATGTGTAGAGAGCGTTGCGTTGATGCTGGTACATTTTGTATCATCCTACAACATTTGACATCTTTGTGACTAGGATGTGACAGTGACATTACACACTGACATGATATGTTCTTGAAAGATTAACTGTAATAAGATGAAATTTATGTCATCAGTTTTTGGAGTAACGGAATTCCTTGAGAAGAACATAAACTTTACCCACTGAGAGTTTAGCACCAGCAAGTTTTATAAATATCACATTACCAAGGCTATCAAATTCTGGACTAATCGCCATGGTAACGCAACACTTCTGTGAAGCCAGTGATTGAAAGGATTCCTATGTGAAACTTGTAAGTTTTGCTGGTGGACGGAACTGGTGAAAACTTCCACTGGTTATACTTCCTGGAGTCGGAGACTCTCGCTTTAAAGGATTTTATGTACGAATCGTGACAGCAAGGAATATACAGTGATGAACATAACAATGGCCAAGATAACTGTAAGTTAATTATCAAATTCTCTATTAATGATAACCTAACCAAGCGTTGAATGTGAACATTAATTTAGAAGTAAATGTATTGATCATTTTTCTCTTGGAAATATGGTTTTTGATCAGGTATTTCTCATGAAAGTTGAAATACAAGTGGATCTCACATTGCTCAAATACAGCAGAAATATGTACTTGTGCTGATCAGTGATTTGCTGTCTTTGTGATTATTGTTATGAAATGATGGTTTTGTTCATTGAAAATTACAAATTGGCCTACTACTGAAAATGTTGTTGTGTATCCTCTCTATATGTTACACATAAGCAGACAATAAGGAAGTAAAGAGAAATACTATTCTTGATGAGGTAATTCTCATTCAATTGGTTCTCACATTGCTCAAATACAATGGGAATATGTACTTGTGGTTATATTTATTTGTGTTCTTCCTGGTTGTTGTTTTTATGAAATGGTGATATGTACTTTTACTTATTGAAACCTACCAATACTACTTAAAATTGGCTACCTGGCCTTCTAAGAATCAGAATAAATAATTTCTTAGTTACATCCAATCATCCGTTGCTACCGATGTTTATTGATAACATACAATTTATAGAGCTGTTTTGTTTGACAAATGCATGTAGATATTTCCGTCAAATAATTTGAAGAAGGATGCCTGAAGATATTCAACCATAGATTTTTTTTAGTCTATATTATCTGCTCTTGAAATGCTTTTATTTGGTAGCTTAAAATCAAAGTAGATTAAACTGGAAACTGTGGAAATCTGAAACCTTATGCGATGTTCTGAAAGTCATCGTCCATGTTTGATTTTTAAAAAGTAAATTGTACAGGCAGAATTATGTCAATTGGCACAGCCAGCATTTTCATGCATGTGTGACTGTTTTTGAGAACCAATTGCAGACATAGATATTTAATGCACACATATTAACCAGTAACACATCACAATATATTTTAGTTACCTAACTTTTCCCCCTCATAAGAACCTGAAATGATTTTCATAATACCATCCTAGGTGTATGGAGCTAGCCTGAATTTCTCCAGTATTTGGAGGGACAAATAAAAAAAAACAAAAAGCAAAATGTTTGATATATTATAGAGAGAGGATGATGCGGTCTGAAGATGGTTTGCTCATGAATAGATGCGGTGTGAATGAGTTGATGCGGTGGAGATGAGAAGATCCAATGGAAATGAGGCGGAGGTAGAGGCGGGCGGGAGGGGGGTGTTAATAGCCTATTCAGACTACAGGAAAGTTATACGGGATTCGTACAAAGAAACGTATAAAGAATCATGATTAGCGAAAGGAGCGCGCAGACTACAGCTTCGTATAAAGAAACAGGTTTAAAGGGGGATTCAGTTGACACCCAGTGTTTTGTATCAGGTTACATCAAGTACGGCGATGGGGCATACGATACTACTGCTGATCGTCAGATTGGGTACATGCACACGATTAGCCCCGCCCAGGTAGTAGTATATAATTTTCGTACGATACGATGTTTAGACGACAAGGCAATGCTGATTCTTTTTCGTTTTTTCGTTCAAAACGATGCTCAAACATGCGTTTTGCTATATAACTTTTCTATGTACGATGTTCGGACTGAAAATTTGATTTCTTATCGTATAGCTGTACGATTCTCGTATAGCCATATGATGAATTGAGGGAGTCTGAACAGGGGATGAGAGATGGAAAGCTGAATGGCAAATTAAAGCATAGTATAGCCAGAGGGGGGAGGAAAAGAACTTATCAAGTGAGCAGGTGCAATGAAGACTGCAGCTCAAGTGAAGATGAGGAGAAGATGGAGGAGTAAACCCTTATGAAGATGACTGGATACATCACAGATGGAGGAGAGGGAGGGAGAGAGAGAGAGAGAAAGGATTGTAAGAAGCACATGCATATTGTAACATACAAAATGAGAGAGTGAGTTAGAAACAGCAAAACAGATAGAAGAAATAGGAAGAGTGAATAAAGAAAGAGAAAGAGAATGAAAGATTTGTAGGAAGCACATGTATACTGTAACATACAAAATGAGAGAGAAAGATAGTCAGAAACAAAGGAAAACAGAGATAAGCAAATAGGAAGAGTGAATAAAAGAAAGGGAGAGAGAGATTAAGAGATGGGGAAGAAACATTGTAAGAATACTATAGTATAAGGAAGACAGGTTGACAGAAGGTGAAACAGAGAGACAGGCAGGTAGAGAGCGAGAGAGAGAGAGGAAGAGAGAGATAGAGAGATAGCGAGAGTAAAACAGAAACAGCGAGATACAAACAGACAAATAGAGATGAGGAAGATATTGACATGAGGGGAAAACTTCTTTATAGGAGGGGTGATATTGATCAAAGTGCATTAACTTTGTATATCACAGGAGAAAAAAAAAGAAAAAGAGATAAAGCTAAAACCAAAGTAAAAAAAGGATGATTATGAACTAGATGTCGGCAAATGAACAAAGACAGATTTCAGTTGGGGACCACGAAAAAAAATGTTTAAATGTGAAAGACAAAGAAAGACACACGGGGTGAGACATAACAAAGCTGACGACAAAGCTGACGACAAAGCTGACGACAAAGCAGACGTAAAAGCAAATTATCAGTAAATTACTGTCAAAGAGGAGATGAAACAGAGAGGAGTGGAAACTAACGAGGCAGGTGCACGGGGGTAAAAAAAAGAGGCCCCGGGAAAGAGAAAAGAAATAATGGAAGTGGAAATGAATGTTAAGAGATGATGCAGGGAGATGCTATCCCCAATGCCTTCCTCCAACGGTATCTCAGAGCGATGACTCATCCTCCATCGTCATCACATGTGAGTAAAGACCCCATCAGATCAGAGACCGGTAGGCGAGTCGCATGCATAATTTGCCTGCCGTTTGTCGGCCATCCCCAAGCTGAAGCCATGTTATGAGATGTTGAAATCACTTGCTATGCAGTGTCTGATAATTGGATGCAATGATGACATTTCTTATTAAAGAGATGAAGCAGGAGAGAGAGAGAGTAATTAAAATCTAGGGACCACACCCTCTTCTCTTGACTTCATATGACTCATGATGTCATTTCTATTTTTTACTTTTTGCAAACAAATACTCTTTCTGATTAGAGCAATTTACTGACTGTTCAAACAAGATGGTTACGGTAATAGAGCAGGATGCATGTGTGATGTACTCTTGAAAGTAGAACACATTCAGTGATGTCTATTATATTTAGGTATTATTATACACAGCCAGACAAACACATAGTGAGATATTCTTCTAAAACTAGCTAATTATTACCTAAAAGGTTTTTTTTTTAACTCTTTTTTTTTTACTCTCTTTTATTATAATCCATTTTATTAATCTCTGCATTTGCATTTATATTTATTTTCCAATGGTTATGTTAAGTATTCATTCATTTTAATGAGCCTTTTGTGATGACTCTAGCTTTCAGAATCTTTTGTTATACCGATGCCGTTTATCTGTTGTAATTATAAACTCCATTTATCTTTCATGACCCAAGGTTAAAGGTAGTTTGAATTGTGTTCTTCACTTTACGCCGAGTCTTCTTTATATTTCAATTCTTCATTCTGATATGATTCTCTCAAACCACTCGTTACTCTGATCTCGGATTTATTCTTTTAAATATAAGCTCTTGATTCGCTTTGTGCAGGGCATGCTTTTCCTTTTCTTACAATACTTTTATACAAAAGAATTTAAATTTCCCTTTTGGACTGGAATATTCTACGTAAATATCCTTTTATACAACTTTATGCAACTTTTACAGTGTATTTTATGATAATTCCCTTGTTTTGTTTTAAGTACAATGCTTATAATTCACTTATTGTTCCTGAAACCTTAATTCTTCACTGCGATTTTACTCATCTTTATGTTACAAGAAACTTTGTTATTTTATCTATCAAATGTGTTTCCTTGTTATACAATGGATACTATTATTTACTATGTTTTTTTTTGTTTTTTTTTGTTTCTTGATGTTTTCATTATGATGTGATCAATTTTGTACAAACTTTGTGAAACAAACAAACATCAGCTTTTTAGCTGCAAGTCTTTGTTTTTTAATGAAGCATTATAATTCAATTTAATTCTATTCTATTCAATTCAATTCAAAATTTATTGTGTTCATGTGAAAGAAAGGATTTTTTTTTTTCGTTTTAAGCTTGCTAGAATTTTTTTACTGTATCAGTATTTGATCTCATTAAAATTAATATCGTGATGAAATTGCTTTGTTTAAAATCCTCACACTGTTGGACGTTCACACTAAATGTTGTACAATGTTCTACATCTAAATAGGGTATATCTTACTTGCATCAAGTGGTATGGAACATCTTACCGGGAAGCTTATCAACCTAAGGCATTTTCCATGATCAATATTACGTGTATATGTTTTCTTTGGAACCATCAATGTTTAGATAAATAGAACTCATTTCTATTGTCAAAACTGTAATTTCCTTTCTGACTTGAAGCCATTGTGCTTGGCTTCACATGACGAGATTGAAGACGACTTTCAAAAGCAAACCATGAAGGAGATTTAATTGGAAAGTGGGAGAACTTTTAGCCAGAGGTATGGGGATGAAATATATTGCGTGGCTTTTTAATTATGAGTTATGGCATATAATAGATAACACTATACCATAGTCACCTGTTTCTCTCCCCTTTATGACATATAATAGATAACACTATACCATAGTCTACTGTTTCTGTCCCCTTTATGACATATAATAAAATTATATACCATAGTCACCTGTTTCTCTCCCTTTATGACATATAATAGATAACACTATACCATAGTCACCTGTTTCTCTCCCTTTATGACATATAATAGATAACACTCTACCATAGTCACCTGTTTCTCTCCCTTTATGACATATAATAGATAACACTATACCATATAATAGATAACACTATACCATAGTCACCTGTTTCTGTCCCCTTTATGACATATAATAGATATCACTATACCATAGTCACCTGTTTCTCTCCCCTTTATGACATATAATAGATAACACTATACCATAGTCACCTGTTTCTCTCCCCTTTATGACATATAATAGATAACACTATACCATAGTCACCTGTTTCTCTCCCCTTTATGACATATAATAGATATCACTATACCATAGTCAACTGTTTCTCTCCCCTTTATGACATATAATAGAGATAACACTATACCATAGTCACCTGTGTCTGTCCCCTTTATGACATATAATAGATAAAATTATATACCATAGTCACCTGTTTCCCCTTTTCCTCTCACTTGTAAGTTTGAGTTTGGTATAATTAAAAACATCTTAATACATTTGATTCTATGTTCTAAGCCTTTTAATCAATAGAGATCATATTCAATTTTAATATTTTTAATGGGAAAATAAAATTAAGAATATATTATAATATATGATCCTAAGGCCCAAATTCATAAAGGAGGTTTAAACCATGGGTAAAGTTTAAACCTCCATAAGCGTACTGAAATAAGCGTAAATAGGCGCACATTGCCCATGTGCACTCTTAAAAAAAATATATAATTGGGTTGGATTCCGTGCGCACGTACACTTAAAAAGGGAGTCAGGGAGATAGAATAACATGATAATATGAGACTGGGTTTAATGTTTTTCTCATTCATGATATAAGAAAGATTAATAGCGCCATAAAAATACAATGTTTATGAGGCGATGTCTATATTGCAAGCAAGCTTTATACTCTGGTTTATAAAATATATGGCTTCACATATAGCAGTGTCTCCCTTCCTTCCACCTCCCTGTATAATTATAGCATGTATGAACCTGTAGATGCTTGTTGTCGGGTGGAAACCATCATGAGTGTCTGACCAATGAGTTGGTCTGACATGAGTGTTCCCATTTTCTTTCAAGTCCATGGGCGAACTGGCAGTCCTTGTCAACAATAGAAGCAGAAAGAATCACAGATGTTTCAGTGAAATATGATTCATGATCCTAGAATGGGAGCCAGACAATGAGGGGGTAGTGCAGAGGGGGTGTCAGAGACGGGCACGGGTGCAAACTGGCATCCTGGTCAGAAGAGTTCATTTCAAACAGTTCATTGACATTGTATTGTTCCGGTCTTGTTAGGGTATAGTCCATTGACCACATAGTCTAGTATTGCATATTTATGCTGCATGTATATATAATGCAGAAAATTGTGCATAGGTCATATGCTTTATTTAGGGCATTGTTTTCCTAAATATGTATTGAGCAGTTGGGGGTGATGACAGGTCATTGGTTCAATGATATGTTTTGATTGACATTTTCACTGTACTTGTTTACTATCTCACACCCAAAATATTAAAATAAAAAATATAGCCCTATTAAAGATTGTTTCACAAGTATTATAGTGGATAAGTTTTTAAGGATGTCATTTGCAGTTAGTGAAAGGTTTTGTTAAGGATATTGGTCAGTGACATATCTTGATATAATTTTTGACAATGGAATAGTTTGCCCATGAATTTCTATGAATAATTTGGAGAATAAAAGGGACAGACCATGTGCTGTATTAGGGCAGTATTATGGTCTGTTCAGATTAAAAACAAAAATGATAAAAGCTTTTTTTTCAACCAACAATATTCTTTTCATGAGTGAAATAAATACTTTTAAAAGAAATAAGTGAGTGATAAAAGTATAATATAAACAGATTGCCATATCATAGTGCTTTCTATTACATCTTGGCTCATTTCTTAATAGTGAATTATTAGTGATATATCACTGTATTAATAGATTTTACTTCACGTTCTTGATACATGTAGTTTTTATACTATGAATGTATAGTGTTGAAATACATGTATTCTATATTTGACATGTGTCCTATGAAAGTGCCTTTCTCACTCCAAAACTTTGCTCTGTTGGTTTCAAATCAACTCTGTTCCATGAAACACAAATAAGCATAAAATACCTTGTTTTCAAGTTGAATACAAAAGGAGTTGTACAAGAGCATTGGGATGAAACTAACAACTTAAACCTTCGTATTTCTATCCTTGCTTTCTTGATTTTCCAGAACACTACTGATCAGATTATCTCTTATAAATCTGTTTTCCTCTTCTCTCTTTCGCTCTCTCTTTCACAATCTCCTTCCTCTCTCTCTCTCTCCCCTTTTCTCCCTCTTTGTCTGTCTGTCTCTCTTTCTCTCTTCCCCCTCTTCCCCTCTCCCACCACTCTCCCAGTCTCTCCCCTCTCCCCCTCGCCTCTCCTCTCTGTCTCTCCTCTCTGTCTCTCCTTTCTGTCTTTCTCTCTTTCTCTCCCTTTGTCATGTTTTTTTCCCCTTTCTGCCACTTTCTTTCTGTCTACTTTTTGACTGCAATATCTCCAGCTCTCCCGCCTTCTCATTCTCTCTGTATTTGTGTCTTACTCTCCCCATCTTTCTTTCCCTGAGAAACAAGGAGGTACCAGGCAAGCTTGCCTAGTACCTCCTTGGAGAAACCCACACGTTTTGACCTTGTCGGTTATCCATCCAAAACTGTTATTTTTTCAATCTCCACTCTGTTATTCTTTCAATCTCATTCTAGAATCTTCTAATGTCTTCAAACATATCATTTCATATCATATCATATCATATCATATCATTTCATATCATATCATCATATATCATTTACATAAATTATAAATAAAAGAAGGCCCAGAAGGCTTCCTTGAGGAACTCAAGAATCTCAATCCTGTAAACCCACACATTTTGACCTTGTCGTCTATGCATCCAAAACTGTTATTCTTTCAATCTCCCCTGACTACCTTATTCACTACCTTCTGTATTTTCTCACATTACTCACCAAATCTATCTTCCTGGAAAGCGTACCATAGTAAGGTATATATTTTTTTTCTCTGTGCTTACAACACATCCTGTTTATCAAAAAAAAGTCTAAATAAACATGGCTAACCAATATTCAATTTCAGAAGTGGAAAAACCCAGAATTCTGATGAATCACCGAAATTCATCTATTCTAATTTTTGAAATACTCTGTATCATCCTAAATGTATGATAACCAGCTTAACTCGGCTTTCAAATTGTTAGTTATGCAAACAGAGTGTGTGGGCGCTAGTACATGTTCTTGGATTTGATTTTTTTTTCTGTGAATAAGGTTACAGGGTACCAATCATTTTGTTTTATATATTAGAGGTTCCGTTATACTATATATTCAAATATATGGGCTTTGAATATTACTTCAGTAAAGAGATATTGCAAGTTTAATTACACTCTCTATAAGCATAAAAGGGACTTGTGAGTGGACGTTTCGACTCACCCACGCTTGCCAAGATAAGGGCTTGCGCGGAACCTAACTCGGAGTTCGATCCTGCGCGCACACCTTCATGTTATCCTTTATTTCCTTCATACTCCTTAACTGGTGACCTATAGAATGCCAGATAAAGTTCTTTGAGGTTGATTTTATACTTTCTAGCTGTACACAAATCATTTTTTTCAGGTGATCGGTACACTTTAAAACACGAAGGGGGTGAATTTGATATCCTTGGTAGAATCCAGACAAAATTGTTTGCATGTGGTGTGTTTATACCCCTGAAGGTATACATATTTGTAAGATGTTTGTAATCACTTGTTGAAAGCAGCGTCTTTCCAGATACCCCCTCTGCGGTGATGAGAAAATAAGAACAAAGAGGAGGATAATGAAAGGAATGTGACAACTTTTCAACACACTTTATTTTGCTCTTCTCTTCTTTCTTCCATCTGTCGATGTCTCCATCTCTTTCTTTGGTCTCCTCTCCATCTCGTCATTTAGTCAGTCCCACTGTCCACCTCTCTCTATAGTTCTCTCTCTATTGCCCTTGATGTCACTTTTCTTAGTTCTGTCAGGTTTTTTTTTCTTCTATCACTCTCTCACTCACTTCCCATCTCCATACTGTCTTTATGTCTATCTCTGTCTCTCTCTGCCCCACCCTCTCTCTCTTTCTCTCTGCCCCCTCTCTCTCTCTCTTTCTCTCTCTGTTCACTTCTCATTCTGGCTTTCTCACACTGTCTTGCTCGCTGTCTCTCTCTCTCTCTCTCTCTCTCTCCCTCCCTCCTACACTCTCATTGAATATTTTGACCCCATGGTCATGTGCATTCCCTGTAGAGGTCATGACTTTCTTGAAATGAGGACAGTATGTTATTGTTGTTGTTATTGTTGTTATCCCTCCCCCTAATCCCTGTACAACCATCATGGGTTAGTAGTTCCTATGTCATCAGGGAGTAAGATAGTCTCTATATTCATACCTTGTTAGCAGGAACAGTCCTTGGTCATATTGCAGTCTCCTTGTTTCGGCCTTATTTGGACATTGGATTCTCTATACTCATTGTGCAGGATTACATATATATTTTTGAGTGTTTCTTCTTAATACAAACTGGACTTTAATACATATACATGTACCTATCTTATAATAATAATAATATATCATTTATAGCGCGCAGAAACTATATTTATATATTCCACTGCACTGCAAGAGCTCCTAGATGCTATTCTAATGGACAATGGTATATATTATTTAATACATGACCATAAATGATATTAAGTCAATGTTTAAACAAATAGGTTTTCACTTTTGTTTTAAAGCTTTGTAATGTTTGAGATGTCCTAATATCTATGGGTAATTTATTCCATAGTCTAGGAGCTGCACAGAAAAATCTGTCTTGTGTTAGGAGCTCTGGTTCTCAACAGATGATACCATGTTCTTTTCTGGCTTTCTGACTTTAGTTGACTGATGGAACAAACACCACACTGCCACTGTCAACTTTTGTCACATGCATATATTATGTGGACCATAATACTTGTTACCAATGTGGCAGTCTTGGGATCCACTGCAAATAAAGAGTTATTACATTACAAGCCCATTAGAAAAAAATGTTTTTCTGGGGCACTTTTTTTCCTATTGTGGGCGAATCACTCGCAGCCCCCATCTTTTTTTCGTTTTTATTTATTTCCTTAGAATGATTCATGGTCAAGCAAATATAAGCTTGGCTAAAATTAACCTCAAATGTACCAGCAGAAATAGATTAGAAATATTTTTGGATTATTGTTGTTGTTTATCTTGAAGGCTACCTCTTTATCGGTATTAATATACATGTATCTAAATGAATGAGTGAATGAATGATGTTATTCACCAACAATAAGATCATGTGTACAAGATTTGTCATACAGTAATATTGTTAGAGGATTGAAACATATGATAAAAGCTGGTAATTGGGACAATGAATTAGCACAAGTGCTAGTCGAATGGTTTGGTAATAGAAAGTATCTATAGTAGAATTACTTTTAGCCTTTCATTTCAAGGACAAATTAGAAAATACATGTACTATCAGACTGTGTGTAAAGATTGAAGTGACAGACGATGGATGCTACTCTGTGAACTTTGAACAGTAAAGTCCAAGACCCCGTTTACACAGAGACTGAAGTCGACTTTAGTCGAATTTGAACTCGAGTTCATTTGTGTGTAAACAGGGTAGTCGCAATTAGAACTCGAGTTCAAAACTCGAATTCGAATGACGACCCAGAGCAACATTTATCGAATTCAAACTCGACTTTTATCGAATTTAAATTCGCTATTTGCTGTGTGAACGGACACGTAATTGAAAGTCGACTAGCAAATATCCAGCCAGTGACCCCGTCATACGTCACTTCCGGTATTGCTAAGCAACGCGTCAGTAAATAAGGGTCATCCAACAAGTGAACCACAACGCACGAACGATCCTACAAAACCCGCCGAAGTCACCAGGACAATTCATACAATACATCCAAATCAATAGAAAAAGCTGGCTATTTGAGCAATTTAGCTACAAGCAAATCTTTAAAATAAAATTTTATCCATTACGGCAGGTTTGTGGGAGCGGGTCACATATCGATTCTGACCCATGTGTGAAAAACTGACATGGAGGCTTAACAGAGTTGTCAAGTTTATAGGTTTATTCAGGCAAAGATATTGGAAAATTACACTATGAATGAAGCATTGCGTTGCATAGCTCAAACTATTTTAATGTTAAACAATATTTAACCAGTAAATCACTGAAGTATCTTGTAAATTCTACCTTTTGCAGTCTTTCGCCCCCCTCCCCCCCCCCCAAAAAAAGAAAGAAGCGGCTGGATTGAACAAAAATATCTTCCTGCCATCTTCATAAACGGTCTGCTCGACGAGCAGATCTGACACGTTGCTGTCGCATATTGATCAGGATATTCCTATTCCGACGTAAAATCATACGAAACCAGATCAAAATGACTGCGCTTACAATACTCGCTACCGCCATTTTGAACTCACTCGCAGGGTTTTCACAAATTTAACCCGGAAGTTGATAATCACGATATTCCCACCAAGCGAGGGCGTAATCAAGTCGAATTCACTTTCCTTCTGAATTCGAGTTCATCCAACGCTTGGTGTAAACAGCCCACCGAAAAATAATTTATGCTAATCCAAGGTCGCAATTGAATTCGCTGTCGAATTTGAACTCGAGTTCACTCTGTGTAAACGTGGTTCACGACACTGTCTAATCAACAACGCTTTAGCCCCATGTTGTATGCCTTGATCCATGCTTGCAATTTCGTTGCACTGATTGCTATACAGAAATAGATGGTTTTATTTTCATTTGATGTTACATCACACAAAGTTTTATGTGATTCGATGTCTGTTGATCATTCAAACACAACTGCTGTTAGCTCTCGAATTTGCTACAAGTTGGGTCTGGTAACTAGAGACTAAGCTCTTGGTACACATACACACAGACATTCCAACTGGTTGAATGGCCTACCAATCTGACTCTTGAAATACAACTCCTCTGCATGTTATTGTGTGTGTGGGGCATGCATGGGGCGTACACACAGACTGGTATCGGGCACACTGGAAGATATTATTCTCTACACGGATTTGTATTGGAAGGACAAGGCATTGATCATTCTCTGTTCTGGTGAACGAATTAGCATGGAACTGTAGGCGGTCATGGAATGGACATAGCTCAGAGAGCTGTCTGTGCTGCCATGTGAAGCTCTATATTTCAAGGCTGGAGGTTAAAAAATATTTGTTTATTCATCGTTGGTCATTATCAACTGAATTTTTTGATTTGGATAGACGTGTAGGATGTCAGCCCACTTTTGTTTTTACACCAGTGACTGCATCAGTTGCTCTTTCCTGATCTATTCCTTGGTAGCTAAAGAAAGGAAGCTTGGGAAGCTGATACCAGTGGTGTAGTATACCGGTAGAATAGGGCTGAGCCTGTATCAGTGATACCACGAGTATACTGCTTCTTACCAGAATATGGAGTTGGATAACTTGATGTCCGGATTTACATGATATGGAAAATGAAGGAATATCTGGATTTATCAACAAGCTGAGCTCTGAGCCGAGTCAAGTGAGATGGACTGCACTGGAAGTTTTCCCTAGCAAAATTCAGAGTACAACTGGTAATCGGGTACCAAGAGATGAAGTAACGCACATCAGCACTAACCTCAACTTACCCATTGTGCCTTGGAATAATTTGGATTGGATTTTACTTGCAGACCAGAGGAAATATATAATATGCTTGTGAGCAAATATATTAATTCCCTCCCAAGAAATACTGGTCTGGGTCAAAGGGTCAAACATCGTCTTGATCTTTTTGGTTTTTATGACTAAAAACAGTGAACTGATCAACATTTTCCTAGCTACGTACAGTACATCTATTGGGAACTTGAAAGGTATAATCCTCAGAATATTTCCAAAGGAACAATGTGCCTTGTTGAATTTATGGCTTATACCTACTATAACCTAAATCTTTGTCAGACTTAATTTTTTCATCCTCCACTCATATTTCAGTGATGTATTTATAAAGCATATGCAAAAGACTATTAACAGTCTACATAGTATAGAACCATTGGAATATCTTTCAATGTGCTTGTTGAACTGCAAAGTGATAATTACAGATCTTCGATGATGATCTCTCAGGCAGTGTGATACCTCACCAAACAACCTCCACCCATCAACCCATCCGGTCTGATGAGGCAGTTAAAACAAGGTATAAGACCATGTATGATGCATATATCCTTTTGATTAGAACCATAAAAGCTTTCACTCATATACGTTATAAGTTAATAAGTGAAAGCCCCTGTCTGATGTTTCTCTCAGAAGACAATATAATCTTAAATGGTCTGCATGAAGCCAAGAAGGTATTATTTATCACTCAATATAAATGTATGAATGTATGAATATAATATTTAATGACAGCTTCTAGCACCCAGCAGATGATTCAATAGATGTTTAATTTAGTTATGTTTATTCGGGGAGTAGATGAGGTCATATACATGTTTATATGAACTTGTTTACCTATCTGTTGTCACAAGTCCTGTTTGTTATTATCATTATCAAATGAATATTCATAAATGAGAGCCAAAAGAGCATATATTTATATCTTTTAATGTGAATTAAACACCCTTATGGCTCTCAGCAGATTATTTGCCACGGACCAAAACACTGGACTGCTACATTGTGTCGTTACACATGTGCTCGCTTTCGGAATACGAAATATTGCTATTAAATAATGCGTCTCAATTAAAATGGATATCCTTCTAGCGACGTTAGGATCATTACTATGAAATACCAGAAATTTCTGTGAGCATGAAACTTCGGTGAATTTTCGCGAGTGGTCGAGATTGGCGAAATTTTCGTGCCGCGAAATAATCAAATCATAATTGAAACAACCTAAAAATTATTGTAATTCGCAAAAGTTTCTTGCTGCAATATTGGCTGTCATTAACCATTCGCGAAAGTTTTTTATCGCAAAAGTTTCTGGTTTAACAGTATATTAAACATATACACTGTATGTGTGCCAAAAGTCGACTGTGGCAGCTCCCTGTTTGTTCCATAGGTCAACCAAAGCCGGCAAAGAGTTAAAGAAGCTAGTAAAAGTGTGTGTAAAAAGAAGATGAACACTAGTAACCAGTGTTGGGTACCTAGAGATCGATCCTGATCTCGAGACCAGTCTCGAGATTGGCATCAGTAACCTTGATCCTGTTCTTGATCTCGAAGGTGTTGGTCTTGATTTTGATCTTGATCTCGGAATTTTCGCTCGAGATCGCTCGAGATCGCTCGAGATCAACATTGTTATTGCATAAATTATCAAACGAAAAAGCTTTTAAAATCGTTTACCAATCGGCAAAAACACGACTCATTGTTGGGTACCTCGAGAACGGCATCAGTAACCTCGATCTTGATCTTGATCTCAGACATATCTGATCTTGATCTCAGATGTTCTAATCTCGATCTTGAGCTGCGGATCTTGATCTGAAGCTCGGACTGTCTGATCTTGATCTTTATCTTGATCTCGGACCCTCTGGTCTTGGACCAAACGCTGCTAGTGACTTTAAAGAGCTAAGGCCAAAGACTTGAATATACATCATGATGTTAGACTCTACTAGTAAGTTAAAGTCAGTGGTAACCTGTACTTAAAACAGCCCCTTAGGCTTTTCTGTGTAAGGACTAATTTGTCAGAAAGGCTGTAAATTTGTATGATTATAACATGAATACCACAAAGATCAAGGTGAAAGAGCATGATTATCAGTGCATCACTTTTACTTACATGGAAAAGAAAGTGAGTTCTCGGTAACCTATTTGATCTTGAGTCTGTGAATGGTATTAATTTTCAAGTAGACATGTTTATATAAATCACACATGAGCAGAGAGGCTGTAAATTATTCTTCAGTATCACTTTCACATCCTGATTTGCCACTCTCCATCTCTCTCTCTCTCTCTCTCTCTGGCACTTTCTGTTTGTCCTGTCTATCTTTCTCTTTTTCTTCTCTCTCTTGCTCTCTCCCTCTCCATCTCTCTTTAATTTTTTTGGAGGGGTTTTGCTTTCTGTCTCTGTCTCTGTCTCTGTCTCTTTCTACCCCTCTCTCTCCCTCTTTCTGACACTTCCTGTCTGTCCGTCTGTCTTTCTATCTCTCTCAATCTCTCTGATTTTCTTTTTGGTTTTCTGTCTGCTTGCCTTTCTCTGTTTCTCTTTCTCTGTTTCTCTCTCTCTCTCTCTCTCTCTCTCTCTCTCTCATTGTGTCGCTTTGTTTAACTTAATAATAGATAAATGGCACCCAGTAGCAGCTAGAAAGAAAGCAGAAACATATCAGGTCTGTTGTGCATGTAATGCCTTGCTTTTGATGGTTTATTTGATGGTTTATTCTCACCTGACTGTTAAATAAGCATTTGTATGATTGTAAAGTAAGCTTGTTATTATAATTAAGGCAAAAAAAAAAATTGTTGTATTGGCGTAACCCGCCCGACCCTAAAAATGTCGCCGACCCTAGGTTTTTTTTGGCTATCGATATCGCATATCGTGCTGCCTTTGCGATCGCAATCGCGATCGAAAAACCCGGAAGTGTTGCGGACAGAACTAGCTGCGTGTATTACATGTATGTACTATACTGTCGTAAAAAAAAAATAAAAAAAAAAAAAATCCCGACCTACCTACCTTATTTTTCAGTGACCCGTTACGCCAATACAACAATTTTTTTTTTTTGGCCTAATGCTTATCATTATTAATATCATTATTTTCGTTATTATTATGATTATGTTTATTATCCCTCCTCTCTCTCTCTCTGTCTATCTCTCTTTTTATTTCCGTTGCTCTCTAGACTATACAGCCATGGAAAAAAATATTAAACCAAGAATGGTTACTGAAAGTGTTGTAAATAAATTTGTGGTAAGAAGGAAATAAAATATCATAAAAGCAAAGAACAATTGCTGGAATTTTTTATTAATTCAGTGAAATACAAAGACGTATCATTTTCATTAGTTTGAATGCATATTATAGTACCTTTATTACAGAGCTTGGTCTAATAATTATTTCCAGGGCTGTAGTAGGACTATCCATCACTTTCATTTTCTGTCTCTCTCTACCTCTCTCCCTCTGTCTCTCTCTCTCTCTCTCTCTCACTCTCTCTCTCTCTCTCTCTCTCTCTCTCACTATCTCTCATGTTACCTAGGGTCTCAAGTATCATTGAATAAAGCCTGAGCAGGCCTCTCATCTCACTGAGTGATCGGGGTTATTACAGTGCCATGTGTGCAATCATGTTTCAGATATCACTCATTAGACCATTCGCTAAAAGTCCCGAAAACAACTTCAGCTCAGGAAATAGAAACAGAAATACAATTACAATTACTTTTTGTGTCTTTGCACATTATGTATGCCATGTTCAACATCTCTATTCAGAATAGTTAAGCTATCTTGTAGTAGTACTAGTCACCCTTTCAGAAATGAAAATTGTTTATGCATTCACATCACAAAGCTTGTCAGTTTCCAATTTGGTCTGTTCACTTCAAATCTGTAATTTCTATAATCGTGTTATTCTATTAATGATTAGTCCTTACTTGGCGATAACATGGCCCACCTTGCAAACGCTTGTTATTCTGCACTAACGGATGATACATTAGCACTCTCATGTCATTCCGTTGCCCCAGAAGCAAGCTGTATAGTGGTACAAGGTTCCAACACGATTAGATACACATCGGACTAACAGACCAAGCAAACATTATAATGGCAAATGGAGATTGGGGATCAGTCGTTATCCCTACTACAAACAGCAAACAACATACCTCTGACCTTTCTACTGTGCTTTTGACAAGGTGTAGAGAAACTTTGGTCCTAAAGTTAGTTGAAAGGTCTGATTATAACGAAAGATCAGATTGTCAAATAACATGTAATGAAGGTTTATTCGCTCTTCTCATTCTCCTGACGACGGCCAGAGCATTCTGACCGGAACGTGGAGTTATTCCAACTCACATGGTTGTACCGCAAACCTTTTTTCTGAATTACAAATTCACCATGCAAACCTTCAAATCCTATAACATGTAATGAAATTTATACTGAATGTTAATAGTGAGTGATACTGAATAATAATTGCCCAACAAAATATAGTTAGAAGAAGAGAAATGCAGGAAAATTCAGTGAAAAAGGGCCTTAGCATGACTAGTCCCATATGCATAACCTAACTGTTGGGGGGGGGTGCATGGGGGGTTTCCAACAATGTGCATATCTTGCAAGCCTTTGTAATATTGTGTACATATTTTTGGTTGAAACAACCCATTTATTGCAGGATGAACAAGGTAGAAAGATGTTTCACGTAGATTCGTTTTGAAATCCAAGGTAATATTACCAGAGCCCCAGGGGAGCGTTTCATCAAGCATTTTGTCAGTGATTTTTACTGACAGATTTGCTCTCAGCCAATCAGACGCAATAATATATCTGTAAATCAGATGTAATAATATATCTGTAAAGCGCTTATACAGACATCATCGATGTATTAGGCGCTATTTAAAAACGGAATATTATTATTATTATATCAGTAGCTTATAACAGTTGTGGGCAAAAATCACTGACAAAACCCTTGATGAAACGCTCCCCAGATTACCATTAAAGCACAGCCATTTACAAAGAGAATAAATAATCTTACACCTTCCTTGCCTCATGGCTATGATAGGCAATAAAAATACCACTATATTTTAGAAGACAGGTGTTATGAAAAAAAAAAACCTCCTTTAATTGGAATGTAGCCTTCAGAGTTAATAATAGGAATATTTTCAAGCACTTTTGTGTATTCTTCAACCTTGGCGGTTGATTCAACTTGTCAGTGATCCAAATCCACTTGATTTTTGTGAATATAGT
This sequence comes from Heliocidaris erythrogramma, assembly GCA_025617745.1. NCBI lineage: Eukaryota > Metazoa > Echinodermata > Echinoidea > Camarodonta > Echinometridae > Heliocidaris > Heliocidaris erythrogramma. The sequence goes on along the minus strand of CM046869.1, from coordinate 5,070,951 downwards.
CTGTGGTATGTGGATATATACCTCAAGTACTACTTACATATCATCTGTTGAGAGCCAGAAGGATGATAACTCTGTGTTAAAGTAGAGAGTTAACGCCCTTCAGACGATATCTTCTTTTGTATGTTGAGGTTGAATTTTTATCCAACTCGAGGTTTTAATCTGCTTCACAGAGTTGAACATTGAAACAAGAAGGTGCTGTTGAAAGCAATTAGCTGAGAAATGAACAAAAATAGCAGAACAGGACCTCGTTTCATAAAACTTAATGGCCCGTATTCTGAACTCCGGTTTAACTTAAACCATGGTCTAAATGTGTGGTTTAACTATGGGCAGCCAAATGTGACACAAACCTCTAACCGTAGATATTCAATTTATCAGCAGTTTTGGTACTCAGACTTTTATAAACTGTCTGGGAATGATAAGTACAATAGTTTTCTTGACCATTAAAGCATATGAGACCAGCATCCAGTAAACATAAGGAACATGTAGTGTAAACAAAGTTTTGACATTTTTGGCTACCCATAGTTAAACCACAGATTTAAACCATGGTTTAAGTTAAACCGGAGTTCAGAATACGGGCCAATATCTATAACAAGTAGGCATTATAACAAATTACAATAACTGTTACAAGCTACTGAAATGAATGCGTCTGATTGGCTAAGAGGAGACTTATCATAGATATATACCAGTTGTTACAGATAATAAGTTTTATGAAGGAGGACCCTGAGCTGCCCCAAAACAAATTTCTGTAAAAATTGAAATGTCCAAAAAAGAGGTCATGTCAACATGATTGCTGAGTGGTAGAACAGTGGTCTGGTTACCTGTAGGTCCTAGATTCAAACTTCAAAACAATGATCCACTTGTGTGCCCCCAAGGCATTAGTCCTCATCACCAAAAGTCCCTTGGATAAGAATGTATAGTTGTTGTTTTTTTTGTTTATTTACAAGCATACTTCCTTTCTTAGCTGTCAGGTGAAAGAAATTATCATCTTTTAACAGAAAGTGTATTTTCTCTAAAGAAGTTACTTATCAATTATTTACTACAATAAATTAATGTATCTACCTATTATGCTAGTTGACCCAAACTACGCCACCACCGAGAAACTTTAAAGTCACATTCGCGCACGCCACACCCCGCTATGACGCCTTATTATTATTAAGTATTAATAACTTAGTTGAAATTACTTTTATGATGGAAGTTACTTATAAATCTACTGTAGATGTATTTTTACATCTAACTTGTACCTTTAATATCTTTAGCTAGACTGGAATGGATTTTGATATGTGACCATATAAAAGACACTCATTTACATTAATCCAGTTGATATTGATTTGGCAAGGTCATAAAAGCAGTGTTATTGATTTCTTACATGATGAATGTCTATACTACCTTATGTGGCAAGTAGGCCTACCCTATCTAGCATGAACAATACCTCAATTCTGCTGGTCTACATAGACTTCTCGGCTGAGATGAAGCTGCACTGCGATGCTAAAACTACTAACTGTTCAGTGCATGCATCTATCCGATACATGGAGACTATCTAGAATGTTGAAATGTAAATAGTATTAATGTAGGATTATGAATACAATGAAATATACAAAATATCTACCATTGTATGAAATACGATAGGCTGATAATTCGTTTATAATTGTCAAGAATCATAATTCATGCAAAGCTGGCGGACTGTCGGAGCATAAATACATGAATTTATGATAAATATTTAAAATATATGCACATATAGAAATTTTAAACCTAAATATTGGCTTAATATTGTCAACAAGAAAATGTAGACAATGTGTACTTGTAGGCCCAGTAAAAAAAAAAAATAGTAATAAATAGTAGTGCTGTACCCTACATTGTAGGTTCCCCAAATGTTGCCTACATTTATGTACTCTGCTCAGATAGCTGTACATTTATTGCTGTGTAAACTCGAATGTACCTCTTGCATTGATGCATCCCCTAATGAACACAAATACAGTGAGCGTGTAGAATTATCTCATTAGCGATCGGTATACTGGCCAGATTGTAATTAATTTGAGAATGGGAGCAAGCGAGCTGATGATGGTTATAGGGTGCCCAATTAAAGGGGCACGTCATGTGTGTGTAGTCCCACGCATGTACAATGGCGTTTGTCAACGTGCAACCTGGATATCTGACAGACGATTGGTTTTCGTACTGCCATGGAGCGGCTGTCGTGTTGTAAATTTGATGGCCACATATGTTGGGCTTCTTCTCTTTATTACAGATTCCTTTTAGTCTATCGGTACTTATTTGCAGACATGAACTTTCTTGTTGGAAGTTTTGCTAGTCAATACAATACCCTGGAAGAATTGAGGATAGCATACATGGTTTGTGTTAAAACCAGTACTTAGTATATCCATGGTTAAAACCAAACCAACAACAACAGCTAGTGAAAAATATATATTGCTCTAATTGGAAGCTCTATAAGAGCTGTGGGGGGAAAAGGGATTAGAGGAATTAAATATCACTTTTCTATAACTAAATGATATATATTTTTAAGCAAGTATTTTTACACAGATTTCAACACTTTTATGTAGGCCTATACATGAGTGAGCTTCATCTGAGGCAGAGAGTACCATAAAGTCTTTTGTTTGGCTATCTTTTGTCTGTTGTGATATAGTCACAGTGTCACACCATTGACTGTGTTTTACAGTGGATCTATTCTCATAATTCTGTAATAGTTATTCTTGGAATATAGTTCATAGAAATCTTTAAACTTGTGAGGACTTCTTTCGATAATTTAGATAAATAGTTGTCTGTTTCTCTGTATCAGAAGAAAGAGATGACCAGTGAAATATGTAATGTATCCTGTGGTTTATGATTCTGAATAAAAATGTTAATGTAACATCATCACAGGATACTTGCTTCCTGTTATTCCTGTAACTTAATGGGTGGAATGTTTTCCGTTATTGCCCCGCAATCCAAACACAGCATCCCAACGCAGCAGTATTTTCAAGTGACGTGTAGTCGTGTACAATGACTTGGCTCTTAAACAATGTTGCAAAAACCGCGCATGGAAGGGATTGGGAGAGTATTTCTCTTGAAAAGTTGAAATCATAGCTTGATCGGGATCCAAAACGTCATAGCAACTGGTCCTCCGCGGATGCAGAGAATGGAAGAAGCCACTTCCTGGTCGAGGGCTGAAGAAGGAAAGGAAGTGATGTCAGATGAGACTATGTCAGGATATGAGAGCCTATGATGGGCGTAGCCATTGGACCTGGGGACATGGGGGCAGGACAACCTCCTTCACTTAGGATACACTTGATGTATTTTTTGTGCTATAATCAAGTGTCCTCCCTTTCCAATGTAGACTATAAGTACATGGTCTGCAGGAGGAAGGGGAGTTGGCAAGCCCCCCCCCCCCCCCCCCCATTTTGTAACTAAGCATAATGATGCCAATGGGCACTTTGCTGACTTTCAGCACCCCACAGCTTAAAATGTTCTGCATTACCTGAAGTAACATAATGCAGTAACTAGATTACTATATTGCTCTACCTGAAGACTGTTTTCTGTCATTACAAGAATTCTCTTTTAACTTGATGCTTACATTGTGTACAAAGTTCATAGAATATGAATGGACCTTAAGTTTAGTCTATCCCCCTCATCAGATATTTTCCCTAAATAGTTATTAAATGACATCATTTGGCTGAACAATATGACCCTAAAAAGGACACCTACACCTCAAAAACCAACAACAGGAAACTTTTATGTCTTTTTTTTTGTTGCAAGAATGGAGAGATACAAAGGTTAATTGACCAGTTTTTAGAATACAGTAGTTATCAATGCATGCCATAATCAGTCATAAAAACCATAGGGTTTTCCTGAATGTCAAACAGATTCACAGCCACAGCCAAACTAACTTACTGTTTTTGTACCAAGTATGGCTTGATAGGAGATAGAGGGATCTAGCGTTTGACAGAGATAGATTTGAGTAGATTTCTGTCTGAAGAGTGAAGGCAGACATAAGTCAAGCACAGATATGAGTTATTAGAATTCATTTGCTGATGATCCTAGCATATATCAAATGAGAGCTACCTTGCTGCATACCATCGATTGTCAAGTCTACGCTTCTCACATTTTATTGTGGAAAATTAAAGGAGGATTATATTTGTTACATAAATGAATTCAATGTTCTTTCTAGTTTCTATTCAAATTGATTGGATGCATCATGTAAAGTTAAGCCCGAGAAACAAAGGACAGTGAAATAGTGTTGAAGAGAAGACTGCAGATTCTATTTTACATGGTCAGTAATGATATCAGGCCAGCATAGCAATTTCTAAAAAGGATTTTATGAGGGACTTTCAGTTTCAGAAACTTCATAATCTTGATATATATGTAATAGTCCAGTCAGCAGCTGGTATTAGAGCTCCATCTTTGTGACTTAAAGTACATTGATGGAGAAAGACCTTAATTGTTCATGCCGTCTTCATGAAGACTCTTCAATCACCATCACCTGCACGCAACTTTTTACGAAAAGGCTCCTTCATTTTGATCCTTTTCAGTTTGGTTGTCGTTAAAGAGTGGTTCATGTATAACGTCACATGACAAGATTAACCGGCTTGACACCCTTTAACGACAGTAAAGATACAACATCGTTTTTGTTGTCGTCGTGACGCTCGCAAGGTGGTAGTACTTTTGAGGTGAACCTGAGTGATTCTTCCCAACGTTCCGTCTTCCTTGATTCTTCTAGCATTCAAGAAGATGTCAGATGTCGTTGGTTCTTTGGAGCAAAACGTGACATGTGTGACTGGTGAGAATGTTCTACCGGATGCTCCAAACTGCCTGAATTCTAATTCACAGCGAAGCAACGCCATATTGTTAAATAATCAAGTACAATGTTGCCATTTGCCTGCGGGTAGACAAGGCCAATTTGATGTACATAGAAACTAGTGCTTTACGCATTATAACGTTATTTAGAATTGTGCGAGTACAACATTACTGAGGCTGTGTTGGAAAATTTAGTCTCTTGGGAATAATTTAAAAATGTATCCGATTAGACAAGGAAGTAAGGATGACTCCTGTGTGGTAAGTTTTTTTTTCTTATATCCATTATACTTTCAGTTCCACAGGCCATTTATTTTTCATATAATCAATCTTTTTTTGTGTTACATTACATGTTTTGTATTGTGCATTGCTGTATGTGAGTCAAGCATATGCTACATGGACAAAACTAGGTGACACAATCATACATAATGATATAAACATGAAAATAAGGATAAAATGTGTATTTAATGTGTTCTGATCTTGGCCTCTATGTTCATAAAGATAAAAAAGGAATTCAGTTATCTGTAATTTGTTCTACCTGATCATCTACGATACAATTCAGTTCAGAAAATACACACATTCCATGTTACAATATTTTCAAAATGATTTTTCCATTCCATGACATTTCCATGACATATTTGGATAATATCCTGGTGCCGGAACAAAGAGTGATTAGAATTGAACCCATTTTGAACGTAAAGACTGTCTTGATTTATGAAATTATTTTAGAGTGTGCTTTTGAAATGAGGGCCATAAAATAGAGGGGGAATTGAAACGTGAGCTGAAAGTTGTTTTGAAATGGAACGCTATTATTGCTATAATAAATCAGCGTAATGTTCCAGCAAGAGGGCATGTTGCCCTGTTGCGTTTAGACAAACCCAAAACGTATTGTTGTCTGTGCACTCTTTACTCCTTGTAGGTTAGAAGACATCTTGAACAATTAGTCTTCAAGATTAATTATATAGAATTGCTATTTGCTAGAATCCTTTAATTTTCAGGTTTAAACTGATGAAAATTTTTTCTGACTTGTGTTTTTCATTACAGATCGAGCATACGATCTTTAACACTGGGAGTAAAATGCCTAAAGATTTGTTTACAAATTAAAAATTCCTCCCCAGTCAAGCTTCTTCGTTTACTAACCATTGTCTACGGCGGACTGTTAAAAATGAATATTAATGAGTCAGAAAGAAGAGGATCTTGGGTATTTGATTCTAGTTTCATCGTGACTTGGCCGTGAACCAGAATAGCCTGGTGGTTAAGTCGCTGCCCGGCAAGCAGTAGATGACAGGTTCGAATCCCGCTGGTTCCAATTTTTTCTGACTTGTGTTTTTCATTACAGATCGAGCATACGATCTTTAACACTGGGAGTAAAATGCCTAAAGATTTGTTTACAAATTAAAAATTCCTCCCCAGTCAAGCTTCTTCGTTTACTAATTTATTTTTTGTTTGAGATGTATTTTATTTACACTATTTGAAAAATTGTGTGTGATGTGCACACAGGTACATGTAGTTCAAGATGCTGCCCTCTGTCTCAGTCCAATGAGGTTTTCAAACATGGTTCATTCTGAATGAGAACATGGCAGGAATATATTTCGAAATAGGGGCATGTGTACATTACAATGACACATGCTAGGTTGAAATCTTTGTATAAGTACAGTGTATTTGATAGTGATGGTGGTGGTAATGATGATGGTGGTGGTGGTGGTGATAGTACATGTACATGTAATTGTACTTAAGATGATGATGATGGAATTATATATGGCAATGATGATGAAATATGATAATGATGATAATGGATGGATGGATGGATGGATGGATGGATGGATGGATGACTGGATGGATGAATGGATGGAGGGATGGAGGGATGGATGGAGGGAGAGAGGGAGGGAGGGAGGGAGGGGGATTATATTGATGTCAGTGTATGTTTGCATACTGCTTTTCCAATCAAATTAAAAAATGCACAATGAACTCATTTAAGAATAAGCAATGTTCTATAAAATAATGAGGTTATAGGAATCATCATTCTTTTATTTTAGTCATGCTTATTTCTTTAGGCACAATAGGATATCATGAATATTCTATTGATAATAGCTCCATGTATTGTAGCATTGGAATTTCCAAACCACAATGTACCTTGAATTATGCTAATGAGGTAATACAGTAACCTACCCATCAGCACCATAATTACCAAGCATATGTTCCCATCCACCAAACGGCTGACATCACCAAGAGTCCTATTACATCTGATCTGCCCTTGGCCTACCAGAGCACTTGAATCTGTTGCATTTTTTATGAGAGCAAATAATAGATGAAGCTCAGTCAGTGGCGGATCTACATAAAGGGAAAACCGGCCCGTGCCCCCTCTTTTGAAACCCAACTGGCATACCTTATAAGTACACAATGAAAATAAATTGCCCCCGTAAGTGTGTATTTTTCCGGCTCTGTGCCCCCTCTTTTACAAAATCCTGGATCCGCCCCTGAGCTCAGTTATGGGGGGGGGGAATGTAAGAGCCAATTCACAGCTAAAGTAGGAATTCTACATCTCTGACTTTGGGCACTTTCGCATAGGATGACCACATATAGGAGAAGGGAGGGGGATGCACTCCAGATGAATATCCTACAATGAAAAGTTGTAAAAAAATGCTTTTGAGAGGGAAGTTTATGGTTGTTACAATTCTGATACCATTTGACATACGTGTATGTATAATGACTCAAAATAATTGACACTACACTGATTCTTCATTCATTTCTTGTACAAAAGGGTGCCTGAACCTCCATTTTGCGTTATGTTTCATTATAAGAAATAAAACGAGTGAAGTTTAATAAATAATCACATAGCTATGCAGTTAATGTCAAAAATTTTCGCGTGGATGAACTTTCATGAATTTTGCGAGTGGTCAAGATTCGCGAAAGTTTCATGCCGCGAATTAATTCACAATTGAAACAACATAAAATTATTGCAATTCACGAAAGTTTCTTGCTGCAAAATTGGCTGTCATTAACGATTTGCAAAAATTTTATGTCACAAAAATTTCTGGTGTTAGTATACAAAAAAGACTAGTTTTCCTCTTCTTAATAGGGGGTGGGGGGTGTAGCAATTCCAAAGGTTGGATCTTGTTCATGTATGTTGAATCTTGTTCATGTATGTTGATTTTAAGCTTATCTGAAAGCACACCTGCAGGGTTGATTGATTTTGTAACATGCTTCCATAATGGAGTAAAATTAGTGTAGTTTCAGAAGGCTCAATAATGAATAATGATAATGATAGAAAATGAAACAATGTGCAGATATAATTTATGAAACACTCCCTTGAAACCAAGTGATTAGTATTGGACGGAGAAGTCGTAAAAGAGTATTAAATCAAACATATGACCTAGAGGTGAAGTTCAGTGTAATTTGTAAAGAAAAGGAGAAAATGGTCTGTGGCTTCACACAGATAAATAGAATGCGGTAGTTTCTCCCTCGCGTTTGTTCTTTGGATATCTTCTTGTGTATAAATCTGTGTAGTCCTGCTGAATGTTAAATGCAATCTTCATATGTATCATGAATATTCTACATCCTGTTTTCAGATGTTTTTATAGTCTCTCATCTAATATTTTTATTTTTTTTTCTTCTCTTTTTTCATTTTGCAGGGTATCCCGAATCGTATGAAAAAGGCTCTGAAGCGGACAAAGAGCGTGGGGAAAATTGAGAGAACAGAACGTCAGCAACCCTTCAGACCTACAAAGGAAGATATAGAGGAATGTGATAGGTATGTTACAATATGTATCTCATTTTGGGCTTAGCTATGGTCCTATGTCTCCTTGATCCTATATCTTATTGATTCTTTATCTTATTGATCATTATTACCCATTGGTCCTACATCTTATTGGTCCTATATTATTGGTCCTACATCCCATTGGTCCTAAGTCTCATTGGTTCTACATCCCATTGGTCCTACGTCTCATTGATCCTATATCTGTTGGTACTATATCATAACATTAGTCCTATATCTTATTGGTTCTACATCCCATTGGTCCTAAGTCTCATTGATCCTATATCTGTTGGTACTATATCATAACATTAGTCCTATATCTTATTGGTTCTACATCCCATTGGTCCTAAGTCTCATTGATCCTATATCTATTGGTCCTAAGTCTTATTGGTCCTACAGCCCATTGGTCCTACATCCCATTGGTCCTACGTCTCATTGGTCCTATATCTTATTGGTCCTACATCACATATCGTATCTATTTTGTATCTGCAAGAAGATCTTGCTCCATTCATTCATTCATTTATTTATTTATTCATTTATTCATTCATTAAATCTGTTCATTGTTGCTGTGCTGTGTCAGCCTATATTTATTTACCAGATTCAAAGACTCAAAGATGAGCTTGCATGTGTACAAGTATAAAGCAGTTAAATGGCAATGGCCTACTAACAGATAGGGCTTTGTTCAGAACTTGGCACACATCACGACAACCTAGAAGTCAAGATGTAATGGAAAATAAATTATTGTTCGATTGTTCTCTGGTCGCAGTATCGCCATCTTAATCACTAGAATGTGTAGATGATTATAGTAATAAGGAAGAAGCTTAAAAGAATGGAGCATTCAATGTTGGAAGGCTTATTTTCATAATCAGTCCTCGGGGTAAAGAAATTATGAATGTTTGTTGGTTGTATAGTTAGAATCATAATCAATTCCACATTGTTTCAGTGGAAATAAATCATTTTGTTCCTATGGTAACAGAGGAAGCATATGAAAACATCATATGTGGCCATGATTTAGTAGCATATTTAAACTGTATTCAAATTCATTTTGAAAGAGCACAGATATCGAAACTGTGTTAGACACAAAAACACTTAAGCAACAATATCGGAAGTAGATCGAGCTTGTTTGCATTTTCTTTCAGCCGAGAACTGCCTTGCCATCCATAGAAAAGCAGAAGCTTTCCCAGTGTTTAAAACTCATTCAACAAAGCTACGAATAGCAGTGGATTTTTGGATTGTTCTAGAGCAACAAAAAAAAGAAGAAAAAGAAGAAAGTTGCCAGAGCAGTTAGTGTTCACTATAACATCTAAAAGAAGGCAAAAAACATTGTCTTAAATTAATTGATTACCTGAAGGTGTGAAGAACAAAAGAGGAAGCCAATAAGATCAGTGAACAAACAAACAACATCCTATCACAAAGAAACATGTCCTGACACAGGAAATGTTGTGTTATTGTTCGGCTGTCAAGTTTCATCCTTTCAAAAGTCAGCTATTAAAAAAAAAGTAACATCAGCAGAGCTCTCACTGTCATTTCCAATCTTTTGTTTATATCCCTTGTTTCTGTAAATGGAAAGAATTGTCTGTTGAGAGCCAGAAGGGCATTAATCCTTTGTTAGATGATATACCCTTCTGACTGTGACATTGTGTGTGATATTGTAACGATGCGTTGAAATAGGATACAATAGATATTTCTTTGCTTTGTAAAATCTGTTTGTGGTTGGTAGCTCCAGATTAGAACTGTATACAAGTAACACATATACATATACATATATCTTCTGTTTGGATCCAAAAGGGTGCTAACTCTGTACAAATGATGGGACTTAACACCAAACAGATAATATGTTGTAAAAAGAATGTGCAGTATATGAGATGCTTACTCAAATAAACAAATCTTTAATAACGGAGAGTTTGTCTAAAAGAAAGATTTTCAATCTCCCCCTTTCACAATCTATCTATCTCTCTCTCTCTCTCTCTCCTGTCCATAAGTAGAAGATTGTATTATGTCTTTAATGAATCTCCCTCAATATAGCATTTGATTATTCTACCTGCAAATAGTTCAAATATAGGCCATTTACCTCATTTGATCTTTGATTTAATCAGTTTGGATTGATTTTTTTATCCCTTAAATTGGTCATAAGATTGTAACAAATTGATAGGAATCATATGAAAGGATGTTTGCACTTTTTCAATCAAGCACTGTCATTTGAAACATTTGAAATACTATTTGATATCATGACTCGATGGAGGAAACATACCTCTACATTGAAAACTAAGATTAGCAATTGTAAAAGAATGAAAAAAATCTATCTGTAGTTTTGATTAATGATCTGAACATTCTTTTTTTTTTAATAAAAAATAAAGTGGAAACCAGCTCTTATACAAATTAATCCCTTATCTATTTAGCTTTTTGTTCTATGCATGGTACATGTTGTAAAACCAATCAACCTGAATCATGTGCCAATAATCAGATCAATCAGTCAATCAATCAATTTTAAAAAACAACAAATCAAACAGGCAATTTGATTTACTATAAACCAACCCCCACCTAATTGTGGCTTTAACCCAAAATATTATGAACCAAGTATTTTGTTTACAAAATCCCCCTTCAGTACACATTTGACAGCTGTCAATGTTTATATCAAAAGCCTGGCAGTCAAGTCTATCTGTACCAGCAACAACATTTGAAACATAAGGACTCGACAACCCGCAACCGAGCAGCAGCTATCAAATTCAGGAAAGGAGCTCAAGCATCATTTGGGCGCGAGCCTGTCGTGCTAATTTCTGCCCCCCTGCCATCACCCCTACGGGGTCCTTCCTCACACCCTCACTCAAACAAATTACTACCTGCTTACTTCAAGTGCTACACTGCTTCACTCACTCTTCTCTCTCTCCTCCGGGTCGGTCTCCCCAAATATGGACTTGTTCCCGATTCAAAACCTCACGGCGGGAGTTCTACAAGTCATTTTCTGCAATTATGGATCTCAATGGAGGATTACTCTGTGATTGTGTGGAGAAGAACCAAAGAATTGGTTCTCTTGCTTGAACTTGGTCGGGTCACATACCTGACATTCTTCTTATTGGCTCAGCTGTTTCTGGAAAGGATTTCTGGATTGATTTCATCATTCTCAATACTCTTGGATTGTTATATGAACTACTATGAAAATGTTTTCTCTAATCTCTATGCATGTTAGGTAAGTTTTAAACTTAAATTGCAATACAATCTTAAAAGTAAAGTGTTAAATCAACATGTTACAGAGCTGCGGTGACAGCATTTTCAAAATGGCAGATCAGTTTTCAGAATGGCAGATCAATCTTTAAAACATGCTAGATACAACCGCTTTACTTGGATCCAGGATGAGGTGTTAATCTACCATTTTGAAAACGCTGTGACTCCTCAGCCCTTTTAAACAGTGACTTAAAGGGAAAGTCCACCCTGATATAAAGTTGGTCTAATAAGAAACAGAAAAATTAAAGAAATAGGTCAGTGAAGTTTTGAGAAACACTCTGATAAAAAATAAGAAAGTTATGAATTTTTAAAGTTGTAATCAATCAAACACAATACATTGCAAACTCTGTGTCGTATCTTGTGAGCTCCTCTCCCATTTGCCCTGTACCACAAAAATCATTCATTTCCATTTTCTCTAAATAGCATATTCCATCATACATGCACCTTACATATAATCATTGCTCATTTGTTTTTACATAAAACCTGTATGAAACAAATTATTCCTTCATCAAAAACTAAGAAAAAGAAAAATTATGAGATTATCTGTACTGAGCAAACGGGAGAGGAGCTCGTAAGATACATTCTTATTTCTTATTGTATTTTACTCAAACTTTCACTAATCTGTTTCTCTCATTTTTCCTCCTTTATTCAAATCAACTTAATACCAGGGTAGACTTTCCCTTTAACACTATACTTTCTACAGTGTACAGGGGAACACAATATTAGAATTCAATATTTACATTTTATTCTTTTTTAACACACTGAATGTCCATCATTTTGATTGCAAATGTTTTGTTATGTTATTTTCAGTCCCTATCTGTAGATAATTGAAACAGTTCTACCACTTCATTTTAATGTGAATATGTAAAAATGTACCTTAATAGATGTTATTATTCAAACATATTGATTTTTTGTTGTTGAACTAAATTATAGTATAACTTTTGTATATTTCATTGATTAATGGGTTGAATGTGTTTGTTTCATATTCATTCATAAGATTTCTTTAAACAATTGTCTTTCAGTATGTTACTGCTTGAAGCCAATTTTTTGTTGTTGAACTAAATTATCCAGTCAAATGAAAATAAATTAAAGCAAAATACTGAAAATGAATAGGCAATAAAAGGCTATGTATGATTGGAACCACAAATCTCACATTGAGAAATATTAATCCCCTGTCATTATATCATTTATCACATTGTGTGTGCTGTTATGGGAGTTTCCCAGATAAGATAATCTTATCTCTCTTTCTCTATAACCCTGTAGACAGTGAAGGAAATCCTCCTCTGCCCCCTTCACGTGTTATTAGCTACAACTAATAAGATTTTGAAGGGTTCCTGTACTAATTATCACTTTCTAAGAAAGCTTAATGTACTTTTTCTAAAACACAAACAGACAACTTAAGTGTTTTGTGAAACATTATAGTATACCTTTTGTATATTTTGTTGATTAATGGGTTGAATGTGTTTGTTTCATATTCATTCATAAGATTTCTTTAAACAATTGTCTTTCAGTATGTTACTGCTTGAAGCCAATTTTATCACAAATGATTAATAATAAGCAGTGCTTGGATATATTATCTATAATGATTAAAGGTGGATGATAACCCTTTTATTCTCTTTTGAATATTGATTCTGCATTTGAAGCAAATTACAACCCCAATTGCTACATTTAACAAAGGAATTAACTCCTATCATTAACTAGGGGATTTTATTCACCTATCATCCACATAAAAGTTTTAGCAGGTCTGTGGAAAATTCTTACATCAAAATTTAATTTCACATTCCTCATTGCGCTTGAAGAGGCATTTTGTTGCTTCATTAGATTTGGTGGTGAAATTAAAGTGAAATCAAATGAATATTTCATGACTTCTCCCTGCAGAGCATTTCAAGAAGTGAGTCAACAATGATTTCTCTATATCTCAACATTGCAAATCTGAGCAGTGACTAACAATTTACCTGACCATGAATTGCACTAAGTGAATCAGCAGTTTGGGGTTACGTAGAGACACCCAAATGATACAAGTAGAAACACCAGCCAGAAATTGAATTTGATCAAAAAGTCGCTGGGAAGGGTGAAAAGTATCTTAAAAGGAGGTCTCAGGTTGTCTTATGATATTTGTTGGGGGTAATCATCCCACATTTGCGTCAGAGTTTATTTTGTCAAAGATGCAAGATTATGGCTCGGGTTATAGGTTAGGTTTATAGGATGAGGTATAGTGTTTGCATGGGCCGCAGAACGGGGGGGGGGGGGGGGGGGACTGGGAGGCTGCAGCCCCTCCCCCACCCCCCTTTTTGAGTTGACACGTTTCATAAAATCTTGGGGTAATGAATAAAATCAGATTAGATACATTTCATGCTCATGCTATTGGCACAAACTATATGAAGAAGGAAAACAAAAATTCAAGAGTTTCTTTAATGGAAAAAATCCTGCTTATATCAAAAATATTTGTTTGTTTTGTTTGTAAAGCATGCTAAAATGTTACTTAACTGATTGTCTTAACAAACAAGTCCTGGTATAGCATTAAGAAAGATAAGGGTAGATTTGAACATGATATTGATGCTAATGGTCATGGGGTATTATTCCAGTCACTGAAAGTGGGCTCTAATTTCTAAAGGTGCCATATATGACATATGAAGCCAATTGTGTCCAAAAAAATTTGAAGACAGGACAGAATACAATAGAGCCTATTTTTCGCTCTTTGATCATGAAACAATTTTTTTGTTTTTTGCCTAAAATTGCCTTAAATACCTTTTCAAGCAGGTAAAGATAGATTTATGCTAATTTTTTTCTGTTTTGCTCCAAAATTTTCAGATACATGATGTATGATACCTTAACTTTGTATTTCCATGTATTGACCCTATCATGGGTCATTATATCAGACAACTCAACCAGCAAATATGTCTGACACCTAATTCCATTTCAGGTCAATGCTTGTTCTTAAAGAGGTATAAGGATGTTCTTGAATACTACTATATGTAATTGCATATCATATGATGAATAACAATTATAGCATGATTAGAAGTTTTGAACTTTACTCTTGTTTTTCACAGCTTATAATCCACATTACACATCTTTTTTATTTTAGTTTTTTAATAACTATTAAATTAAACTTAGTCTGGTTTCAAGATAAAGGAAAGAAGCATATTTATGATTTTGGTATTTACAGTCAAACCTGTATAGAAAGACTATCTGTCTATGAAGACTGCACTTTTTGTTTCCCTTGAAAAGTGTTTCTCATTGAAATATGTATTAGAGGAACCTGTACATAAAGACCACCTGCTCATAAAGACTGCTTTTCTTGTCTCCCTTGAGCGGTATTTATAGACAGGTTTCACTGTATTATGAAATTTCATTGACATTGTACAGCAATGTTTTGTTTACGATACAAAGCATATGTATAAAGATCATTAACATTCGTATGAAACATATGTATTGAAACAATTTCTGTGACACTGCTTCAACACTAAACCAAATATACCAAGCCTGGAATATAACTCCAAAATATGGAAATATCATATACAGACACGACAAGTGGCGAATCATCTTTTATCACATATTGTTTGTCTTGGTAAACATATTTTCAGCTCCTAATTTTTGGTGTTACAAATATGATGGTAGCTGAGCATGGTACAGAAGGTCAGTAAACATGTTTTATTATATCTTCAATGTCGGAAGTACTGGGCTCTCTGCATGGCATCCATAAGGACTTTTCATGAACCTTTCAAACTGTTGATAGATACCATTTCATTATTAGAAATGAAAATGGTTATCATTTCTATGAGGAGTGCTAGTTGTTCTTGGGGGTAGTTGATGTGGGGTTGTTGGTTACAGCCTATGAGACTGGCAGCCCCCAAGACTGGCAGAGACAGCCTACTAGACCAAAAATGTCAGTTTTTGGGCGCCTTCTGACAACTTTCGTGAGGGTTTTCCAGTCCAGCATTGTCAGTCCCCTGGGTTGTCTGTATTTGAATTATGAAATCATTGGTGATTTGTGTTGAATATATCGTTTGGAACGATTCTGTGTTTGATCGATCAATCCGGACAACTGTACTTCCATTTTTACCGGTAAAGTCATGATGTCACATACAACCTTTCATCATGACAACATTGTGCTTACACCAGAAAACACTTCCCACAGATATACTTACCCCTGGATTCCATCATCATCATCAGTAGGCCTTGGGTAGCCCTGACTCCTGTGCTATGCGACACATACCGCCTGTCGTCAATCATTTACTCATCCCACAATCACAAACCGATTTTCCAGAGTAGGAATGCTTGTTGTATTGTAATGGCCCACGCTGGCTCATGTCTTGGTATAAGACTTGACGTCATTCTAATTTCAGTTCTTTGAAAGGCCCCGCAGCGAGTAGTATTTATAGCAAGAAGCATGATGGAGAAGCCCACAGGAATAGATCCATTTTATTCCGGACATTGTTTTGGTGAGAGTTTGAGTAGTCGTGAGCATTTCATCAAGCATTTTGTCAGTGATTTTCACCGACAACTGTTATAAGCTACTGAAATCCTTGCATCTGATTGGCTGAGAGCAAATTAGTCGGTAAAAATCACTGACAAGACACTTGATGAAACGCTCCCCTGGTCTGAAAGTGTTTGCACCAGAGAAGAAACAGTATGAAGGTGACAGATTGTTCTTCAATGCTGGTCTTTGAGTATGTCTGCAAACATTCTTGCGTTTCATTTTCAAAATTTCACAATTTTGCATTTTTCCTAACCCATGCACTAACAATAACTTTACTAAATACTACTGATATTTGTTGTTGTGATGGCAGTTTTACACAGGCTTTTCAGGTTCAAGTTCCAAGTTCAAATTAAAGCTCATTGTTTGATTTAGGCAATATGAATATCAATCATAATTTGCCCTAATAATGATTCTTAATGGTACTGTAAAGTGTACTAAATGCAGACAACTGCAGAGGAACTAAAGTGAGTTTAATACTTTCCCAAGCAGTTTGATAACACTTCGAGACATAGTTTTATTATTATTCACTATACAAAAAAACTGCAATTATGTTTATTAAATTTCTTTAATTTGTCTTCTTTTCTGTCTCTCAGCAGTCCCACAATGTTTGGGTCCCACATCAAATCATCACGGTCCCACGAGTCCCTCAACCTGGGACCGCAGTCATCGCTGGACGTCATCGATCTCGCTGGCAACGATCTGGTGGTTAGACCACTTCATTCTAGCATCCTAGGCCAGGACCATTGCTTTCAGATCAAGACCTCATTAGGAAGCAAGTACTACTCCTGCCGCTCTGCAAGTGAGAGGGACAAATGGATAGAGAGGTAATATTTGTACAGTGTTAAAGATAAAGTTGCGTTCTGGTCATGAAATTGAATTGTGAAAGAAATGGTCTCAAAGCAAGTGGGAAAAGTTGATTATATAGCAAATAAGAATTGGTAGGACCTATATGCTGTAAGACTTTAGAATCACCAAAATAATAAGAAAATTGACTCATTCCTGCTGAGAGTCACATGCCCTGCACACAGAATTGTGTATATGGGACTACACACAAATGCTTGGCCCGAACATTTCAGCTGTTTTTTGTCATATTTTGAATGTGAGCGCTTGAAGAGCAATCCTTTTCTGGGGAACATATCTACTATGATAATCTTCCAAACTAACATAAAAAGAATGAGAAAGCTCACAAAAGTCTTATGAACGGGACCTTGGTGTCTGTCTGCTGTCGGTCTTGTGGTGTGAAAGAAGTTCTATGTCCAATAAAACCTATGGTTTGTTTAAAAGTATTATGAGAGGTAGGAACATGGACCGCAGAACTGGAAGGATTAACTAAAAACAGTCCTACGTCCCATTAATCCAATGAAATCTAACTGTTACCCTAACATTAACACTAAACATAATCATCATGAGATTTATAAGACCAATGGAAAACATAGGTAAACTACTGTCGGCTCTGGTAACTACCTCGGGCTTGTTTCTGTGGACTACAGTCGACACTGCACACGCTGACTGGGCTGACCGGACCGGACCGGACCGGACATCATAATGTTCATGCCATAATTTCTATCTATACATGCAAAATAATATAGCAGATTATACATCATTGGAAAACCAAGAATCCCCTCTACAATTGTGCTGTACATACTTTTCCTCTAAAACACACCAGTAAAAAGTTATCACAGGGTAAAAACACCCTTCCATCTGAGTACTGGTTGGTCACATCACCTTTGAAAATAATGCAGCAGCCTTGGGTTCATAATGCACAGGGCAAAGAGTTAATTTCATTTGTCTAATAAAATCTTATCTTTCCTCTCATATTAGCACTATCCTTAATCATAGTGGCAGATTCCCGGAACCAGGACCAAAACTGTAAACTGTAATCATTATAAATTATTTTTTTAGATATATTCTTCCAAAATATAATGTTTAAAGAATCTTCACTGAGATGTATCCCCTTAAGTCAGTGTAAGCTCTCTTCAGTGTTCTGGAGGTTGTTGACATTTAAATGGAATTTTGTTGAAATAGATGTTCATCACCAAAACAAAATGATCAAGATGTGACATTTTTAATGTCAGGAAAAGAGTGGGAGGAAGGGCAACGCAAAGATCCATCTTTCCAGAGATTGTCTCGGCCGGCTTGTCTATAAATGCAGAGTAGCTATTTAGGAAGCAGTCCTGGGCTCTGAATTGTAATTAGGAGAATGGCTTGGAGGAGTGAAAAGTAACAACACAGTAAAGAACATTACACCCCGGAGAGGATATTACTAATTTGAGTGTAGTTAGAGGATTTTAGAAGGGGTGAAGAGGGGGAGAGGGGGGTTAAGGACCAGAATAGAGGATGATGACAGGCCAGATTTAACTAAATTTCCTCCTTATTTGTATTTCTTTGCCAACCTTTCTCAACCCTTGCAGATTGAAATAAGAATGTAACTGTTCCATGTCTATACTGTTCTGGATCTAATCTAATGGATTTTAATGGTGACTCAGATATGCAGCACTTTTGGTAGTGAAAGCTCAGTTTGCCTTGTCCCATTTTAGTTTCCCATAATACCCTGACGGGGAGCATTGAGAATAGATTTGAAATTCAAAACGAGCAGTAGCTCTTCAATGTGTCGATGCCTGAAATAATCAACTTTTCCTCAATTTTGGCACCGACAAAACTCAGACTAGTCTAATTGTCCTTGAGTGTTCTAGTTATTCCCTAGAAAGAATGACCCATTCTTTTAGATCTAAACATTTCCCAATTTTAAAAACTTTCCATCAATGTGCGTGATATGTTAATTGGTTGAGCGAATTGTTGTGACCTTGCAGGTGCCATATAGCATTATCTCCAAGACAGTAATTGCCCGTCAGAAAGGTAGTTGACACTGCTAAAAATACCCCTCAGTGTCAACAAACGAATCCACTCCTTCGTTTTGTATCGTCAGTGCTGATCATATTGCCTCACAGAGAAAATGTCAGAAGGGGAACAGATAAAAGCCTTTATGACATCATCTAGGAAACCAATATCTTTCGGGAGACTGGATGTGTATTTTCATCATGATATCTGTTGCCTCTTTCTCATAGAGATTATCTTTCATCCTCATAAAACTTGATATAAACATCCAAAAGTACTTGGCACACTGTAATTATCTTTATTCTATTCAATACGTTTTGCATTTTCAAGGATTTCTTTCTTTTTATATGCGTATCCACTTAGTACTGTCTTAGTTTCTTCTGGTAAATGGGCAACTTTCATATATGATAAGCAATATAAACTGGGTGCAATATTATGATTTTATAATGTATCATCATTTAAAACTGATGGTGCATTGGTATTTGCAGGTATGTAAGTAAGATGGAAGTAATAACAGAGTGTTTCTTCCGTGCTGCTGATTAGAGGAAAGTTCCTAGATAATAGCTACGTTCTTACGGGACTTGTGATTTCGAAACTTTAAGTTAACGATACACCGACTCACTAACAATGACGAGGGTTCATACGGGCCTGAAACAACTGAGATTCTGAGATTGCAAGTCCAGCAATCGTCCTTTGATATGAACTGAGAGGTTATCATTAACAACGAGTTAACAACGACTTAAACAAACTATTCTGTCCACACTGTCCATAACTACGACGGAGGACCCCCACTGCTTGTAGTTTCAGCATTAACTACAAGCTTGCTTGTGGTTCTAGAACTACAAGTAAACTTAGGCCCGAATTCACAAAGGTGGTAATAGATTTGTACTATGGTTTATGCAAATTTTGTGGTATAAGTGCGCTTGATTTCGCGCGTACAATTAGAAAGATCCAATAATGAACGCACGTGATTTGCAAAGTGCTGAAATTTTACTCTAGTTGCCATGGTTTAGACCATGGTTTATGTAAATTTACGCACAGTTTATTTCAGTTAATTTACATAAACCATGGTCTAAACCATGGCAACTAGCATGGAATTTGCGCACTTTGCTTATCTATTACCACCTTTGTGAATTCGGGCCTCAAAGTTTTGAAACTACACGTCCCATTCATACGGTCTGAAAATACAAGATAACAAAGTATTGAAACTACAAGCGAAATTTAAAGTTGGCTCCCTTCTTGTGAGCCTGACTAGTGTTTTAGCACTCTCAGTAGCTGTTAGCCGAAAGTCAAATAACCTCCAGGAAATATAAATTGTTTCCTGTGTACTTTATACATGGACGTGAACCACATTTAATTGATTGATCCAAAAATAATTGAATATATTTGGTTGTTCTATTTACTCTGAGTATAGATTGCCAAACTTGTATATCGTCTGTTGAGAGCCAGAAGGACGTTTACTCTGTGTTAAATTATATAAGTTAAAGCCCTTTTGGCTCCAAACTTGTATACGTCAGTTTGAATTTCTCAATATACAGTAGTGTTATACTATATTTTACACATCAGTGATAAAAATAGCAGTGCTTATTAGCTTCGTGTAATTTATTTACAGCCATGTCATCATGTATGAAAGACACATATAGGTGGAGATCATTATGCAAATAATAAAGGGTATTTTTTAAAACCGTTCTTTCTTTTTGTTATTCTTTTTCTCTTGTTATATTCAGCATCTTGAGTGCACATTATCCTGATAAAGATGAGAGGAGAAGAACAGACTCCTCTCTCAACATCTGGGTGGTGGAGGCAAAGAACATCCCTCAAAAGAAAAAGTGAGTACAATCTTCCATCATCTCTCTCTATCTCTCCCTTTCTCTCTCTCTATCTCTCTCTCTCTCTCTCTATCTCTCTCTCTCTCTCTCTCTCTCTATCTCTATCTCTCTCTATCTCTCTCTCTCTCTCTCTCTCTATCTCTCTCTCTCTATCTCTCTCTCTCTCTCTCTCTCTCTCTCTCTCTATCTCTATCTCTCCCTTTCTCTCTATCTCTCCCTTTCTCTCTCTTTCTCTCTCTTTCTCTCTCTCTATCTCTCTATCTCTCCCTTTCTCTCTCTATCTCTCCCTTTCTCTATCTCTCTATCATCACTTACTTCTAGACATTGACTGAATGATACCATTATTGAAGAGGGATGAAATATTTTTTTTAAATGCTGTTTTTAGATTAGGTTTAACTTTAGCTATCATTCAGTTTTGAATGTTTACACCACAAGTCTTTCTCCAAGAATTTTTTAAAAAGTTTTTCCTCAGGGTAGAAAGAGTATTCCCCTCACGATAATGATGAATTAAACTGAACTTGGAGTATGTAACCCATCCTGTTTCACTGCCTCCAGAGTAGAAGAATAATCTTATTCTTTAGACTTGATCAAATTGTGTTTCCTGGGAAGGGGAAAATCCCCTGTCTATATTGAAGGCAGACTATATTCTGACTTAAAGTGATGTGGTAACTTTGTAGAGGCTTGATAAAATCTGAGCTGCATGGCCTTACATGCTATCAGTGTATGTAATATGGTGTAAAAATGAAGCCCAGGAAAAAAAGCACTTCAAAATCATCATGTGCTTCACAAAATTAAACATAATTATGCAAGTGACTGGAAATGCCAGACTCATTTTCTCCCATAGACTCGGTGTAAGACTAAAGCGTATGGCCATCCGCTTTCGTAAATGGGAGTATTCAGTCATAGATATCTTAATAATAGCATTATATATTTGAAAACCTTTCTATGCCTAGCTATTCATTTATCCTTCTGAACATCATTATACAAGACAGATATCAAAATTCAACAATTTATTATATCAAGCCTCCACAAAGTTATCAAATCCCTTTAATAATGGGTAAGCTCCTCAAGTTTAGTGAGCTGCTATCCAGATTACTTGATTGCAGGTTACATGTACTTGCACATGCTTTTTCCTTTTACTAACTGCAATCGAAAGGGACAAAAATATTTCAAATACGTCTAGATAACAGTCGGATGCACTGCTGCATTGCTTGCATTAGACATCAAGTTTCGGTAAGAAATGAAAAGATCAAATTGCTTGATAGCCAAAATCATAGTGCATTATGATTATACAAGAAAGCTAGAGAATTATTAATGTTTTGATAAATTTTCAAGATATGAATTTTTACACAACTGTACGATTATACAAAATTAGTATTCATTCTGGGGGGTAAATTTTTACACATATATCCTTTGACTACACCTTTCCTTAACATGCACTTTTTCAGTCATCATATTTGAATATACCCAACGGATATCTTAAACTATTTTTTATTGTCTCACTAAAACTATGATAATGCTGCAGTTGGGATGGACGAGAGTAAGTAAACATATTTCAACAACCACACTTGAGTAACTTGTACTCTTATATATT
Organism: Heliocidaris erythrogramma; assembly: GCA_025617745.1. Lineage (NCBI taxonomy): Eukaryota > Metazoa > Echinodermata > Echinoidea > Camarodonta > Echinometridae > Heliocidaris > Heliocidaris erythrogramma. The sequence continues at coordinate 5,048,455 of CM046869.1, read as the reverse complement.
CATCGCTGACATTTATGCATTCTTGTTCAAACTGTGGCAGTCATATTTTTTGTGAAATATTATTATCTTTAGCATCTATAGAAAGTGATCACTTCCACTTTGTTCTGTATCCAGTGTTTTTTGTATGTTTGTTTGTTTGTACATCTGTTGTAGAAAAAACAAATTTGCTCCTCCCCCTTTGTTTACAGTGTAAACCAGTTAGGTTTAAGTTCGCCCACTAATTTTTTTCCCCCTATTACTTTGGCAGTTGTCATGGTAAATATTTGACTAAGGTTATCCAGGTGTATAAATAATTATTAAATGAGGTTTAGAGTTATGGGTATTTTCTCTGATTTTGTATGTAATATTGTAATGGTCAATATATTGATGGAATCAATTGGGGTTTTATTTAGTTTGTGGTTTATTCACTTTGGTTGGTGTGTATGGACTATAAAAGTTTGAAAACAAAAAAAATATTTGACTAGGCAACACGATGGCAATATAAAACTAAAGATGTTGTAAATGTTGAATAGAGAAACTGACGTGGATATTTTGGGTTTAATTAACATCTTTTTTTTTCTTCTAATTTTGGGTCCCCCCCCCAAAAAAAAGTAATAATAATAATAATCCTATGGTGTGTATGGACTATAAGAGACTGAAAATTGAAATTGTTTCATTAGATACTATCAAGAAGACATGAAATGAAAGAAGTCTTAATGTTGAGAGAGAAGGTGACTTACATATTTTAGATCTAATTACATCTCTGTTTATCATGTAAGATCATTACAGTATGAGCTTAATATTTGTGATGTGGGCGTTGATACGGATCATTTAATATACATTTATAGAAGAAATCAGTTCATGTTTACATTAATTGGTGTAATAACATGCAGAGTCCTATATGCGCAGTCATCCATTTAATGACATTTGTAGATGTATTTCTGTAATTCTTCGTATTAGTGGCATTAGGCGGGTTCACACGTGGAGAGATAGCATCGATGCTATCTCGGTTTCTAGACTATTTTGGTCATGACCAGATAGTTTTAAGACCAAACGCTGTCTGAACGCAGATAGTCACGAGATAGAAGCGAGTTGGAGCTTGGTTTTGAAACTATTCTGGCAGCGAGTTTGGCAGGAGTAAATCTCAGGATCCAGCGACATTTTAGCATTGAAGCTTTGCGGTAGACCACCCACCGCGCTTGTGACTATTTGTAATGTGAACGCAATCGCTGCTTCACTCGCTGCTATCTTCACTTGCAACTTCGCATGATATGACCCCTGTGCACAAACTTCCGCGCGTTTTGACCATACCAATTATACTCGGGTACGTCACCGTATATGGCGCAGTAATTATTGTTTTGGCAGCGAGTGAGCAATGAATAGTCACGAGTGGGTGATAGAAGCAAGTCGATCATTGCCTGTCTGAACGCAATGGAAATAGTTTTGAGACTTACAAAGCATCGATGCTATGTACTACGTGTAAACATAATTATTGTGAACTAAATCATCTAAATTCTTAAAGCTTTGCTTTTGTAGATAAATATTTTTGGATATAGAGATCAAATGATTACTAGGTTGTGTTTATTAGAATGTAGTAGAAATCATGTAAATTGATATTTAGTATTTTCCCATGCTCCTGTCAATATTGATGTAGTGAAGTGCATATATTTGTGTTACAAACTAATAACTAATATTTATCCTATGGATACTATGGTAATTATTTCAAAACAGAGTTTCAGATATTTTGGGGGTGGGGATTCAAAGTTAATCTGAATACCATGGTTCTGAAAAGAATTTATTTTCTTTTGAAAAGATGATTTATGGACACTTCTTGGATGTTCATATGTTGGACTACATAGACATGGATAATACATATTAAATGAGGAAGACTTTATGAGCCGGAAAAGAAATGACTCATAGTTCAGATTTGTAGTTAAAGCATGCATGAAGTTTGTGTGAATTTATTTGATACCCATTTCGGTAGCGCTAGTGGTTAAATACACAGTTTGATATTGAATTTAGCATTTTTAGACTATTAAAGTTTCTTCTCAAAATTAAAAAAATGAACTTTTTCATTTTGGTATCATGAAATACTATTGGTATTGACAGTAAAAACAGTCATATCATTTTCACTGTCAATCTTGATACAGATATTGTTTCATGATTCCAAAGTGAAAAACACATATCAAAAAAGATTGACAGTGTAGCCATAATTGGAAACTAGTCGCATGAAATTTTATCTGTAATACAAGAGCTTACATTTCAGCCACCATTGGGTCCAACTCGCTCAAGCAAAACTCAGAAACCATTAATCATGCCTTTTAGTCACTTTTTGCGTAGGCGCATGTTTGCTGTACACCAGTGCACAGTAGCGCTTCATAGATCACCATCGCATCTCACTCTCTCTCTCTAGATGACTCACGCTGGGCATAGTTGGAATATCTCACGTTCATACCGCCGCCGAGTCAATATCATAAGGGGGCTCGCTGCTTAAAACAATATGGCTCGGAAAACAGACCGGTTAGAAACAAAAATCAATGCAAACATATTAGCACAGTAGGGGAAGTAGTTATATGGCTGGGTTGAGGCGATACGGAGAAAGTAAATAGTGCTGAGCAAATTGAGAATGATATAATCTTAAAATTCACCTAATACATCGTCATGTTTTATTAGTCAAAGTGGTTTAAGTACATGATATCTTCATGAGTAGCATTCAAAGAGAGACTGATTCACACTGTCTCAAATAATTGAACTAAGCTTGTTCATATTTGATAGAAATTCAGGCCATTGTAATGAACAGCACTGAATATTGAAATGCTCATAAAACTTGGTTGCAAAAGATGTTTTTTTAAAGGACATTTGATAATTTGAATTCATCTATGTCTTTTGACCTCCACAAATGTAGATATAGAATTATATGAATATGAAATAAAATCATTACTTTAAAATCTGGAAATGACATCACAATCAAAACATGTGCTGTTTGTTAATATTGTATCATTGTCTGTCTCATTTTATGTTATTCTTTTAGAATAGTAATTCTACTTTTAATGCCAGTAATACCTCATCACTATTGTCTGTAAACAAACAATTCTCTAATAGATCTCAGATTGTCATTGAGTTGCTTTTGGGCAATGCTATGAAATCATCTCAGAACAAAGACTCTTTTAAAAATGTTATGTGCTCATTCTTTTGTAAAGAAGGGGTGATAGAGATAATTTTTGGCATCTAAATAAGTTCATGCTGACCATGAAACTGACAGAAATTACAAGATTCTACTTAAATCAACCTCCTGTCAGAATTTGCAATTCACAAAATACATTTTTTTCTTTGAACAAAAAAGATTTAGCGAGAATCCTGCATGTGTGAACGCAGTCATTCTGTTTTCTTCTGCTGTAGCCTATGTGCCCCTATCCTTTCTAACTTTTGAAAGTCATGTTTCTAATAATACTGTGCCCCCTGTTAATGTTGTATCAGTTATATGTTCCATCAGAAAACATTGCACTCAGTTTTTGTGTTTATTCTGTTTCCTTTCCTTCAGATATTTTGATAGTTTTGGTAATAGACATAGACAATATGTGATTAGTTCAAAACGTGACAAAAAAAATATACCATCCATTCTTCATATGTGAACTCCTTAGTGAGCAAAGAATCTTATCCTGCACATCCTCTTGTTTAGTGCTTCTCTATCTTGTCCAGAAAATCACTTCCCTTAGTTTCTTTCTCTCTTATTTGCAATGTTTGTGACATAGCCGGCCAAATGATCTGAGTAAACTACTTTTAGTTTGTATAAGATGTTTAAAGTTTGTCATTTCTGGAAACACTTCTTTTTTTATTCCCCTTTTTTGTGGTTTATATCCTGAAATCCTATCTGTCCTCCTTCATCTCAGGTACTGATTTGTATTGTCTTGAAGCTCTTTGTTCACTTTCACCTATGTTTTCTAGGATATTGATTAATTTGAATCATTTCTTGTTCTCAGGTACTTCTGTGAGATCTGTCTTGATGATAGTCTCTATGCCAGGACCACACCCAAGCATCGTAATGATATGGTCTTCTGGGGAGAACAGTTCACATTCAAGTAAGTCGTATTATTAACCCTGTCAGGACCAAAGTCAACAACACTATGTACAAAGTGAATAGTATTTTAGTCTTGTGGTAACAAGAGGGTTAACCCTGTCTCGATCTGCCTTACATGGTTTCAACTGCCGAAATTTTGATATGGCATCTCACATTTCCAGCAGAGGAAGCTTTTCTTTTTTCTTAAATGGGATTATGAATTATAATGATAATATGATAATAATGAAATTAATTCATAACACACACATATCTAAATATTTAAATCAAAGCATGACAACAATGCAGGTTACATAAAAATAGTTCAGCAGATAATCTACAGGTAATGAAACTCAAATCTTAGATAAACAGATACGTTTTCAGTTGTGTTTTGAATTCTGAAATTTGATACAATGCAACACTTTGTATTACAATGGACATGTGACAAGGGCACAGTGCTTGAATTGAATAGTGTCTAGAATAGATAACCTGGCATAGATGCTGAATGTAGGTGTATTAAAGATAAAGTTGAGTTCTGGTCATGTGATGAAATTGTGAAAGAAACTGTCTCAAAGCAATACAGAAAGGTTGATTATATAGCAAATAAGAATTGGTGTATGCTGTAAGGGTTTGGAATCACTTAAATGATAAGAAATTGACTCAATCCTGCTAAGAGTGTATATGGGACTACACACAAATGTTCAACCTGAGCATTTCAGCTGTATCTTATCATATTTTGAATGTGAGAGCATTTGAAGAGCGATCCTTTTCAGGGGACATATCTACTAAGATAATCTTCCAAACTAACATAAAAAGAACGAGAAAGCTCACAAATTATTTTTTCCCTTTCCCAGAATTCAAGCTTCCCTTTAAAATCCACAGAGTGTGATTATGTGTTTTAGTTTTTCTCAAGAGCTTTTGATTTGTTTCAAACTGAAGTAATTGAAACAATTGCCAGGAAAGCTTGAGTGATGCTGATTATTTTCCTTTGCATTTCTCATCTGACACTTGACCCCATCCCCCTACCTTCAAAACAACTAATTAGAAGTTTGTGCTTTGAGAACCATAAAGCAATTATGCTTTTGATACTTCAATGACTATATTTTAGTGTGTAAACTTATTGGAGACTATTTTCTTTTCATTTAACAAGAATTTCCAGGTTTAAGGATAAAGTAGAGTTTTGGTCATGTAATTACATTGTGAAAGAACCTGTCTCAAAGGATAAGAAATTGTCCCAATCTCGCTGAAAAGCACATGTACTTCACACAGAAATGGGTATATGGGACTACACACACTAGTGGCATGAATGTTGGGCCCGAACATTTCAGCTATTTCTAGTCATATTTCGAATATAAGAGCATTTTAAGAGCAATCCTTTTCAGGGGATGTTTCTATAATGATTTTCTTCCAAACTGACATAAAAGGAATAAGAAAGCTCACAAATTATTTTTCACCTTTCCCAGAACTCAAGATTCCCTTTAATCTGTACCTGTCCCATGCGTAGTATATAACAGGTTAATTCAGTTACAACGTTGACTTGTGCAAGTTTTGAAATGAATTATGCCAACAAGGCAAGTTTGCCATGTAGCCAACATTTCTTGTGTTCAATGAACCGGAGTAATTCCCATGAAACCTTTCCAAACTTAGCTCCTCGTCAGGAAGACGTCTCAATCCTTGCCAAGAAGTTCTCGACTTGGCGCTAAACATCACCAAGTCTGCGATCACTTCCTAAACGCTTGGCCCAAAATCTACTATCTGATCAAGAATCTTTTCATTCTTTATGCATTGTTGTAATTATCACATTTCAATTGGATACTCCGTAGAGACTGCAATGTGACATTGTACGTAACTTCTAATCACTATAGATCTTTGTTTTGGTCCAGTCTGTCCTCTCTACAGTACATATAAATTGATGTTTTTGGTCTATCATCACATATCTTGGTTTGTGATTCATTTCATCAAAGCTAGCTTTCAGAATATTGACACTAATCTTGAGATCCCTTCAGTTATCATACAACTCTCAAACCGGTATTCACATGTGTGAACACTTTTGGCAAATATCTCATCTTGCTTGCAAGTTCATCTGTTTTGTTCTCTGCGTAGTTTTGGGATTGCATTTTATCCATAACTTATATGGAGTTGATGAATAATGATCTTATCTGAAGAAAGATGTTCCTCAGCTCTTGGCTAGCATTTGTTGATGTTATCGATGTGGATGTAATATTTCCTGTAGATTGAGTATTCTTGGCTCTGATCCTCATCAGTGCACTTTAGGGGATGAGGATGTTTCATAGAATGTTGTAATAAATGTTAAAAACACCAATCTTGCTGTCAATTTGAATTTCCTGTTAATAAAAATTGGTTATCAAAATATATAGCAACCCCCCCCCCCCCCTTTAAATCTCATCAAAACAGATAACTACATTTTCTTCTTGAATATTAGTCCTGATTATTTAGCTGTTTCTCGTCACCCCCATGGATCTGGGGCTATGGATCAGAGGCTTTTCTGAGTAAAAAATGTGACATTAAGATATGAAGTTATTGTTTGGAAAGGGATTTTTTAAAAGAAATAGAGATATATGACACAGAGATGAAATCAAAGTAGAAATGTAATAGCTATCAAGATAACCACTTGCACATGACAGGATAACAGAAGCCATGGATGCATGTGAACATGATCTAATCAGTGACTGTACATTTAAAGGCAGGCCTAAGTTAACTGAAATAGCAATTTCAGATATTTCTGATTTCAGATATGAATCTAGAGTTATTAATGTTATGATGAACAATGAGAGGGGTGATTATAAATACTGATTGTCATTGCACTGAGCACAAATTTGTGGAGCATTGATTAATTCAAGATATCAATCACAGAATAGTCATTGTTATTATGAACAATGGGTGGGGATGATCATAAAAAAATAATAATTAATTTGAGATAAGAATCGATGTATTCATGTTATTACGAACATTGTAAATTTATGATAATTAAAATGATGGGTATATTTGCTCTGTAAGAAATTCACATGGCTTTGATTAATGCAAGACATAAGGAGATAAAATCAATGTTTTTCGCATTGGGGAGAACTATATGTAGTCTTAGTGATCATTGAAGAAAAGCTACAAGACAATGTCAACAAGTTTGTAATCAAGAACGGTTTTGGAGGGGTGGGTGAGAGAGAGTCTGCTGTCAGTGATTTTGTTGCGTGAGGAAGCCAACACTCAATTGATTATTTCCTACAAGCCGCTTAGGGGTTAGGGATGGATTTCAAGAGGGATAACGGTGGATTACACCCATCGCATGCCCCTGGTTCAAGATGGTGAAAATACACTTGAGCGTTTAAGCATTCAATTGCCTTTGTTCATTGCCAAGAGGTGCTACTATCTATTTCATTTAAAGGGATACATCAACAATAACCGTCAGTATTAAAGGCAACTTGAAAAGGATGTCATAGAAATTGACAGTCATTTTATGAGTAGTTCATCTTATCAAGTATGATAAATATTTCTAGAAACTTTCCAAATCTGACGTGACTGAAATGATTCCACATGAAGTTCAGTCAACTCTGATAATCAGTTCACAGTTGGATAGTAATTAAAGTTAATTTGAGTTGCAGAATTTGTGGGGATCGTGCAGAGCTTGAGATGTATTTGGACAGAGAGTCATCACGATTACCTTATTAAAACCGTCTCTGCCGCTGGATTGTCAAACAAGCATTGTTATATGATCTTTCAAACATTTATAATTTTATAGCTATTGTTATTGTATCCATTGTCACACAAAGCACATAAAGATCAAATTTGACATTGTTTCTGTTGTAAGTTGAAACGACTTTCAGTTCTTGGATGTTAAGTACTTCACTGAATTGTAATCAATAAACTACAGTTAATGCTGATTTTATTTCTGTTTTGGCTCTTCAGTGCATGAAATAGGAATAATTCTGATACTGCATTTTACATATGACAGAAATAAGAAATTACTAAGGAAATGAGTAATAATGAACAGAAAAATGGTATATTCATAATGATTGGTAATACATGAGATTATCAGTATCCAGCTCAAACGCAGCACTGCTGGGATACTATGGTGTAAAGGGCGGAGGACAAGGAGGGCAATTATACCTTCTCTTCCGCCCCCAATCTAGCCCACGCCCACTCTCGAATAAAGGTCCAATTTCCTGATAGTGATAGAGGTCCATTCTCTCTACCGTCTCCACCTTCCCTGCATGCCTTGCTACTCATGTAGTTGACTAATTGCCTTGTTTTGTAGGATGATTGTGGTGGATAATTATCCTCAAACCGTCATTAATTATATCAATTTCAGCTGTAGAGCAGGTTCTACCTGTTGTGATGTGCATCATTTTTGTATATGTTCACACAATCAGGTTGTGTAACTAATGTAACATCACTTTTACATGTTGTACAGTATTACCATGCTGCCTTGTAGTCATTTTAAAGCCCATGCTATAATTCCATCACACTTTTTTTATCCTTCCCAGTATTTTATCGCTCTTTCTTTTTGTTTCTTTCTGTTTTTCTGCCATTTTCTCTCTTACTCATTCTCTTTCTCACAGTATACATTCTTTTATTCTCACTGACTCACATTTGAATGTAGCCTATTCATATTTTGTAATCACTCCTCATTTTGTAATATTCCCAAGTAGTCAACGATATCGTATAGAGACCTTAAAATGATGCCCATAATTGCCTAATTGCTTCTATTTCAAGTTCCTGCCTTAGTCCCATCCCCTTGTAACTGTGTGAGTGAGCATCACATGATGGGCAGTGTCAGGGGGAGAACACTAATCATGTCTTATTGGTCACTTAAAGAGGATTATCTGATAGACTATCCCTAGAGGGAAGAACAGATTTGCAGGTGCAAGAAAGAGTGTATCAGTCATTGATTTGATGCTGAATGTAGGTTGCAATAAGTAACCTTCAGTGACAGATCGGGGGGGGGGGGGGGACAGGAGCCCATCTAATTTTCTACCACTCCCCCCCCCCCCCCCCCTTGAGGGGGATTGCTCCAACAAGCATGCATGTATAAATTTTACACGCCTCATTTCTAAAATCCTGGATCCACCATTCAACCAAACATTGGTGCTAGAGAAGTAAATTAATTTTCCATAACCACCCCACTTTTTGTTTGCTTGTCTTAGGGATGGGCTACAGATGAGTTTATATTACATAATTGAATATGATGTCAAGAGAATTTATTGATTTAGAAGGTAGATTTCCAAGTCTCCATCTCTACATAAGTATAATGGATTTCATGAGTTGATTGGATAGATCTTACAAGTCCCTCAATCGTTGTCTGCATTCAACCCTCGCAAGACCAGACTCCATCATTCAGTCAATGCATGTGTCGTTGAGAGACAAGGGCTTTTGAATCAATAGCTAATGGTCCTCCTCCTCCAAGCTGCAATCTAGTTCCTCCCTTAGACCCTACTTTGGCATGAAATATTAATAACAAGGGTTTAATTATTAGGCAGGAGGGGGCTGCCACTTTTCAACTTTTTGTTTGCCGATGTAAAAGCATTGGTTTAATAACAGTTGAAAGAAATTAATTACAAATCACTAATGCTTACAGTTGAATTCCATTGTTTATTTTGAATAGATTTACAGAAAACTTTTGTACTTCATGTGTACATACTTGCTTTTATTCCTAGTTATAAAGTAACATTCTATTGTTACTGATGTTGAGCCCTGTCTGAGAATTTTTCAGTACACTAAATATATTTTATTAAGTATTACCTCTCACTTTTGATTATCCTTAGATTAATTGCAGAGAACAGAGAAGTGCATGTGTAAAAATATTGCAATCAACCTCTAAACCGGGAGTATAGATACCGTGACAGATCTAGATAGATTGAAACAATGTCCTGATGTTGACACCCTTCTAAATTGTCCCACCACGCGCTATTTAGAGATCGTTGTAAGAGAAATAATCAGATTCGTGATTAAATCATGCTACAAAGAAAAGCATGACATCATAGCGTGCACATTAGCCAAACATTTATCTCTTCATCAAGATTACTAACTCCTTAGCAAGGTCATTAAGACAAATCTTTCTCACTTCTTAACAAATTTTAACACTTGTTTTCAAAATCCGGCTGCCAGTTGCCAGTATCTTCCATTTCCATGAAAAGAGTCTGTCAAAGGGAAGATATGTATCAACCTGCGTTACGAGACTAGTGTTTTGAAGATTTAACGCTAGATGGAGTTTACGGAGCTTTTGTGTCATAAGACGATTACATTGTTTTTGTGGCTCAGTAGGCATTATGATTGCTGTAGCCAGAGTGGAGCTTGTAGATGCCATAGTAACAGAGATATATATATATATATATACAAAAGTCAATGATGAATGAGACAACCGTTAAGAGATGAAAGAATTCAAATTTTTGCCCATACGGCTTCATCAGGAATGCTGACTTTATTAAAAAATGCATCCAGCATCAGCAAAGCGCAATGCGCTAAACGATAAGCGCAACAAAGCAAAAGTGCTATATATATGCATACATAGATGATTCTATGAAATGTATATTGTAGATTGTTGTCAAATTGTCTTGGTCATTATTGTCACTATCAAACTAATCACTATGCAGATATTTACACATGTAAAGCATTAACTCTTCATTCTTTGAACACTTCCTTAAAGGCAATGCCCCAATCATAGCTGCCCCTCCCTCTCTCCTAGAAAATGTAGTCCCAGACCCTGTTTCATGAGACTTGTTATTGATAACCCAATATAATAATATAAGCTACTGAAATCATTGCATTTCATAGGCTTTCAGCAAATCTATTTCAAAATTATTATTGATATTAAAGCAGTTGTATGAAGCAGGTGTTCATTTATAACTGAAATAATACTTTAAAAAGGTATACATGGTTCTCATAAATATTTATTTGTTTTCTTTATCTTTTCTGATTTAATTTCAGATGCTTGCCAGCTGTAGAGGCTATCAATGTACATGTATATAAAGAGATAGAGAAGAAGAAGAGAAGAGATAAGAACTATATAGGTAAGGAATATATACAATATGTTATCACTTCATTAATAGTTTTTAAGAAAAAAAGGATTGGTTTGACAGGATTTCATTACTTCATCATGGAACATTACAATCATGTTAATCATGCTGTCTAGCAAATGAGTGGTACACCACAACCAACCAAATTTAATTAGCTTCTTCCTCTGTTTTAAATTACATTTTGTTGCATAAAACTGATGCATGTTTTGTAATGAATTTTATTACAAAAATTCTCTCTTTCATGTTCGTCTTTCCTCTTCAGGGCTAGTCTCAATACCAGTCAACATGGTCAATAGTAAAACAACTGTAGAAAGTTGGTAAGTGCATTTTAGTTGTAAGATTATGTCTAGAGAAGGAGAGGAAGGGATGGATATGTACTGGTCTCTTTATTTTGATGATATTCTGATTCAATAACAATTGGGGTATTGTTTGGAGATAATAATAATAATGCTATTCGGTTATGGGATAGCGCATAATACATATTTATTAATGTCTCTATGTGCTTTGGATTATTACCTTGGCTCACCCTAGCTGCCTTAATGAAGGCGCTGAAGCTTCAAGGAATGAATTCCTACCGGTACCCATTTACTACACCTGGGTCGAGAGTGGCAAATGTAGATTAATGTCTTGCCAAAGGACATTGGTGAGAGGCTGGGATTGGAACCCCGTACCTTGTTATTCACAGTCCGATGACTTATCCACCCCACCACAACACCTCTATATAATGTTAGCTTGTAATCTGTATCAGAGTTTTACTGACAAATTTGCTCTCAGCCAATCAGATGCAAGGATTTCATTAGCTTATAACAGTTGTCGGTAAAAATCACTGACAAAACGCTTGTTGAAACGCTGCCCAGGTTATAAAAGTCATACAGACTTAAGAAATATGTAAATTCATAGAGTTCCAAACAGATTTAGAAAATAGTGTGCAACAAAACCGGGCACAAAATTGTTCTTATGCTCTAATTAATGAATACTTTGCCTGAAAAATTCCAGTTTGGTTTTTCCCCTATTTTAGAGTAGGTGTATAAACAAACAAAGCACTGGAGGAGATTTTTTTGTGGTAAATACTGTATGTGTTAAAAGTGATCTGTTAGAACTTAAATTATCAAGCCTATTTAGTCTTTTCTATCCCAGTATGTGCATTCCAGCTTTCAGATATGGTATAAGATGTTTTCTTTATCTCTTTATTTCTCAGGTACCGTGTATCCAGTCCTATTAACTTCAGAGGAGGAGAAATCCCATCACTAAGAATTAAAGCTCGTTACCAAAACATCTCCATTCTACCTATCAGCCAGTACTCAGAATTCGCACAGGTAACAATATTACTAAATCCGTATTTTAAAGACGTAAAGACATTACTAAACACCAGAAAAGCCCCTTCCCCCCCCCCCCCCCCCCCCCCCAAAAAAAAAAAAAAAAAAAAAAAAATATATATATATATATATTTATATTATTTTAAAAATTAATAAATTAATAAATTATTTAACAAAAATAGGTGCTTTGAGTTAACTGACATAATGTGAAGATACAATCTTTGGGTATCAATCTCCTGATATAGGAGATTAGTTAGTGAAATGAAAGCAAAAATGCTCTTTCTTGTCATCTCGATTAGAATTCGGTGGTTTATGTATTTTAAATGATTTCAAGACTAAACTGTCAGTCATTTATTTCTGGGATGTTTCTCCTGTCTTTTCAAAAAAGATCCCTTATTTCATTTATTTAAACTTTTTTTGTGTAAACCATTCTCAGCTACAAATATCTGTCCATTTTCAGTACCACATACATTGTACAAGTACCTAAAGTCTCTATTTGAGCTTAATGATATTTATCAGGCACTCTGAAGAGCACTGTAAATGCCAACCCCTTGTTAACACAGCAAGAGAGATTTATCGATAGGAAAGAGATAAAGGATGAATTCTAATAAGATTACATGATCCATGTACATGTATTTTGACATTTTCATGATGTTCGATGTCGGGCTCCTATTATCCGAGCTCGGCAACCTGCGTAGAACTCTCTGCCAACTCCATAGGAAATCATTCAAACAAGACAAGAGTTACGAACCAGACTTCCTCTCCCCAAATTACCCAAACAGTCGGCTAGCTTCCTCATAAATCAGGCAGAGCTCCTCTCGGGAGCCGGTGACCGCAGCTTCCGACTATGTGTACCTGGGATTGTGCTTGGCTAGGTTTGAGAAACATGAACACACCCTTGTATATTGTGTGTTGAGAGCCAGAAGGGCGTTAACTCTGTGTTAAAACATATGAGTTAACGCCCTTCTGGCTCTCACCACACGATATGTGTATGAAGAGACATATTAGTCATGAATAAAGAAACATAGGAGGAGAGATCCAGAGTTACAGGAAGACAATAGAAGACATGCCAAATGGATAGAGAGAGAGATAGATAGATAGAAAGAGAATGGACTGCAGGAGATATGTAAACATAATGAGAAAGAAATATGAAGATAAGCAAAAAATGACAGAAGGAGAGAGCTAGGGAGGATACAAGTACAGAAAAATAATGCGAAGAGGAATGGGATAGGAAGGTAAGAGAGAGATAAAGATACAGACAAATCATTGAGCAGAGAGTGGAGCTAGGAGGAGTAGGGAAAGAGAGAGAGAGAGACAACATAAATGTAAAGACATATGAAAAGAGAGAGGGAACGAAAGCAGAGAACAGTTATTAGAGAAAGAGCGAGACAACATAAATGTAAAGACATATGAAAAGAGAGAGGGAGCGAAAGGAGATAGAACAGTAATTAGAGAGAGAGAGAGAGAGAGAGAGAGAGAGAGAGAGAGATAAGGGATAGTGGGTGGGGTGGGGAGGAGGAAGTGGAAAAGTTCATAATTCAACACTATGAACATGGCAAACAAAGAAGCGGACAAAATATACAGCTCCTCATTGTACCTTCCACACTTGGAAATAAGTAGAACAGGTGTCACATGCATATTCACCTGTTCTACTTATTTTACATAATAGCAATGAAGGGATGTTCTTTTGTCTACCAGAACAATTGTGGAGGGTACAATGAGGAGCTGTATATTTTGTCCGCTCTCTTTGTCATCGTGTTCATAATTCAACCTGCTTCTCACATGATACTGGAACCATTTTACTCATAAATCATACGCATTTTTTAAAGTTTCATAAGCGGACCTTCTTATTGATTTATTAACTGTTCCGAACTTATTTTTCCCGGTAAAAACTGTACCTTTCTGACAGAACTTTATTCCTTCCCCTCATGCAGTACTTGAAAGAACACTCAGTGACGCTATGCCAGAGGCTAGAACGAGACATCGGGGTCAGAACAAAAGAAGAGGTCGCGACCTCACTCATGAAGATCCTCCATTGCCTGGGATCAGCCAAGGAATTCCTGGTAGAGATGGTTATGAAAGAAACAGAAAGCATCAGTAAGTGACATAGATTTATATACAATGGGACTGAGGGAGAATGTCGGTAAAGGACAAGGATTGATGTACTGTGGGACTGAGAGAAAGATACCGGGGCATATACAGTTGGACAGATAGAGAGAGATGATTATCAGCTTCAACAGATTTTCACAGATTCTCAGAAATGTTCCCCAAAATGATGCATTTTAAATCATTATACATCATACATGGCAGCCACTTCTAGTATAGATCGGCCATCATGATTTGTGTTCAATTGTCGAAATAGTGTCTATGCTTGTAGACTAGCCCTCCTCCCCCCCCCCCCCCACCCCAACATCAATTGAAACTGGACATCAGTTGATGAATTGTGATTAGTTTCAGTGAGCTATACTTCCCGTGAAAGGCAGAGAAACCTAACAAAAACAAAACCGCTTGATGTGTGATCACCTGCGACCTACATAAATTGGAATATTTCAAAACATGTACAGTACTAGAGTGTGGACCATTTTAGGGTCATCTGTTTTTAACAACCACAAGTTGTAAATCACTGCTATTACACTGTACACAAAGTTCATCATGTATTATTTTCCTTCTTATGCCTCTGTTATAACATATGCCCTATCTGTAGGCAGGAAAAGCCTGACGATCATTTTTTTTTTCCTCTGAAACATAAACATTTACATGCATCTAGAAATTGTTTTCTGTTGAAAAATTGTTATGCCGTATTTCACGGATAACTGGTGATTTAAAAGAATCAAGCCTCCCAAAATTTATGACTTTAAAAATATAGCTATGTCAGCTATTTAGGGGATATAGGAACGGCTAGAAACCATTCTGGGGTCTATGTCACCAAAGTTATGTGTTTGCGTAAGTGTGTGTATGATGTTATAGCCGGCCACCAGGGAGTAAATAGATAGAGAAGAAGATTTAACGACTCGAGAGGAAATTAGCTTTCAGTACAGTCAGACTATGAGGTGCCTGTTATAGTGCCACTCTACTTAACAGAGTGAATTGAGAGGTGATGACGGCATTGTTTTGTTTTGGAGACTGCGTTGGCCTTCTCCTTCACCTCTCTCTTTCAATCTGGGTGAACTCTCTGAACTAGACAGCCTAATCCGTTAGACGTAAGCAGTCTGGCTCAGTATCATACTTAGTGTTTTTTTTGGTGGAGTATTTCAGGTCGCCTTCCTTTTTCTCCCTCTCCCCCTCTTGATTTCTCTCTCTCGCTCTCTCATTCTTTATTTCTACCTCTCTCTCCCCCCTCCATCTTGGCCTCTTTCTTTCTCATACTCTGTCTCTCTCTACTTTTCTCCCCCTTCTCTCTATCCCCCTCTTCCATTCTCTCTCTCTCTCTCCCTCTCTCGCTCCCTCATTCTTTATTTCTACCTCTCTCTCCCCCCTCCATCATATATGAATATATTCCTTTGCCTTTCACCTTCTCTCGTTCTCCTGTACCCCCCCCCCTCTCTCTCTCATCACTAAGCTTATGATAATATAAAATGGTCCATATCCATGTATTGAAGTTAAAGCAGCATGATTTGATATGCAACTATATAAATTAGAAATCTTTCTTCCAGTCATATCACTACACATTGAGTCAAACTGATCCAGCTAATGTTTTCAATAGCGCCCTCTCAAGTTCACTGTATGTACATGGAGGGAGAGGTATTATTTAAGTGTGTTTTGGATGCCCAGCAATTTATTGAAGTATACTTTGCATATTTATATAAAGTGATGTTTAGGACAGAGGTTGAAAATATATATGAAATATCCAGATTTTCATATTCAATATTCATCTTTACACTGTGGTAGGACAAAATCTTTGAAAATTGATCAGCCAATGTTATATCCAGTGCTATATAAATCCAACTGTATCATATTGCATGACATTAAATGGGATGGTTTTTCATTTGTTTTTTTCCTTTGCAGAAGATGAAAGTCTGGTGTTTCGGGCAAATACCATGGCAACCAAGTCTATGGAGGCATACATGAAGCTCATCGGAGGAAAGGTAAAGACAAGACAAATTTATGGGTCACTGGAATGACACGGCCAGATATTTGTCATTCTCTAAAGTGAAATATACACTTGATATTAGAAGCTACATCATTGTACAAAAACATACTATTATAAGAGGATAAATTTACTGTCACCAGTCATTTTTATGGTGTGGGTTCATATTGCACCGCTGCTACCACGCCAATGGAAACCAAACAAATTCACACCAGGGGCGTAACAGTAGTCAAACTGTGGCCTCTTTTTTGGATGCGCAGTGCAGAGTGACCACCTGGCCAACACAACGTGGCGTTACAAGTAACAATACCATTGGTACATAATTGCAAATTAAAGAAAGTATCAACACCAATGTATTAAAAGTTGATTGTTCGATTCAACAATAAAACATGAGACGTGAAGCATGATGAATGTTCAGACCTACAATTTGTGATGAGGTGCACTCAAGGTAGGATGTCACAAGCTGTATACATTGGTTTTCAATCAGGACATTGTAGGTGAAATAATAAAGCTTGTCTACACTTTTATCCTGAGTTCCTTGGAGACTTCCTCCACTACCTGTACTTGACTAGGAAGTGAGAATAAGAGAGAAAGGGGTGGGTTTCAATAATATGGATTTTTTTGTGGTAAGTTTGGATGAAAAGCAATATTATTTCTATTATTAAAATAAACAAATCTTCGCTTCTTCGCTTCTTAGAAGCGTTGTTCATTCAGTCGAGAGATCCGCTATTGTGCCGACAAAAGGAGTTTGTACAAGCGCTTCGATTATTCTAGCGTGCCCGGATCATATCCGGGTCGCTGTACACACCCTTCCTTGACTTTCGTATTTTCTTGTATTCTCTCATTCCTGCGTTGTGACCAGATGAGTGCAGGTCGAAAAGACTCGTCACTATAAATTTGCTAAATGTTATCTTTAAATAAAGAAATCTGGGGAGCGTTTCATCAAGCGTTTTGTCAGTGATTTTTACTGACAAATTTGCTCTCAGCCAATCAGATGCAAGGATTTCAGTAGCTTATAACAGTTGTCGGTAAAAATCACTGACAAAACGCTTGATGAAACGCTCCCCTGTTTGCACTTGCTTCTGCAGTACTTGCAAGACACCCTTGGTGACTTCGTCCAGTACCTGTACATGACCAATGAGGATTGTGAGGTTGACCCTACTAAGATGATGACAGGTACGGTCACCCAGCATCAGGAATCCTTAATGGTCATGTGTGAGATGGCTTGCTGTAAGATCCTCAACTCCTCGGCAGCATTCCCATCAGACCTCAGGGCCATCTTCCATCAGCTGAGGGAGCGCTTTGCTGAACGTATCAACGGGGATGAGGTGTGCTCCAAGCTCATTAGGTGAGAGCAGCTGGTTTGATTTGGTTTTTGATAGATAGATCAGACATGCAGTTTCAGTAAAGGTGTATAAATGCACATCCATATAAACCTAACTTTGATCCTAAACCTTACCCTAAATCGAACCCTAATCCAGGGATCAACGCTAACTTTTATGTAGGGAGTCCAGATTGAAATTTTCAGGATCTGTATGCATTAGCCCCTTGTTAACATTTTTTTTAAATTTGGAGAGGGGTCAAGACTTAGATTTTAAGGGCCCATGTGTCCTGGGCACCTGTTAGCATCAAGCCATGCGTAATGCTACTCTTAATGCTAAACCTGTAAAATTGTCTTCCTGCACTCCTGGGTTTTTTCTGAATACTTAATGTAAATAAAAGGATTTTAGGTTTATTTTTGCTTTGTATAATGCTGAGAGCCTCAGACCTAATCTTGTGAAATGTTCTTTCCTTTCAGTGGCTGTATATTCTTGAGGTTCCTATGTCCGGCAATCATGTCACCCAGTCTCTTTGAGCTTATCCAGGAGTACCCCAACGAAAAAACGTCCAGGTGTCTCACCCTTATCGCCAAAACTGTACAAGCTCTTGCCAACTTCACCAAGTAAGTACTTTTGTCAGCTCAAAATTTTATGGTATATGCCCCGATGGCTCAACCACCGATCAGTTAGAGCTCATGACCTAATGAATTTATTCACCGACGTTAAAAAACACTATTCCAAACTGACAAGAGAGATTGTGAAGTTACTGATTTTACAAAGCTTGCTATTCTCTGAACAAACATGTTTATTTTTCTATCAAGGAGGTATATTTTCCCAGCAAATAATAAAAGCTCAAACTTATGAGAAATATATTCTGTTAAAATATTTAGTTGAGGAATATGACAAATGTGTTGATTATGACATTTATATTTTTTATTTGAAGGTTTGGAACGAAGGAGAACTACATGAAGTTCATGAATGAGTTCCTTGAAAGAGAGTGGGGTAACATGAAGGTCTTCCTACAGGAAATATCGGTAAGCGCTTCTTCTATCATCTTTTTTTATATATCCTTTACTAAGATTTGCCATTTAATTATTTGTTTTGTTTGGCTCTTGTGATGATATCAACTGAAGTGAAATATATTTAATGATTTTCATATCAGCTTACCAAGTCTGAAGAGCAATATTATAACAAGGATTGCCTTTCAGTGTATCCTGTTATTTGGAGGAAAGATGTTTCAATCGCGTGCTGTATTTTTTGTCATAACCTCCACAGTTATTATCATTATTGACATGCTCAATGCTTTAGAGGGATAACATGAAGATTCATATATGTACACCACAAAACAAGTATTTTACAAACCTACTTGTTCAGATAGACCAGGCTAAATCATGACTGACCTGTCTGCCAAGAAAATGAATTCAGTTTAGCCACATTCAAGTATTCATCCACCCTTTGTCTACTTGTATAATGGTACATGAATGCCTTTAACAACACATTCAAGTATTCATCCACACTTTGTCTACTTGTATAATGGTACATGAATGCCTTTAACAACACATTCAAGTATTCATCCACACTTTGTCTACTTGTATAATGGTACATGTATGCCTTTAACAACACATTCAAGTATTCATCCACACTTTGTCTACTTGTATAATGGTACATGAATGCCTTTAACAACACATTCAAGTATTCATCCACACTTTGTCTACCGTAGTTGTATAATGGTACATGTATGCCTTTAACAACAGTTTTCTTCTTGAGTCATATCTTCCTTTAAATTCCAAGTAGCCCTTTGTCTGTCTTCGTCCGTTAATCGTTGGACAGTTGGCAGATGTCTGGCCCCCTCTGTCTCCATCTTTGGTCAGTTGTTGGTGGGGTTGGTCAGTGGTGGTTGTCTCTTGGGGGGGGGGGGGGGGGGGGGAAGAATTCACACTGGTGTGCTGTGCCTCTTTTTATCTTTAAATAAAATTTCCTACGGCTCTGTCCCACTTCTAATATGATATAATATAATCTATTATATATATATATATATATATCTACACCATTCTCTCCTTGAACTCTAATGCTCTGACTTTGTTTCATTTTTTCATTATCTTTCTCTGCCTAATCATTATCTCTCTCTCTCTCTCTCTCTCTCTCTCTCGCTCTTCTTTTCATTTACATAATTTCAAAACATTTCCTTCTTCCATTTACTTATCCATGATCAGTTGTCATACTGGTAGATCAATATTTCTATTTTTTCATTTTGTGATTATTATTTTTAAATATGTTCTTCTTAAGATATTAATAATTATGGCTTAAGATACTCAAGGATTAATCCTATGTCAAGGAGGAAATCTGACCTTGGAGACAGCTGAATAAATCATAGTCATGGCATTTCAAAAAATTAAGGCTTTAGAAACAGTTTCTGAGGAGAAATATTATATGACGTTTATTTAATCAGCTCAGTGAAAGTTGTTCATATCAAAGTTTCTGTCTTGATCAGACGAATAGCAATGATTCACTAACACGCCTGTCCATCTAACGATTAAGCCTTCGAACGTGCTTATTGACGTCAACCTTATCAGCGAGCAGGATCGCACTGCCTCAGCTCCAATGACAACTGTAGCAAAAGAATGTGTTTGGACTGTCACATCGCGACATAACAGTTTACAAAATTAATTTCCTCATTGCTAACATAGAATAACACAGATCTTATCTTGTAATTTGTGCATGCCATAGGGAAACGTGCCTTACAATGACCAGAGCATCCTCATTACAAAAGAAAACTTTTGTGTCAACCCAGTTTAATAGACCTAGTAGTAGGACAAAGGAGAACTTATTGTATTTGTGAATTATTTATTGAGAACTTTTTTAGTTTTATGTAAAACAGATTTTCAAGGAAATAAAAACAGGGTATTGTAAATCCAGGAACTTTCACAAATTTGGCGATTGGTCAAAAATTCTAAATTATGGAATCACAAACATTGAATTTGTGTGATTCGCAAACAAAAAAATTATTGTAGAGGTGTCGTAGTCGAGTGGTTTAAACACTGGACTGGAAATGGGAAGGTCGTGGGTTCGAACCCCGGCGCGGCACTACTGTTCTTTGGCAAGACATTAATCTACATTTGCCACTCTCCACCCAGGTGTTAAATGGGTACCAGCAGGAATTAATTCCTTGAATGCTGTGAGCACCGAAATCGGTAGCCTAGCTAGAGCTGGGGTAATATTGGAGCGCCTTGAGCACCATTCATGGTGGATATGAGCACTATATAAATATCCAATATTATTATTATTATTATTATTAAAACAGAAGTTCACAAGAGTTTGGTTCTACAGTAGTCCCAGGGTATCAATGAGTGAAAGCTGGATTCAGAAAATAATTCATAACCTGGTGCTCTGAAAAAGGTCCATTTTAACAATCTATATCACGCAATACTCTAAAGGTTTACTGAATTAAGTTCATCAATGTCAAAGAAATGATTCTTGTAGAGTCAGTAATTGAAGATTTATTGGTTCTTTCCCCATTCTGTTTATATGTGACCTTACATCCGAAATGTTTGGTTACAAAGGAAATTATTGGTAAAAGATGACCTGACTTTTTCAGGTGAAGCCACCTACGGATATTGTTGGCATTTTAACAAGGCTTCTTAAATTCCGCTGGGAAATGTCAAATATTTGATTTCAAGTGTGGAAGTTGGTCATAATTAGATTATGCAAGGAATTATTAGTCAGGAGTGTCCAGGGAATACCAAACGAGCGTAACATTTATCATCGGGAAATCTTCACCAATCATCATCATTTGAAGATGACTTCTTTCTGCACTGCATGATGTTCTCTCATGACTTCCTCTCAAAAAGAAACCCTCCTGCCAACAAATGTGACTGGTCTGCTCCAGTGGAGCTATTAAGGAGAAGTGACATTGCTGTCTTAAGAGTTTGATCCGAACAGTTGTAAGGAGATCCGCTCGTATTCTTTTTGCTCAAAATGAAGAGGTCGTGGTGTAAATATGGTGGACTTAGACTCCATGATTACGAAGAAATCTATCAGATTTGGGAAGTTCACAGAGAACTTGAGGTATCTATCGTGGTGAGTTTTTTTTTTCAGTTACAAAGATCTCTTTGAAGTATAGAGAGAGAGAGCTTGATTGTTGATGAAGTTTGGTTTTTGTCTAGATTTGGGAAGTGCTGAGAGAACTCCAATTGTTCATGGTAGTGAATTAATTTTATAATTACAACAAAATCTGGCACTTTCTGGGATGTTCTTTAGGAACTTGATTCCTCTTTGGCAGTAAAAAGTTATTTTTGACACCCTTCATGTTCCCACTGATTTAAAAGTGTTGAAATATTTGGCTCGAGATGCCAAAGAATGTCAACAGTTGTTACTTCATTGGATTGTGTTCATGTTGTGAGGTAGGGTGTGGATGTACTTTGAAAACGAAACATAGTGGGTGGGATTTAAAAAAAAGTTTTGCATTTGTGTTCCTGATTATTAAATGCTTAATATCCATCCCATCAACTTGTTTGTATTTCATATTTGTTCCTTCTCCTTTGCCACCTCTCTTTTACACCCTTCATCACCTTCTTTGTTTCATATTTTTATCTTTTGATCTGTCTCTATATTGTTGATTTTCTCTTTATTTCCGAGCCCTACCTCTTCTTGGAGGTTCACACTTTTGACATCATGATAGTAAGGTAATCTAGAAGCATTCTGGCATTAACACTGTTTAATATGGGCTGATTTTTGCCTCACACACCTTTCCCATAGAACCGGAGCCAGGGATCTCTTGGGCACTGTTGTCAACAGGTTAAGAACTTAGGAACTTAAACTTGTTTAGTTAGTTGTTATTATTCTCATGGAATATGTCTGTTGATTTAAAGGAAAGGGAAGCCTCCTGTATGATACAGACCTTGCCTGGCGTGTGAGTCACCTAGCTTCCTGTCATGATCATAAAGTTGTACTTGGAATGGCAGACAGCCACCATGGATAATCATATTTTCTATAATTTTTGAAGGAAAAAAATCATGATGTACTTAGCTTTAAAGATCAAACAGTGAAAGAAAATATTACATTACTACCTGCTATAGGAATAGACTGCTTGTCAGAAAGACCACTTTTTTGTGTGTTTCCTCTCGTTTTCATTCAAATCATTCCAAGAATTGTAAAAGAAGACCAAGTGTTTGTATACATTGAGTTTTTTTGTTACCCCTTTGGGGGTACAATTTTGACTGAATGTTCCTTGTTACTGTTATGTCTTTTAAAAGTCACTTTTGATATAGGAATCAATCTAATTCATGGTGTTATCAAGACATGGAAAAGTTTTGTTGTGTCACTTTGAAAATCTACGATTATTCTATCTCTCATACCCACTCTGAATCTTGATCATCGAATTATATATATCTTATTCTATCAATTGTCCTTGGACTCTTTTCATAATTTTGTCTATCAACTGAGCATTTTATTGAATTGAGAAAGAAATGAGAATGTTATCTGCTTAATGCCAGAAGGAGGTATATATAAAATGGTATTTAACACCCTTCTGAGTTCTGACTCCCAGAAAGCGATATGTACCTTGTTAACAGGTACCCAATCTGATCAAAACAATCAACTCTACGCATTGACTCATACATGTAGTTTGAGGTATATCAAACACGTGCCCCATCGCTTGTCATGAGCCATAACCTGTCAAATCTCTTTTCTCATTTCGTTACCTCAATTGAGTTACAAACGAAAGAGAGAAAAGGGTTAATCTAACCTTGTAAGCTGGTTGAGGTCCAACTCTGCTGTCATCTATTTAAGCAGAATCTTTCATTCCTTTCACCAAGTAACGTAATCTAATCTCAGAAGGCTGGAAAAACATAGAGAGCGAAGCTGATAAAAGATGTGCAATGCTCGACAGCCGAGATTTAGTTGAAACGAAACGACTTGATCAGTCAGGGATCACAAAGCCTCTCTTGAGTTGAAATTATTTGATCAGAGCAGCAGGTAGACGGTGCTTGGCCTAGGCAGTTCCTTCTTTCTCCCAGTTGGCACTGAACTTGTTGAAACTTTCTCATCTAAAAACAGATATCAAAGCAGATTGACAGAAAAATTCCATGTGTCTTGGAAAGTAATTTCTTCAAAATTTAATAATCTGGAGTTTCATCATTTGTTGTCAATAAAAACAGACATCAAATGTTCCTGACAATCCTGAAACAATTCATACATCTTGGACAGAATTTTAACATTTTTTTCAAGAGAAAAAATGTAAGCATTTTGAAATTGACGTCATCAGACTTGGCTTAGAATCCAGTTGTATTTTTACAAAGATTGTGTGTTAGATTCTTCTTATGGAATCAAGCATTGAATCCTAGTGTGTCAGAGGATTTGGGGGATTTAACTTGGCTGTCAAGTTGACATTTCTACGAGCATTATAGTCTCAGCTCAGTCAGGAGAGAAATTGATCCGTGGATGAGAGAAGAGGAAGAAAAAGTTCAATCCATGCCACAGGATCAGCTTTTCAGCTTTTCAGAGCTTGTGTGAGCGTTGCCAAGTACAGTACGGATGAAGAGATTTTAGACTCTGCTTCTGATTTTCGACACTTATACTTTGTGGAGATTTGGAAATGTGTAGCAATTGCTATTCAATGGCAATACTGCAAGTCATAGTTTGATTTTAGTGATCATAACACCACAGTTTAAATAGTTTAGACAAGCATTGGATGTTATGATCTAAATAGGAACCAGGAATAGTGAACATAAACTGTTGTTTTTCTCCCATGGATCCTTCTCTGACACTTTGCAACTGTGAAGATGAACTGTGCATCTACATGTATATAATGTTTTTTTTTTATTGTTCATCTAACCACATTATTAGTAGAGGCCTTATGTGATTCACGTTGAATCAAACAGTTTAGAAGTAATTTGTTGTGACAGGTTGTTATGTATTCAACTTCTATTTTTGGTCAAAGTGGAAGTGAGACACATTATTTTCTTTCCATCACCTCCTTTGGGGGATATTCTTTCACTTTGTCAACTTCACATCTGTGAGGACTTCAGTGTTTTATTTGGAGTTTCTTCTCACCAACAATCATCACCATGTCAGTGGCCTTCTGGAACCCAATCTATATCAGCATGTCGAGTGTGAAGCAAAAGGTCATTAGTGTTTGATTTGGACCAATGAGAGCCAGAAGGGCATTAACTCTTTATAAAAGAATATGAATATACACCATTCTAGCTTTCAGTAGACGATATGTATCCTACTTTTCATTAAGTAGTTGATCCTGCAGTTGTGTAGGATATCTGTTTTAACCCGAGACAATTCTGTTTTCGTTAAACGCATGTTTTCTGAAGGTTTTATTTAGAGTTATATCTCTGGATTCATATTCAAAGTTGCAGGAGTGTCATTTATTAGGAGTTCATGGTAAATTGGAGAATGAAGAGGTCACAGGATTTACACTTTGGTAGGGGGTTTTGTCATGAATATGCAAAGTGTCCACCAATTATTTTGCCTGTTTACCCCATTCTCAATCCACTTCCCTCTTGGGCTTGGGGAATATACATATTCAGTACATTTACGTTTAAATGTATCTCTGTCTAGAGTATTAATAGAATATTTAAGTATGACCTCTCAAATCTTACAAAAAAAATCTTCATGGAATCCTCTCATAGTGATTGAAAACTGTTTCTTCATGTCTGAAGATTAATTGGAAGCTACTTGCTGGCAGCATGTCTTTTGGTGACTGAATTGTCCAATCCTTGGAACGGCAAGCCCTGGTATAATTTGAGGGACTCTGTGCGGCTGAAGCATTCCTCCATTTGCACTTTTCCTATATAAACACTGATACCAGTACCATCAACCAAATATAGAATCACCAACTATCCTAATGCATTCCTTTCTGTTTTTACAGAGTGCCACAGATAAGAGCCATGCAGTCAAGTTCAGTGGATACATTGACTTAGGTCGAGAGCTTGCCTTAACTCATTCACTACTGAGTGAAGCTATAGAGAAGTTTGACAAGGTAAGAGAAGTGAATATGGTTTTTGTGATATTTCTAAATCAAAATATGTCACTTACCTTTTTAATTTAAAGGATGTTTTCTAATATTGTGAAAATGAAATATTTGACAGGTGCCTTAAAACTAAATGTGTAATCCGGTTTTTGCTTTGTTTTGTTTTGTCATAATACAAAGATTAAAATATGTCAGCAAATTATTTGACAGAGATGCAATCTAAAAATGAATAAGAGGTGATTAAGCAGGAGATATTAGAATTAGAGCTTTCAATTTGATAACTATTTAACTTTGAAATGAAACATATTCTCTAGCTTATAATATAATTATTTTTCCACCAATATTTTTTTCCTGGTATTTTGTTTAGAGTTATAAAATGACAGGCAGATAATTGACTTCGGTCCAGATGATATTAATATGTAATAGCCATTTCAAGTCAAATCTGAATGAAAAATGCTAAGTAGTGACGACTTTTGATTTTTATTTCTTGCGACAGCCAAGCAAGGAGGAGCTGAGTCCTCTTCCAGGCATCTTAGCCAAGATCTCTGACCAAGTCAGCGAACCTGACAGGTTCATCCCCTACCAGTCAACCCATCTTGAGATCGACAACACAGTGTCCAGCGCGACATCGACGACCACCACCAGCATCACCACCTCGTCATCCACGTCAACGGTGGCCTCTACACAGGCCAAGAAGAACCTCAGCAAGATCTTCGAAGACGCTGAACCCTCAACTGCAGGTGATGTTGAGATGCTGCCTCCTTACGAGGTTGCCATGGACAAGACGATCACCAAGTCATCAACTATCAACAGCCTCGTGGATTTTATCCAGCAGGACAGTGACCCTGCAACGTTAATCTCCAAGTTAAACAGCAGAGTCATGAATGCAAGAAATGGCAGACAGGCCGAAATGGTAGTCACACAGTCAGAGATTGAAGTGAACAGAAGTGAAGACTTAGACATTGATGATGAGCAAACACTAAGTGGCTCTCAGATGGGGTCTCTGCAGATTGTGGAAGATAGTGGAAGGACACGAATAGAACCAAAAGAGAAGAGCCATGTCTACACAGTGTGTATAGAAACTGTATGTAGTAATTCAAATGTGGGTACAACTCTCAGTACTAGTGACACAAGCAAACCAAAAAACAGTGACAATGGACAGAAGACACGGACACTGCCATTGTCATTTTCTAACCCTGCCTTTCAGCTGTCGTCAAGGGCACTGCAGCAGAAAGATGCAGGCACGGACAGCATGAGTTCTGTGACCAGTACTCCAAGTAATGGAGCTGATTCAGATGTATCTAACCAGTATGGTGACGTGTCGCGCAGCTCTTCTAGCAGTGGTGCTTCGCCGCCGCATCAAAGACGCACCAAGTTCTCAAAAGGGAAAAGCTTTCATGCAGACACTTCACAGGGTAAGCACACAGCGCCCTCTAGTGTAGAAGCACACACACTCCCGAAAGCATCATCCCGATCACACGCAGATATGACCGGGGATATCTTTCAGCCAATGGAAAGCCGCTTGCAAGAGAACTACAGCAGCAGCTCCATCCATACAAAATTGACTCTGCCACTCGGTAGCACTTGCGCTAACCTTGACAGTTTCCAGCCAAAGTCACCCACTGAGGCTGTCAAAGCTATAAACTATGCTCAGAGACAAGACTTCTTCAAGAATCTTATTCCTCCATTGGATGAAGCTCCTGTAGTGTTGGATGCAAACAGCAATAATCAATGCACTCAGACATCAGAGGCCACTTTCCTATTGAGCAGTAGCAAGGGAAACGATTTGCCACAGTTCACTCTAAACATGCCAAATCCAAAGACTGCATTGGCACAGAATTATGGTAACCAGGCTTCTGCTACCTTCCCATCAGGAAGACAGAACATTGTACAGAACACAGAGAAAGCACACTCTGAGGCGCACATACGCATAACACCATCTCAAGTACCCCTCAAGGAGCCAGTCATCACTCCCATGAACCGGACTGCCAACAACAACTCTGGACTGTCCCAACAGCATAGTCCTCCTTCCAGGAGGAACATCATCACCCAGTTCTTGACTAAACCAAAGCAATCGGGTGAAGCATCCACTTGCCCTATCACCCAGGATTTCTGCCCTGTGCCGGAGTCCACAGTGCTCCCGAACGCGAGCGAAACCAGACCAAGTAGGGTCCAGTCTGGACCCTATCGAATCCAGCCTGTGCCATCAGGAGCAACTATTCCCCAGGATCCATGGACCAGACGCAGTCAGGACTCACCGTCCAATGGAGAGATCCAGTCAGCAGAGGATAAACAACAGGTAAAGATGGATATAATTATGCTCTTAGTGTTGTTGATGATGGTGATAAATTAATGACGAAGCAGATTTAAATAGAAATTTCTTCACCCATTGACAAAAAAGATTATTGCATACGATTACTCTGTAATATAGTTCATGTGACCCCGGGGCATTTGTGAGGTGGTTTACTGATCATACCGTGTGTTGAGAGTCAGAAGGGCGTTGACTCATATGTTTTAACACAGAGTTAATGCCCTTCTGGCTCTCAACACACGATACAACCTATGCTCCGATGACAATTGCTCAAAGGTTTATCTTTTACTTCCTAACTTCAACCCTAGACCAAACCCTGTATTTTATCCTACCCCCCCCCCTCCACCTAGCCTAAAAACTCATCGCGGACAAAACGCTAGCTCCTCTCTGACAAAATAAAGCCCAGAGTAATTGCCAAATCACCAGTTACTACTAGAAAGTGTCTTATTTCTTTGATTTCAGTACGAGAACGAGATTTGCAGCCTCAAGAAAGAATTGGATCGGATGGCATCCCAGCTTGCCGAGACTAAGAAACAACTTGACGAGGAGGACGTCAAGGCTGAGGCTGCCCTCTCCGAGATGAGGTTACAAGTCGAGGCTACACAGAATGAGTTGAAAGTGCAACAGCAGGAGAAAGATCAGCAGATCAGAGATGTCATTAGCAGGTAAGAGGTCGAAGGTCACTTGGATGCTTCTTCAGGAGTGACTACAAATAGCCGTTTTTTTTTCATTTAGCCCCTAACCTGTTTTGCAGGGAAAGAAGGTACTAATTATGTGGTTACAAAATTAGGCTTGAGCTATGTACTACTAGAGATGTAGTTTCCTATTATTATGTTTTTAGGGAAATACAAGTATGTAGTTGTGTTATCCTTTTTTTGTACTGCGCCTGAATATCTTTGCTTTTGAATAACTGGTGGCAAATACCAGAAAACATTTCTTTCCCTAATCCATAGATGTTGTTACCTGATCTTTAAGTTGAGATAGACTTTGGGAAGCTAACAACTAAAACCATGTTTCCAAGATATGTTTGTGGTCTCGTTACCTACGTCCTAATTTTAACGTTAATTTCTGAATTTTATGTATCTATTTTGTGAAATAATCATGATAAGTTGCGTTACACTCACATGTTCCAAGAGAAAGAATAACTTTGCTGCATGGGCATGAAAAGCCATCTTGTGAGGTAACGAAAAGCAGAGATACCACCATATATAAAGATTTAAACTCTCATAGTGCTGACAAAGACTGATACACTTACATGGAACTCCCTGGTCCTGCTTTATCTTCTCCTCTTGTGCACATTAGTTTTTTTTTTTTTTAGTTTTACAGATTGATTAAAAATATGAAGCCCTTCTTTAAAGAATCTTCTTATAAATGATAAATGATATGTATGTCACCGTAGAGGAGATATTCAAGTAGGAAAATTCTAGTTGCTGCTAACCAACCCTTATAAAGTGATGATAGATACATTGTCTGCTGAAATTCAGAAGGGTGTTAATTCTATTTAAATGATGTGAGTTGACGTTCTTCTGGCTCTCAGCACATGACATGTTTTGGGTAAAACATTAAGAGGGCGCTACACTTCATTAGCCATGCAACCTGCCTATATCCTAACCATGCAAGCAACTATAATCATCAATATTGATAGAGAACCGTGGGAAGAAAGTTTGGAAATCAGACAAGGACATTCGAGAATAAACTTTAATATGTTTCCGTCCCAAATATTGTGCAGTCATCATTCACAAAGAGGGCAGAAAGATTATATTTTGCCTTCTCATGGAAATTAGGACATGTAGTTCACGAGCATTCGCCAAATTCAAAGCAGATTTGAGGATGTTAGAATTGGCATTTGAAAACATATTGTAGTGTTTGTGTTTTTAGTTGTATATTCCCTTTTAAAATATGAATTGGTTTTTTTTATAGATTTGGATAGAGAATGTGTCACCTTTACCATTAGGTCCAGTAATGCTTGATGTATTCACACTTGGAATAGGTTTTGCAGACGGGTATTCCCCCCGTACAAGAACCAGAAATTAAGGACAGATCTGTGTTATCGTAATTATCATCCATTCCCCCACCCTAGCGCAGTAGGCCCTCACTCGCATTGTTTGTTAAACGCTTTACATCTTGTTTTCAATCCTTCATACCGCCACTTGCTCCTTTTCTTCTTCCACTGATTAATAGCTAATGGTCAACCTCTAGATATAATGCCTCCCTCCCTAGTGTCGGTATGTATGCGTCGTCGTCATCGTCGCTTTTCTCTCAACTTCCGGTCACTCGCCTGCTTTCATCACCTCACCCATCATTATATCATTTTTATCTCTAATTTCTTATAATTCATCTTTCAAAATGCAATTTACAGCATATTTGTAATACAGACATTTAAAAATCAATTATTGATATCAGTTCTTTATCACAAATGCTAGTTATTTTCCAGTAAATTAGCTATATGTATCACTGACTTTACTCTTTTTACGTTTCAAATTATATTGCATTATTTTTCTTTCAATTTGAAAAGTTGCATTGATTTTGTTTTTGAGCTAATGAGATATGAAAAAGGACCATTGCAATTTAAATTCTTTATTCAAGCTTTAAAGGTAGCATATTTTCTTTTGCAAATTTTAATTCAAAAGTTCAACAAATCATATTTGTCAAATAAAAAGTATTTTGCATTTATATATTTCAATGTTTCTTTTCTATGACTCTTTCCACTATTCATCCCTTTACTCTTCCATCACTTCATCATTCATATTTTCCTATCACTGTGTTTCATTCATTTTTAATTTTAGTTGGAATGAAAATTTATGTTACAGCACTCAAGAATTTTTGTTGGATCTATTACTGCTCTCTTGCTTAATTCTTTTGTGTTGACTTGTTTTGATTTTTTTTCAACATGGAAAGTGGTTTGGGACAGGTTTTGTGGAGTGGGAAAGATTTTTAGTATGTGGGATGGTTTTGTATATTCATGATGGTGGACATCCATGGCTGTATAAATATATGTACTTGTGATGAAGCAGTGTGTGGAAGTGAAAATGCTCTGGTTACATGACAATGTATCGCTTATTTAAGTTTGTACTCTGAATTCAACAAAGAAATACATTGTTGTAAGATTACTATTTTATACACCTGCTTAAAGAAAGTAAGTTTCTACAGGTAGTGGTTTATACCTCAAAGCTATCAGTTTGTTGAATGAAAGCTAAAATACCGGTATATTAGCTGCTCCTCCCTCTCTATTTTCTCTATATTCAAATGAGATATATTTTTAACAAATCAGCTTATTCATGTTATGATATAATTAGTGGATGTAAATTTAGTAAGTTTCATACATTTTAAGGTGTATAGAAGTCAGAGAAAAGGGATACTAGTAAGATTATAAGCATACATTTCTGAATCTTTGTCTATATGCAGTAGACCTGAATGATTTTTGTAGAATACCCATTCATTAGATGGTGATATAACATGTCTTTCCTCCCCATTATAACACTTTCCTTGCACTGATTTTTAGCTTCAATGAGAAGATCTAACCATACCATGTTGTCTCCCTTCCCTTCTCTCTCTCACTATCCGCACCTCATCCACACACATATTTGAACCAACTTTAGCGAAGGTATAATAATGACCAGTTCTCTCGATGTTATACTGTCCATGCAGTACCCCCCCCCCCCCCCCATTCCCCTCTCCACCCCCAATCCCTTCTCCACCAAGTGGATACCTCTTGTTCCCTTCCTCTCAATATGAGCATCTCGTTGGCACCTTGTCTCCAAGTTAGTCTGCCATGATGAAACCAGTCTGCAACATCCATTCTCCATCTTTTCTCAGTATATTTATGCTGAATAAGCTTTGACCCTTTGCACCCCTAATGACCTTTGTGCCCCTGGCTCCACCTATCTGTGTATACCCCTTTAGAATTTTTGTTCAGAAATCAACAATCCTTTGTATAATTTTGTTTTATATTGCTTTTTATTTTTTGGACGTTTTTGCTAGTCTTTCTTCTATTTTTTGTTAATCCTATGTACTTTTATGACATTTATTTTCTAGCCAAGCTTGTTATAATTTATTTCTGCTACAAAGCTTCAGCTTTTATTTTCATTTTTATTTATGTTTATCTTATGACTTTTCTTTTGAATTCTCTCGCTACTTTCCAACTTTGTCTTTATTTCTTAGCTGTACTGTAACAAGCTACCTTTTTTGTTATTTTGATTGATTTTTTATGATTTCTTACTTTTGCTACGCCTCCCCCATAAGATTAATTTCCCTTTATTTTGGTCTTCAGAAACCAGGAGGGGGCTTAAGTCCTTTGACCACCAATGTTAAGTAAGGGTCTTTGCTTCCTTCTGGCTCTGATCTTTCCAAGTAAAAGCTGTCAATGATGATAATATTGGTGATGTGTTGTTTTATTCAGGGTTGAGTTTCACTCCTCCGTGTGTCACGTTAGTGAAGATGAAAAGACCGAGGGGGAACTCTGGTTGGTAACAAGTTTTGCATCTTGGGGAAAAATTCCTTCCACCTATTACTCCTGTATTTTAACCATTTCACTTGATTGAGCTGTTAATACTACTATTATCTTTGGAATGCCATAACAGTAACACTCTCGGTATCATTATTCTATCCAAGTCTTGAAGTCTGTTGGCTAACTCTGACTCTGAAATCACAATCACATTCATTTACAGTGTTCTTTTTTTCCTCAGATAAATTAGTAGGAATAAACAAAGCATTGTCTGACACAGAATGGATGAATCCATTTTTTTATATCATTTTTTTAAACGGTCTACCCAATTAAACTGTCGTTAAAATGTAGAACAAGAATTTCACTTAGAACACATTTTGATAATAAATTCATAGTCACTTTATAACCAGTAGTAATTAAAAAAGTGATTAAAAAATTAACTTTTCATAATTTTAGAGCTGTTTTTAGAAACTGGTGGTAGATATATAAATATATTCTTTGTCCTTAACTCAATACTAAATTGGAGGACATAATGCTTTACCTCCATATGCGTGTACACATCCTGTTACACCTTCATGTACTCGCCAACATGTTGTGATCCCCCCCACCCACCACCATCACAGACCCCATTACAAACACCATCTTATACCCCTATCATATGGCTCTGATACCAACATGATCCTGCATGCCCCACCTTGCACCTCATAATACACCCCTAAACATACAAATTGTTCTCTTGGAAATTCTTTTGAAAAGGGTTATTCAATGTTATTAAAGCAAATGTATTTTATTTTTAAATCACAAATTTTCATTACTCGTAGAAGCAGAAATTATAACGTTAACTACAATTTCTTGCAGATGTTATTTAACTGCATTGTGTTCTATTTTAAATTTGACATTAACAAATAACTTGGCATATCCTTCTAAAGATACTTGTGATGCTTCCTGTATGTTTATAAAATGATTCTATAGTTATGTTCTAATAATCTAAATAACAGGCAAAGTTAAAACAAAAGTTTAATTGCAAATGGGGCTAGTTTTTATTATTTCCTTTGTTTGCGTTTCATTTAATTTTCTATTTTATTATATTTATTCTATAAGTTCTTTAAGGATTTCACTTGTTTGTCTTGTTTATGTAACCTATTCTGAGAATGTCATCCTCTTCTCTCCCTCCTCTCTTCTCTCCCCTCTTCTCTTCTTTTCTCTCTCTCTATCTATTACCCCATCTCTATCTTTGTATGTTTTATACCCCCTGTAGCTCCTCAATTTCTCATGTCTTCTTTTTGAGAAATCCTTGTCAACCATCTTGTAAACCCTTTCCCCCTCAAAAGATTCCTATGTCTTCCACACCTGCCTGTTGTGCACTCCCTAAGCATGTACATGTAATACAAGTATGCTGTTAATAGCTTGCCCATTACTCAAGGAATCATTAATAAGATTTTTCTCCCTGCATCATATTCATAAAATAGAGTAAGCTGAAGCTTCTATGATATGGTAATGGTATGATTTGAAAATCATAGTTGAATCTAAATCTAATGTATTTTCCTTGTCTATCATCAGATTCTATGAGATATCTATCACATTTTTTCCTGCTATTTTCCCCACACATCTGATCTACTGTATTAGCAGTAAAAGCCTGTGAAAGGTGCAAAACAATCACATCAAAATGTATTTGAATAGTTTGATGGTATAACTCTGATGATCTATAAAGCAAGGTCTTGCTCTGAAGTTCTGAACATTTTCATCAACTCTGCTGAGATGTTTTATGAATAATAATTACTCAAATAATGATATTTTCTCTCTTCACTGTCTTTTAGTATTTCATATACCTGATGTTTAGCATCTTAAAAAGGTTATATAATATTATTTCTGCATTGGAAACATTTGTCATCAATCCACCATGTTGTACATTTTACTGTTTGAATTTATTGCAGTAGTGAGTAGACATGGGGGATGGTTTGTTAATTCTTCATCTGGAACTTGGTTTGCCTTCATACTCAAAATATAAGTCTCATATTTTGTGTGATGTTTATACAGGGAATGTGTTCATGGATGATACATCAATATTCTAAAGGTTCATATATATATATAAACGACTAACGGGTACATTAGGAGGACAGTTTTTGTTGTTTTTCTTTGTTCAACTGTCGACTTAATGTACCAACTGTCGACCTAATGTAGGGGTCGCTATTATGACGAAATAAACTGCATTGTTAGGTGTCGACTTAATGTACCCGTTAGTCAATTAATTGTAATCATATCACTCTATATCAGTGTTATGATTTCCCCATGCACATACAATAGATGAACTTTTACAACATTTTACAAATGTGTGACATTCAAAAGCAGTATAACTTCGTAAACATTAAAAGAAATATGTTTATGTGTTAACAGATATCTCCACTAGAATGTGATCATGAGCATTATATAGTTGGAAATTTCATTCCATATTCAATTTAGCTAAGGTTCAATTCAATTCAGTTTATTTTAAAAACATACATAGCAATCATGACGAACAAACATGATGCAAACTGGGACCCAAAAAGCTATGCTTGTGAGTGGGGCCCCCCTGAGAAGAATTCCAAGGAAGTTTTAAGTTAAGAAGAATCGAGTCTTTTTATTTTTTCAAAATACAGAAAATGCACATACAATTTTATTTTATGGATTTGATGATTGATAATGAAGGAAATATAATGATGATAATAACTTTATCTGTGTATGTCTATGGTATACTTGAAGGCTCTTATCAGAAAAGAGAAATATGATCAGGATAAGAAAGATCTGTTGTGTAAGTGTTAACTGTGAGCAGGTGATGTGGTGAAAAATCAGACACTCCTTTTGAAATTGAAGATGTTGAACTCCATAATGGTGCCAATTCAGGGAATAATTGCCACAAAAGCTTCCATAGAAATGAAGTGTTGGAATTGTCAAGCGGGAGTCTTATTCTAAAGCTATCATTGAGCTCACTTTTTTACTGGCAAAGTACCGATACTTTTGTGCTTTGACTTAAAAGGTTTGTTGACTTCATTGAAAACCTTTGTTGAGATCTGATCTTGTCTGAAGATTTGATGAATTTCTTTTCTCTTGTTTTGGAGAAAGAAAAAGATGAAGTTATGAGTTTCAATTGTGTTTCAGTGAAAGTGATTTCAGCAAGTTTTTGTTACTGTAGTTTATATTTCGCTGGTTAAAAAACCCATTTGCTTCACTATCATCACTACTGAATAAATATGAGCAAGTATTTCTCAAAATACTATTTTAATACCAGAATTCAAGTTAATGTAATCGTTTTAACTTCATGGGAGCCCTCCATTTTTTGGTCTCAACCCTGACAATGTACTCTGTACTTTGATTTTGCAATGTACCTTTCAGCAAGGAGTGAGCTGAAAATAGTGTGGGAGTATGGGTATGATTCCCTGTGTTGAGTAATGTACGGACTTGCAGACTTATGGTACATCTCATTCAGAGGCAAGAACCACTTCAGATTGCATGATAAGATGGAGAATACCTGTCTGTACAGAGCCAGAAGGCATTAACTCTTATATCACTTAACCCTTTCATGACAGGAATTATTCAGTGGCGAAATTCACATTCCATTCTTCAAATTGGCAACAATAATATTATCTTAATGCTACGTGGTTCTAATAATGTGTAATGTATTTGAGAACCATATACATGGTTAGGAATTTTGTCAAAGTTGAGAAAATTGCCAATTTTGATGAAAAACAATAATTTTGATCCTCTCAATGCATTGCCAATTTAAGGATTTTAAAGCTAATTCTTGTTTTTAAAATTCCTGGCATCACACGCTGTATGGTAACGCAACATAAATGGACACACTGTGTGCAGAAATTTTTGCTCTTTCTACTCATGTATCAGGGGGGTGTTTCATAAAGCTGTTCGTAAAGATACGAATGACTTTTACGAACGACTGGAACATGTTCTTGGGTGCTATACTAATCAGATTCTCAATCATTTAGCACAGAACTGATCACCAGTCGTGCGTAAAGTCGTGCGTAACTTACGAACAGCTTTATGAAACACCCCCCTGGTATATAGAGCTCTGAATCCAAAGTTATTGAGCCAAACTACAAAATGTGGTCGGTTGTCTCGAAAGGGTTAACACAGAGTTAATGCCCTTCTGGCTCTCAACACATGTAATGTCTTAGTTTGCATGCATCATGAGTGTCAAATAACCAACTCTCTCTTTGCAGCGTACGTATGCTTCAAATCTCAACATATTACATGCATGGCTTTACAACTAAGTGTGCTTTCTGATCTCCAAATATCACATATTTGAAATGCAGCATCTCTATGTGTAACAGTTAGCTCGAAGATGTGTGAATGAAATTCAAAAGTATTTGCAGTGTTTCCATGCCAACATGCTTTGTGATAGATCATATGTTCCTTTCCATGTATGCTTTATAATCTATCATCCATTAAACAGATATCACATAATATTAATAGGCAATAAAAGATACATAGACAATTGTAAATACTTAGTTACTATTAGTGGAAAATTAAGCATGAAATAAGTAGATAATTATATCAATCATATTCATAATTATCTTTGATAACCAGCTATATATGGTTTAGATAGATACTGAAATAGAAGAGTACTCTAGGGAATTGTGATCTATTTCAGGGCTTATTTAATAAGTCCATAAATGCTACCATAGATAAAGCGTATCTGAAAACAATTTCTGCAGAAACATATTAGAAATGTGAAATGCTTTTAACAAAACCCCATCAAAAAAAGCTTCAAGTTTGGCAATAAAATTTTGAACAGAGTTTATGAAAACTAAATAACTCCAATAATGATATTGTTTACATAGATGTCTTAAGATGAAAATTTTGACATGGAAGAAAATGGTTATTTATACCTCATTTTATTTACAGATAATGGCACATTTTTCTTAATGATATTTCTGTTTGCTGCCCTCTAGGTTGATGTGTGTGGAAGAAGAGCTACGAGCTGAACAGGAGGAGATGAGGGGTGCGGTCAAAGCCAAGCAGAAGATCATCGATGCCCAAGAGATCCGCATCCAATCTCTAGACCTGGCTAATCAGAGACTCATGAGGGCGCTGCAGGCCTTGAAACAGCGTTGCCTGACTACCACTCAACATTAGAACATCTCATGTCTGACAGAGAGATGAAATTAGAGACTATCATCAGTTTTACTGTGTACTTATAGGGATGGACGTTTGTGTTTTGATGTTCGACCTGAGCACCGGAAAACAGTTGAGGGCAGTATAAGGATTTCAAATTCTGCTGCCTCTCCATAAGAGCAATGTTTCTTTAAGAGAGTTTGAAAGTAAGATAAGAAATACAGTGTGGTATTTGATACTTTGAATTAATAGAGAAAAGTGCAACTACTGTTTTGACCTTATTTAAGATTGAGTTTTGAAAACATTGGGTTGGAGTTATTTAATATGAATGGAAATAAATGAAATATATGGACATTGAATTTAAGAAACCAGATGTTAGAATAGTTTGTGGGAAGAAAAACATATGAATGTGGATAACAATCTGAACCTAAATTAATCATTTCTAAAAACTGGTGCTTTATAAACTTACAATTGTATGAAAAGTAAAAGCTGAACCCCTTTTGTACGACAATGTGAGTAAAAGTATGAAGTGGATTTCCCCATATATCTCTTTTGGGGTTTTTTGGTAGATGATCAGAAAGAAACAAATTTGAAATAGACAAAACTTTGGAGAGTTGTGAACACTTCTTTTAAAAAAAAATGAGTAGTGGAGAGACTTCATGATATGTGGTATTTTTATGGCAAATTTCTCTTTTCTGAAAGCGTAATAGTGTTATTCTCCATTCATTGATGAAGTGAGTAATTTGATTCATTCATCTTAAGAAGTGATCAGTTTGATACATGAAATGGAGACCTTATCAGAGATGGCATTTTAGTACAGAGAGAAGGAAGGAATCTGTGTTTATTTTGATGTTGATTGAAAGTAAAATGAGTTAAATATTGCAGGTAGAAATATTTGTTGGTATTATATCTCGGTATCGTCCACATTGAGACATGGTTGTTTCACCCATGTGATGATGTGTATCGTCTGTTTAGAGCCAGAAGGGCATTGACTCTGTGTTAAAGTGTATGAGTTAACGCCCCTCTGGCTCCAAGCAGATGGTTATCATCTTGCCCATTATTAC
Organism: Heliocidaris erythrogramma; assembly: GCA_025617745.1. Classification (NCBI taxonomy): domain Eukaryota; kingdom Metazoa; phylum Echinodermata; class Echinoidea; order Camarodonta; family Echinometridae; genus Heliocidaris; species Heliocidaris erythrogramma. The sequence continues at coordinate 5,009,769 of CM046869.1, read as the reverse complement.
ACTGCACATAGATTCCAGCAGAATGTAGTACAACAATTTTGGGCATGATAGTTTTACAAATTTTAAGATGCGTTTCATCATCCTCTTGTACTGTGTACAGATTCTGGCGGAAATGTGAAATAACAATTTTGAGTGTGATAGCTTCACAAAATTGAAGATGTATAGCATCTTGCCCTTATACAGTGTTTGTAGATTGTAGGCAGAAATGTGGTAACAAACTTTTTGGGCATTATGGTGTCATAAATTTGAAGATGTGTGGTCATCTTTGAAACAAAAATGGATGCAGCAAAACAAGGATCATATAACTCTCTATCATTAAATCCTTTTGATTCTTGTGTTTTTTTTAGTCATATATTGATGATGCCCCTTGACTTTGCAACTACATCCTGTATTCCTACCCATCATGCAATTTGATGACCTACATTCCATTGAAAATTAACCTCAGAAAAACTCATATCATTACTGTTCTAATTACCGTCAATGATGAACGAAATAGAATCATAACAAATTTCTTGAAAAGGCACATGTATTAAGCTCTGCTTCTAGCATATCTAGAGTATCATATGTTTATAAAAGAAAAATGAATGATGAAAAGTAGAAAGAGCTTGTTTGTTCTTACTGATCATGCACTTTAAGAGTTTTCACATTGCAATAAATATCAACCTTAAAGGCATTGGCTACCTTTGTGAGCAGCTGATTTAAGAAATTCTCAAACCAAGATGAAACATGTGTATGAGTACATGTATTAGTACTCAAAAACCCTGAAAACAACCATTATTTGGAATGAAAAGCTGTAAGTACAACGCAAACCGCAATTTTATAATTTCGCGTCTTCGAGACGTTTTAATAAGAGACCGTTACTCCCAAGTTCAAAAAATAAGTTGTCTGGCTCCCTCTGCGTTGAGATCATGTGCATTTTCTTTCGGAGAACATGACGAGACTGTCAATCTACTCGCATTCAACATGTATTATTTGCACGCTACGAAAATTGCATAAATCTCTATTCAATATAAATTCAAACTCCAAGAACCGACCGTTAAAATGATAGATTTTCTTTCCAAACATTGACTTAGATTTTCACTGTTTTAAAATACTTCCCAAAGGTATTATGACTTGAGACTCTCATAGCCATATTTTAAAACTATAGTTCACATTTAATACAAATTTCAAGTAACAGAATGAGATATTTTAATTTCATAACAATGCTAGCCAATGCCTTTAATGATAACAGTACACTTCACATCATGTTAAGTATTCTGAAAAATTCTCTCTTAAATTAGGACTATTGTATTGACAAGCAAGTTCGTATCATAGTAGACTTATTGTACCTTGGTCAATGATGTTGCACTCAACTATACAGGTCACTTGATGTATGATAAATGAAAAATGATATCTATAAGCAATGTGACTGTTTGTTTGTGAGAAATGTGATGTCTCAAGAGTATTTGTTTCAGTGATCATGTGGAAACTCCTAATTTCAAGATAAAGTTGAGTTCTGGTCATGTGATTGCACTGTGAAAGAAACTGTCTCAAAGCAATAGACCGCTTCTGTAATGTTGCAAATTTATGCACATATATTCTCCGAGCACCTAGTGACGAGCTATTCCATTAACCTGCTGTTTATAAATGAGCCTCAATGCTTGGAATCCAGTTTGCATACATTATTTGTTGCTATGTCCGGCAAGCTTTCAGGTTGTCAAGAACAACCTTTGTTTGAAAGGTATGTATAAACTTTGCATACATTACCGAAGCGGTCTATTGGAAAAGGATGATCATGTCTACATAAGAATCGGTGCATACTGTGAGGTTTTGGAATCATCAAGATGATAAGAAATTGACCCAATCTCACTGAGAAGCAGGTCCTCTGCGCACACACACAGAAGTGGCATGAATGTTTGGCCTGAAAACTTCAGCTATTTCTTGTCATATTTTGAATATAAGGGCATTTGGAGAGCAATCCTTTTCAACTGAAATGAGAGGAATGAGAAAGCTCACATATTATTTTTCACCTTTCCCAGAACTCAACCATCTTAAGGCACTTTGAGGAATTACATGAAAATAGTGGCTGAGCATGTAGTATCAACATATTGTGCTTGTGTTCCTTTCCGTTAGTTGCAAACATTTCAATAGTTAAATTATCATTGATTGTAAGGTACTATAACTGAGTGCTGTGGTACTGGAAAACAATCAACATTCACAAATATCGCAAATGGTGTAGGCGTGCAAAATTTTCTTGCCGCGAAAATGGCCTTAGTCGACAATTTTCAAAATTTTCTAGTTTTGCAGGATTGAAATATCTATATAGTACAAATACCATTTTACATCAATCATAATTTCTAGCTCTTTGTAGAAGTTTACTTAGGGAAGAGAAGAAAGCTTGCCACCATGACATCTATAGCTGCATGGGCGCAAATCCAGGGGGGAACAGGGGGACACAGGGACATGTCCCCCCCCCCCCCCCTACCTTTTTGAAGAACTTTTTTTTTTTTTTTGCTTGTGTGAAAATTTTGGAGAAAAACTAGACCCCAAAAATGTGATAACCTTAGAAAATATCACAATGGATTTGCGCCACTGTATAGTTGCTTGTGAGGAAGATGTAGCCAGTACAATTTTTCACCAAAAATTGAATCGTGGATTCATTTAAATCAGGTGTTTTGTTTCAGAAACCTGTCCCTTTGGAATATTAGATAGAATTGATTTGAATTAGAAATGCCTTGTCCATGCGTGTGTATAGAAAGGCATATACAGTTCATTTTGTGTTAATCATTTGATGATCATCAAGTTGATGCTCATTTTCGTGATACTGTGTGCAAATGATTGTTCAAACAAGTGGAAAGGTAGACATTTTCTCCTACTTTTATCTTATGATATTAAAACAAACAATAAACACACTTTCTTGCAGTCCTAAAGTTAGAAGAAAAGAAATTAATCAATTTTTGTTTCTGTTCATATTGATAGGTAGGACGTAGGGTTTTATTGATTTCATTTTAATTAGTTGATAAAGAGGTAGCAATAGTATTGTTTTTTGTTTGCTCTCAAAATATATCATTTGCACTTTGAATGATTGAAGGTTTAATCTACAGAATCCGTCAACTATCTATATTGTATTGTAGTGAAATCATTGTTGTTTGAGATCCTATAGGTACCCTACACCTCCCCCCCCCCCCCATACCCAACAGGGTCCTTTGAATATAATCTGATCATAATATGCAAACAGCAGTTATATTTTGAAGCAGTTAGGTGCTTAAGTGCAGTAAATGCTGTATGAGTAAAACATTTAGATTGTGATATTTGAAGGCTCAAATATTATACATGTTGTTTAAATAACTCTTATCATACAATGTTTTATTAAACTATTTGATAATAGTTGTAGGATTTTTTCTTAGATTTGAGAGCTTAGCTTGCCATGTGAGAAGAAGATATTTAAGATCGTACCGACTGATTTAGAAGATCTAGACATGTCTGGTATTAGTGTTGATATATTTATTATTTGATTTCATATTTATAACAAATAGTCTGACTTGCTAGTGTAAATTAAGATATTTGCTCACTCTTATTCATTTGTGTACCGTATCATGAAATTTGAATCTTATTTACACCATGAAAATATAATTTAAAAACTTGTATGTATTTGCATTTGTATCTTCAATGAAAACTTATAAATAAAAAAAAAGTATCTGAATACTTCTGACTGATTGAGTGATGTGTATGGATGACGCATATAACCTAATGCTTCATTAAAGGTGAATTCCACCCTGCTATCAAGCTGGTTTTAAAAGAAGCAGAAAAATTAAAGAAACAAATCAATGAAAGTTTGAAGAGAATCTGCTAAGAAATGTTAAATTTCGTTTGATTGATTACAACTTTAAAAATTCAGAACGTACTTATTTTTTGTCGGATCTTGCTGTAAACCTTCACTATTCGGATTCTCTCATTTTTCTGCATTTATCAACTAAATACCAAGGTGTACTTCCCCTTAAAATTTGTCTTATTTCAACTTTTATATATTTCATCTTCCTCCATTGTCACACCACTTATTTGGCACTTTTTTCTTCCTTGAGAATGATCGTTACCTGTGGAATAATCAATGAACATCTTCCTTGTCAGATATCTGTCAAATTGACAATATTGCAATAGATGTTGCAAAGCCAGCCGTCCCTTCCTTCCTCTTTTGTCCAAATTTGAAATCCCTTGAAAGGAGTTCAATCATCCTGAAATGCATTAAAGCTTTGTTAAGCTCCTTAATCACTAATTCACCTTTTAAAAAGTCCGATGAAAATCTGAAAATCTCGTCCATAAGAACCAGGTAAATTTCTAGCAGAAAATTCCAGCCAACCTGATTATGTAGTCTTGTATTGGATATTTTAAGATCATCATGAAAACCAGGTCCGGGATGGTATACCCAGACGTTGTAATTCCAGGTCATTTTTAAAGAGTAATTGAACAAATTTTCATGCAAATTGTCACAAATCTTTCACTGGATAGGATGAAAATCATGTGAATTGCACATATTCACTGGTTTTACTTGGTTCATGTTTTTCGTAAAATCTGACGGCTAAATTGACAGGCTAATTTTTGTTAAGTGTCCGGAAATGCAACCCCCCATCCTACAGATAACAGTGAACACGTTGTGCCTACCCAACAATACTATTATACTTTCGCTGTGGGAGAAGGAATATTTATACCCCCGCCAAACGAAGTTTGAAGGGGGTATATAGGAATCAGTCGACGGTTGGGCGGTCGGTCGGGCGGTCGGTCGGTCCGTTGCAAATCTTGCGGATCGAACTACTTCCTCAGTTTTTGACCGAAAGTCATGAAATTTGGTACACACATTGTCTTGGTGGGAAGATGTGCAAGACATATTTTTTTGGATGTGTCAGAAGCTGCGTTGCCATGGAAATGGCATATCTATGGCAGTACAGTAAATCAGGGAAAAATCTTGTGGATCGAACTACTTCCTCAGTTTTCGACCAAAGAAAGGCTGTTGTCACGGGGCAGGGGTATTAATCATCATCTTCAGTGATATTTCTAGTTTTATGTGGATGGTTAAAATCTTCGATTGATGTTCTGTCAGGAGTGTGTCCATGTGATGGATTGATGATAATTAGATCATATTAATGAGAGGAGTCTAATCAAGAGAATGATTCTGGTGTAATGAAGTTTGATGAAAATTTAACATGGTGATTATGATGATGGTGATTATGATGATGATGATACTTTAGGTAATGGTGTTGGGATTTGTTGAAATCTCTCTCTCTCTCTCTCTCTCTCTCCCCCCCCCCCTCTCTCCCTTCCCTCTCTCTATTTCTCTCTATCTACCTCTCTCTTTCTCTATCTCTTTCTTCCTTCCTTTGTCCACCTGTTTCACGTCACACACTCCTGTTTTCGTTATTTACTGGTCTTCTTTGTTCGTATGTCTTTATCACACTGACACTTTTTTTAAATCCATTTATTGGATAAAAAGGAACGCCGCATTTGCATTCATATTTCTTCTTTCCATATAAATAATTTAAAAGCAGTCTGTCTCAACATTGCAACCAAGCTCACAATTTCAGAGCCCCATTTCGCCTGGAATAATTAAGGGCCCCTGTGCCCCAACCTCCAAACCACTTGAGACCCCGTCCCATTCATCTATGAGCACCCCTAGCCCAGCAGGTGTTCCCCTCTCATTCTATTCTTGAAGAGGTACCGTAAAGTCACCTCCTTCCATTGTTCCCGGTAGAGAGGGGGTAAACTCTTGAAAGGGTCTTGGTAGCATTAATCCCAAAATATTTGCTCGATTTTCGTAGATCTGGCTGTAGTTCTGCTACTGTATGTAAATAATGGCATGCGTATACTTACCTTCTGTACCGTTAATACTTCACATGACTGGTTCATAGCGATGAGCATAAAAAACTCAAAGGCTCATGTGGGATTCAAGTCTGAAAATTCTGTGACAAGCTGCATGCATTAAAAAATGGGGGGGGGGGGTCATCACATTTTGGAGGTGCCCTTTTGGATCTCAATTATTAGTCGCCAGGGGCGCAAATGGGGATACATTGTTTATATACTTGATTTGTACTTAAGATATGCCAGATTGGGTTTGGTTGCTGGGGAGGTGGGGGGGGGGGGGGGGGGGCAATTGCCCCGGTGCCGCCGCCGTAAGTGCTCTCTACAGCTCGTCGCGTTTGTTTTGATCGAGTGTTATAGAGGTTTGGATCTTGAAAACCTATGAAAACCACCAAACCAATGAACCAACGAACCAATAACATCCACCCTCCCTCTCATCAATAGAGCTCCAACATGCTATGACGTGTGGTAACCGGGGAGGGATGGCGAAATGTTTACGAAATGGGAGGAAGTTGGGTGAGAGGGCGCATACCCCCCCCCCCCCCCCCCGGGAGGGATGGCGAAATGTTTACGAAATGCGAGGAAGTTGGGGTGAGAGGGCGCATACCCCCCCCCCCCCCCCCCCCCCCATGTAAGGAAATTCCCCTTCTCACGTTTCTTTTTCTTGGTTCCTCTCTTTCTCTAAGACTTAAGACTCTTTCTTTTGTGGATGCCTTTCTATTTGGGGGAGGCACGTCACCCCCCCCCCCCCCCCCCTTCCAGGGGCTTACTATATACTACCACTAGAAGATTATACCTTTCTGTTCTCTCGTTGTGTCATCGTCTGAATCAGAAGATAGCTCTCTTAAAAGGGGTAGAATTTAAAGAAAGCAAAGTACTTGATTTTGTGGAACGTTTTGGATTCTCTATTTACCAATACAATGTAAGCTCCTGGACATGCTAGTAGTGTCTTCAGTGTATCGGATTAAGTACTTCGATAATTGTCATGACTTTTCTCCAGTCGAATACTAGATTCTTTTCAACAATTCAGCTGAAACCGACCATTAGAAGAGATTTTATGCAAGTAGAAAGAAGATTTCTTTCACGAGAGATCACCAAGTAGATTTTTAAGTTGAATAGATTTGAAAGCACAAAGAAAGGTCAATATGGGGTAATGGTCAATTTTTAGAAATAACGTGTTCTTTTTTATCTTTGCATCCAATAATTGGCATGACTTAAAAAGAAAATACCGTGACTGCTTCTTTTATGACATTTTGTTACAATTTCATGAACGTATTTTACCAAGACAAAGTAAACAGGGAGAAATTCTCGTTTGCGACTCAAAGACTTTCAAGGAAACAAGAATTTGCTGCCCTAATTTCAAAACTATTGCCCTTTTGGCATTCCTGTCCCAAATTCTTAGCACAAGAGTTAGTGATTTTGGTGGAAAGAATTTTGTTGCAGTCAAAATGTGATCAAACTTCTTCCATTCATTACTGTTTCGATGATCCTGATGATTTTATAGTTAGAGTAATCTGATCAAAAAATAATTATTCTTTCATTGATGTTAACATCCATACTTTTGTTTTGTAGCATTCTTTATTGCATTCATTCAGTACAAATGAAAATCATACAACTTCATTTTTAATGGATGTACATAACACAATTACCAAAATGTATAGAAAATTATACATAGAGAATTATACATAACACAATTACCAAAATGTATAGAAAATTATACAACTTTCAGAAATACATAATATAATGAAATATATAGTACATAATACATTCAAATTAATCATACTGAATGAATATTATAGATCACAGCCTTCCACCCACCCTACCCCCCTCCAAAACTTGTTTTTGTAGCATTCTTTATTGCATTCATTCAGTACAAATGAAAATCATACAATCATGGTGATTGATACCGATATAAAGAAGTTTATGTTGTTTCTATGTTTATTTAAATTTGGATCATGATTATAAAGGTAATTAATTCAGCAGTAAGTTAAGTATGTTACACACCACGATTCCTATAAAATACACCAAACATGCAATATTGCGGTCATGATAACCACAGTATATACCGACAGGATGCCATTAACATTGTGAAAGGAAAATTAGTTTAGAATAGAACATTTTAGTCGGAAAGGCGGATATATTGTAAGCAATTTATCAAAGATGTATTACTCGATTCGCAAAACATCATGATTGGTTAAACCATGGATATATCCACGCGTAAACCATTGAGAACTGCGGTCTATTATGTAAGCATTTTCGTCTGACTTGTCTTTATCAATTGATCTGTTTATAAAGCAAGAAAACACACTTCATTTGCTATAATTTTTCCAGTAGCTCAGCAGACGATGCGTGAAAATTGTGATCTAACCAGTTTGGCGCCAAAACAATCACAGTACACTTCAAGGATTTTCATGATGATCTTAAGGTTTACCAAAAACCTTAAAAAGCTTCTTAAACAAAATAGCATAACATATACGTTTCCAATTCTTGATAGTTAAGAATATTTCCTTCTCGGTAGTGTCTAGTGATTGTCTTCGTTTAAAAAAAATTATTTGAGGGTGAAAAATCGGAAAATTTATTGCACTATTGCGGCTTTGCTACAAAGTGTTTTCTGTCGGCATGAATGTGGTAGTTTTATAACCTGTAGCCAAGTATGAAACATTAATGAACCCCCCTTTTTTCTTTCTATTTGTTGGGGATGTAAATTAGCAAAGTTTGAAATTCGACAAAATAATGACTAATTTTCACTTGTATAGGCAAATTTTTAAAATCTGACGCTGTAGAAAGATATTTTATAGCCTAACTTTGCAAGCTCCCTGTAACAATAAGCAAACAAAGATATGAGATTGCTTGTATACCTCTCCTTCTTTCTATTTCTTAACTCTTTTTTTTACTTTTATTTTTAGTTTAGTGATGATGTGAGTCCATCAGACGACATGTCCTTGTGTTTTTGAACTATTCATGCGATGGCGGGAAAGACATGATAAAAACAAAATCCTCCTACCATGCCTACTCCGACATCTGCTTAAAATCGTTACTCTGTCGTACCTATCCAAACATTGGAAAGGTTATGCGAAGCGGGCTTTCGCTGTTTAAAGAGCAGATTTTTGTAATGGCGAAATGTACTTTTATCCTCCTACTCCTTATATCCATGCTTTGTTTTCTTACTCCCTTCCCCCTTCCCCCCCCCCCCCCCCCCCTCTCTCTCTCTCCCTCTCCCTCTCTCCCTTTCTCTCTTTCCCTCTCTCTCTCTTTCCCTCTCCTCTCACTCACCCCTCTCTCTTTCTTCCCGTATATCATGTTTATATATAGGCCCTATATATATATATATATAATATATATATATATATATATATATATATATATATAATTGAAGTGAAAAGATATATGTATATATATCTTTTCACTTCTTTTCCCTGCCCATTTGTTGTCTTAAATATTCTTCTTACTCAATACTTTTTCATTTCTGTATTTAAAAAAACATGCTTTGTTTTACAATGAAGGTATATCAATGCTCTCTTTATATAGAAGGCGGCACAGTAAAGAGAAAACCCACATTGCCAGGTCATTAAACTAATAGCTACAGTCCATTAGCTCGTTAGAAAAGAAATCACATTATGATAATGGAAGGATCTATTACCGTATATCTATATCAAAGGAATCAGTTTCATCCATTAGACGAGACCTATATGAATTGTGTTCATTATTTTGAGCATGATAGTGTCTATACATTAATGGTGTAACGATGTCATGACAATGGCCATCATCATTTATTTCTCGTTATTCAAAAGTTTCTGTTGATGATGTAATTCTAATCACTGTTTTAACATGAGTAGTAAATTTCGTCTTTCCCCTTTATTATGTGTATTTCTATCTGTCTCCTATCCTTTGTTTTATTTTATTAAATTTGGAATATGTTTATGAAAATCACATTTTCAGGTGAACGAACTCGCATTCTCATAATATACTGACATATATGAAAAGTGTCATGTAAATCCACTTTATGTCGAATATTACATATTACCAAACAGTTTCAACAGTTTCTTCGATTAATTTCTTTTCTACTCGATTGGTTGTTTGTTTAGTCAGGGCTTTTTCGGGGACGGGGGGTTTGCACGCCTCGTTGTAATTATATTTTACTTAAATAAAAGTGTCTTAGGTATATTTAACAGTGCCGTCACCAGCTTTTTTCAAAGGGGGGGGGGTGCCTTTTGGGAAAGAAAGACAAAACTTACCAACTAAGAGGGGGCACACAAATTATGGTTTGTCAAAAGGTAGACCCGTTTTTTGGTCTCGCCCAGCTTCTCTAAAGGTCGCTCAGTGGGGGGGGGGGGGGGGGGTCCCAGTTTCACTCCATAATTCCCTGACAAGCAAAAAAAAAAATTTTTTTTTTGGTTGGTTGGTCTGGAGGGGGGTGCGTTCGGCGACGACCATGTTTAAAAGCGACAATACCAAAATAGCTTCTCTGTAGGACAAATGATAGGTTTTTGTCTGTCTGTTCTAGAGTCTTTTTGTTTGTCTATGTCTATTGTCCACGGGCGTAGACACGCATAATTATCCATTGTTAGTGTGTGGGTGTGTGTGTGCGTGTGTGTGTGTGGGGGGGGGGGGGTGATCTATTCATCATCCCCCCACTAACAATAGAAAGTGTGTTCCTTTCTACGCCACTGCTATTGTCCTACGAGCTCACTCATTCCAGAACACCGCCTCATTAAGAGGGTATCATGTCTGGCACATCAAAACATGTTTATCAAGTAGTGAGATGACAAAAGATGGTGCACATTATACCCTAAGAGAGCTACACAAAGATAGTCATCCGTCTAATGGATGCTTCGACATTATGCTCCGGCGAAAATTCTTCCGGGCTTTATTTCGTCAAAGTTAGGGTTAGGGTTAGGATTGCATTTGGTTTTAGGTTAGATTTAGGCATAGATATTCATGGTTTAGGGTTAGATTTATAGTGTATTGGTCTAGGGTTGAAAATTTTGAAATTTAGAGACTCTGTTAGTCTACAAAATGGACGCGAAGCAATTGTCACCTGAGCATACAACCGTCTAATGATGACATGTAAAGTATTCATGCCATGTTAATATTAGTTTTAGAATCTCTTTTTAATCAGGTCAGCAATACAAATGTTCATATTATTATTATTATTATTTAACTTCTATATATAATGTTGATATAATATATGTTTTATGAATTTTGTCATGGTTAATTTTTGAATGGTTATTCTTTTATACATATTACATTTATATCCTTTACCATTGTGAGCACATACATTTCAGCCTTCTGGCTGCAGCATGTGCACTTTAGATGCATTCTTTATTTTCTGAAATAAACCTTGAATTGATTATTGATTGATTGATTGATTGATTAGTTGCTCAATAATTTAACTGTCATGGTGTGGTATAAAAAAATGTCAGATAATATTCCGTTTCTCCGTCATCGTAACCAGCTTCTAAAGCCTGGCTCACACGAGGCGTCATTTCAACTGCGTCATAACCATACGCCAGTTATTCAAAAGTAGTGTTTGCATTGTTCATTTTGAAATCACTGTTTTTTAACATCACTCTTTCATGATGACACGCTAAAGACCGTACCAGTCACTGGAGCGATCGGACCTGCGTGCGTATATATATACCTGATTGGTTTTAATCAGGAAAATCTTTAAAGTTGAATAAACCCTTTTCAGGCGGCGCGGATCCAGAAGGGGGCGCAAGGGGCGTGCGCCCCCCCCCCCCCCGTTTTGTCTGACAAAGTATGCCCCTGGACCCCCTAGATGGCCGTTTGGCTTCGTCAAACGGAGAGTTCCTCAGTGTGCCCCCCCCCCCTTTCTGGAAATCCTGTATCCGCCCCTGCTTTTCCCTGTCTTAAATCTTTTTTTTTTTCATAATGCATGAACGGACATTGACGTCATTATGATTAAAGCGGGGGATCTAACTGAATAGCCTTAACGAAATATTTTCAACGAATTCGTATTAGGGTTAATGAATAGATCATGAAGAAAATGTATAAGTTGATATTTCTTTTGGTGATGAAACTTCAAGCAGTTGGTTTTATGAGAAAATTGAATAGAAAAGGTAGGGTTTAATGAACTGACAATTTAATGATGTTAATAGGCCTATGTTAATTTTTAAATATTCCTTCACAAACCAGTTGAAAATCGGATGTTATATACACATGTATTTCTCGTTTGATGAATCTCCAATTTTCATAATTGTGACAACAAATAAATTTCTTGTTTTATTAAGAAAGGTTCTTGGTATCTTTTATATTTGTAAAACAACTTGAAAATCCATGACAAAATGTGAGGAAAGTTAGATGCAGATTTGACACCCATGAACAGTGTGACAAATTGTAATGATGAAAATCCCAAATTTGGTTATATAGTAAATCATCTTAAAATCAACAAAATCACCAGTGGGCTCACTAGGACTAATAATTAGTTTATTCACATTGTACGTTTAGCAATTTCTTTTGCTTTTATCCGGGTAATATTAACAGATTACAGTTATGAAAAATTTCGAAGCTCTCATAAACTATCCAAGATGATACCGCTGATGCCATTTATTCCATTTATCATGTTTATATACGTTTGGATAGACCAATCGTGCCTCTCCCCACCCCCCCCCCCCTCGGTGCCCCCCCCCCCCCCACCAAAAATATCGACCGCTGAATGTTTCGAATGAGAGCCTAGTGTAAATAACAGATAGTTATAACAAGTTCACAATAGATCCGACAATGGTTAGATCAATAAGACCGTCTTCATTATTTTTATTGCACATCTGGATTTCACGATCTGTTTCTCTCAAATACATCGAAAGTAGTCCTCATGAATCGTTAACGATGCTTTAAACCATCCTTGCAATTATGGAACTGTGTCGTTTTCTGTACGTTTAGGAGGACCATGAGAGAACCCTGAAAACACTTCCGATGCTTTAGTTTCTTCCATTATCTCATCGATTTAAGAAGATAATGATGCGGTCTTTTCCACCAAAGGATGCCATTAAGAGATTCTAAATTATGTTTCCGAATTTGTAATGACTGCATTCACATTTGTCCCTGAAATTGAGTTTATTGCATTGCAAACGTTTAGAATAAAATACGTCGATCTATTTCCAGTTTTATGGAAGTAAACACATTGATTGGAAGCATACATTGCATAGGAATATCCATTTAATCCTATACTAATTATTGCGGAAATTGCCTAAATGCCCCCCCCCCCCCGACCGACGCTCTTAATTCAGAAATGTATAAGACTATATTTTATTGGGAAGACTTTGCTGCAAACAATATGAAAATAATTCATGGTATTGTATGAACTTAAGGCTATAAGACATCAAAGTGTGAAGTGTGCAATTTGGCAATGAGGACACCTGATTTTCTGCTAAATTTTATCGTCTTTTTGATATGTGATTATTTTTTTGGTAAACATGCTTAAGATTCACACAAGAACATTTTGTGATGAGTCGTAATAGCCATGACATCTTCTTGAAACTGCTATTTTGAAAATTATAGTCCTTCTCTATAACATTGATTTGTGACCTTGCTCTCGTGCATCATAATGACGCTATGTCACTTTCATCAACGATTCAAACAATAACAAAATGTAGCGTGGAACAACTAAATCTATCAACAACGATAACTTAGATCATACTCTATCTTACAACTGTTGGATACTTTATACATTATTAGATTTAGAAAAATGTTAATGATTCATTTATACGCTATCGGTTGTAAATATATGTTTCAATATGTTTATTTTAATCTTTCCCAATATGTTCATATTCAAAGAAAGATAATGATAAAAACGTGGTTATCTCTCATCTTTTCTCTTTACACCCCCCCCCCCACACACACACCACACTTAAGTGTTTTCACCGGAAAACGAGGACTGTGTGTCAACATTACCCAACTGTGGACTTATTCATAATTAATTATTCACAGTTATTTTTCAATTGTTTTGAAGAGAATAATCCTGGAATACTAAAATATAATCCCGTTCAATTGTAACATGTTTTCCGGGCGGGCCGTCGGTTGGATAGAGTGCGTTAGCCCCCAAAAAAGATTATACCCACGAAAAAAGTTCACGACCACCCAAACGTGGACTCTGCTCAGAAATGCTCGAAAGTTCAACAGCGTAGTTAGAAGCTAAATATAAAGCCAACAAAACTGTAAATCAAAACGAGGACAGTCCTCGTTCTCGTGTGAGTCCGAAGTTCGAAGATGTGTTTTCATAAAAATGCCCGCCTTTTCTGTTTGCATTTCCCTGTTTTGTTTTTCTGTCTGTCTCTGTTTCAATCTTTTTGTTTATATTCTATCATTTTTATACTACATATATTTTATTTTCACTCATTTCATTATGCAGTCTCTGTCCCAAACAATTTTCGACACTGATTAAAACCCTCTAAATATTCATATCAGAATCCACAAATATTATGATACAATATCGATTTTCACCTGACCACCTCCTCATATACCAGAGGTCACTTCTTGCACTTTTTGCAGTACGACATATCGGCGTCACGTTGTTTGTGTATGAAATAGGTGCATTGTGCTTGTGGATTGCTTATACCTATTCTAAACCCTCCCTTAATCTATGTATTCCGTAGGCAGAATAGAAATCCTATAATTGTAGATATTTAACGGAAATTAGCCTCAGAAGACTCATCGACTCTGGTCCGGCATCAATGGAGCCGGTTTGAATGGGAAGGGAGAGTGATACCAATGGGTGAAAGAGAGGGCTGTGTTGTCCGATGTAAAAGGATGAAAGGAAAAATCGTGCTCTCATTTAAATGGATAACAATGAGAGCTGAAACGTAGACATGAAATTCGATTTAAGAAGATGAACGGTTTCCTTTCAATACCCCTGATAGCAGAAAGTTTTAAAAATGACGTGATATTTACGTCGCGGTTTTCGTCTTTTTTACGTCCTGTAATTACGTCAATAAGACGACAAGTTGCACAAACGCAAGACGTCAAAAGGACGTCTTATTTGGACGTCATCTCTACGTCTTGTACACTGTAAAAACTAAAGTGCTACTTTTAGGGGCATGTATAGTGACTGCACCTGAAATGCTGTTTATAGCACTTGTAGTGTGGTAATTTAACAGCAAAAAAAAGGTGACCGTGGCGAGCCTCGAACCAGGTTCCGCTGATCGAGAGGCGCTGACGTTACCGATGGACTAACGAATGCTTCTTGCAATCCAGTTTAGTCATGGGAGTCAAGTAGATAACATGAACTATGTGGTGTCGTAAATTCACTATGTAACAATATGATCTGTTCTAAATCGTACAATGTGAGTTAGTCTAGCGGTAATGCCAGCAATTCTCAATCAGCGGACCCTGGTTCGAAGCTCGCCCAAATCATTTTTTTAACGAATGTTTAGCAGTTTATGGAGCCGGTCCAGCTCCCGTGAAAGTGCTGAAATAGCACGCTGTGTGCATTCAATAGCACTCTGAGTGCAGTCCCTATGCATGCCCTCAAAAAGTGCTATATACAGCACTTCAGTTTTTACAGTGTACAGATGACGTCAAAATAAGACGTCCTCTTGACGTCTTGCGTTGGTGCAAGTTGTCGTCTTATTGACGTAATTACAGGACGTAAAAAAGACGAAAACCACGACGTAAATATCACGTAATTTTTACCACTTTCTGCTATCAGGGACAGTTCTTGTTTTTACAGGAAGAAGAAAAGAATTCTGCATACACCAAGTCTACAAACCTGCTCTCCCCATCAATATGATTGAATAACTGTTATCATTTCTCTACAAACTCGGGAGATTCTTGCATATATTTAGGACAGTTTTAAAAGAAAAAGAGATGAATAGCACGAAATGTATCTAGAAATGTCTGTCTGTTGGTATTTTGTGATATGTTAAGTAATCAAGTTCGGATCACAAGGACTAAGTAATAATATAACATTAAAATACTCGACATTAGAAACAGAGACTCTACTGTCTTTATTAATTACTTACGCTGTATGTAAGTTTTTCTTTGTTTTCTAACCATGTATACTGAATTTGTCTGTTATTATTTCTACAAAAAATTAATTTCACTTTTAGAGAATGTGATTAAAGATAGATGAAGATAAAGACAGCATGCGAGCTAAAATTATACAGTTGTGTTTTGTTTTTTTGGCTGACATTGTATCTGAATGAGAGTACATGGTAAATTGGAAATTGATAACACTTAATTCCACTTACAATAAAATATACTTTTGGGAAAGTAGGTCAACGGTACTTTAAAACGCAACCTAATATTGGCAATTACTTTTCCGAAATTAGATTTCCAAGAAACAAGATATGTATCTATAAACTTAATAACAGATAAACTCAACGGTATATTGCTCTTATTAAATCTGATATTGTAACTGAACTGGAGTCGCTTCCTTGTAACTTGAATATCAACCGCATTAAATCATGGAAACAGAATAATTCAGAATATAATGAAATATACGCTTACTACAAATATACAGCCAATTTAAAAGTAATTTCAAAACGGGAGGTATATCCTGTAAAATAAAAACGCGAATCTAGAGGGAAATAAAAACTTGTGTAATGTCTTTGGTTCAAGGAAATGATCGTAACTGACTGGAAATAAGGATTAAAAACTCATTAAAGATGTGCAAATGGTTTTTATATCCAAAATATGAAGAAAGGAATAGGTGGGTTTTTTAAAACAATAAACAGAACTGATATATGGCCCGAATGGTTGTTGATAGGTCGTGTAAGTTAGTGGAAGTATAGCAAAAGTACAGAGGAACGATAGAATTTGTATTGTCATGATTCTGGAGAATTGGAAAAACTTAGAGACCTACTGGTTACCAGCCTGAAAAGCTTGTTGAATGATCGTCAATTACTTTACTGACTAAGCAGAATAGAACCAGGGAACTGTAATTACTCTTACAAATCCCTGACAGGAGACCAATAAAATAACTTGTATTGTGAAGAGTCAAGACAGTTTCTAAATAAACTATACAACTTGTAAAGGGAAAGGAGCGGATTACAATCGTAAATATGTCGTATATCTGTAACTGTATCCTGCAAAATAAAATAAAAAAAGTAAGAGAACTTGTATATTGTGGGGAGTCAAAGAAGTTTCTAGCACCGGTTACAATTCTGAAAGGAAAGTGAGTGAATTGCAGAAACTGATAAAGAAATCGAGTGAAATACATATAAAGAAATTCTTAATCTGATTGGGGAAAGTAGACTCAAAAGTCTTTAACGAAGCTGTGGTATAGTCTTGGTGGCGTCCCAGCTAGGCGGTGTCCAAATATAGATGGTGTCTATTGTTTCTTTGTTAAAGGGATACGCCACCAGGAGGCCGTGGGGAAAAGTCAGGATTGCGTAAGCCCCATACACAATGTTTTTGCGTGGAACACGTCCGGTTACGCGTTACTTTCACTGTCTAGTTGGCTTTGTTTTCTACCGATGACGTCAAGTGGATTACATAATCGTCAACCCGAATTGTCAACAATTTCTGGGGGCGTTCCCAAATCGTTTGGTTTTTCTCATTTCACTTTTGACCGACTTAAAATTGCGGGAATTCACTGTCAGATTCGAATTCACGATAAGAAAATACATAGGGTCATCATAAAAGTGAAATTAGAAGCCTTTTGTGTCACGGGACCTTTAACATTTCGGACTGCACGAAGCCCACCGAATCTCGCACAAGAGCGACAGCGGGAGCTCAGGCTAAGCATGCGTGCTGCGCGGCGACCAGTCTCTCCGAAGTTTGCGCCCCGTGGGGCAACGGCACGATCAGTGATATCACGGTGCCCTCTCGCGGCATAAAAACGTCCACAAACTGCGGTTGAGTATCCCTTTAAAGGTGTTGATCGGTGGAGCCTCAAGTTGAAAGGGTTTCCTTGAGATTTAGAGTGCTTTCTTTAGTATCCGATCCGTTACAGTGGTAACATCAGGCCAGTAGCCACACGGGGTCGGAGGGGTCGGACGACCCCCCCCCCCCCCCTTCTTGGGCGGAGGTCCGCTTTTTCATGAACAAAAAAAAACAAAAACACACACACACCTTTAATCGGACCCCCCTAGCAAGGACCTGCCTTCGGTAGATCCGTATTGATTATGACAAAAAGGTCCACTTTTGCCAAAAACGACCCACCCCTTTAGAAACCCTGTTCCATGCTGTCGCTTTTTGTCATGTACAGTACTCAAACATGAGTAGCTCAATCTTTGGCTTCAGGATATTTTCTAATGTCTTGCAATCTTAAGAATCATATTTGCTGATAAGATATACATGCGGACAAATTTATTAAGTGATGATTTTCTAAAATGCCCCTCTATACATCGTTGCTATGCTGATAGTATCATGTATAGTGGGAAGAGTGTATAGCACTGAAAGAACGGACATTTTTAGATTTAATTCTGAATTATTATTCACGAAGGAGGGAAATATATCCGAACTTCAATTTCTATGAATTTTGAGTGACCTTATGTTTTCGTGCTTTAGCTTCAGTATACACTTTGAAGCCAATCCCATTAAATCACCTGACTTACTTTGGGGGGTACTCGTTTTTCCGAAGGTTCATAATTACGAACCTTCGTAATTTCAAAACGCATATTTTTCTATAGCAGGGGATTCATAATTCCGAGAATGAAATAAGGTTCATAATTCCGAAGGTTAGTAATTCCGAAAAACGCAATAAAGCTCTACTGTAACATAACTTTGTCGGAAATATGAACCGTCGGAGAAACGAACCTTCGGTAAAAC
Organism: Heliocidaris erythrogramma; assembly: GCA_025617745.1. Taxonomy (NCBI): domain Eukaryota; kingdom Metazoa; phylum Echinodermata; class Echinoidea; order Camarodonta; family Echinometridae; genus Heliocidaris; species Heliocidaris erythrogramma. Next base: position 4,991,211 of record CM046869.1, on the reverse strand, counting down.
GACATGTAACCCTTACTTTAGATCCAAGCTTAAAGTATGTTTGCTTTTTCAGATATGTTACATTTATACCATTATCATCGACTCTTTCTCTTCTTCTTCAAGTTCTTTTCATTATTATTCTTTTTAAAATTTTCTTTTTTGTGTTCATACTATACTAATTCATCTTTCATCATGCATGTCAGTGAACAGATTTAAGATCTGAAGAAAAAAACTTTGTTTCCGTTGTCTACTAACCAATTTAACATTGTTTTAACAAACATTATGATTTAAAACATGTTCCGCGAGATATACCGAAGATGAATAATTATATCGTTGAGGTGCTGTGGTCTAACTAGTGGATCCCGGGTTTGAATCCCAGTCTCCCACGGTCGTCAGCAGTTTGACGAGACAGTTAGTCTGCATGTAAAGTGAGCAAGTGAGGATATGATTATGAGGATTGCAGACAGAGGCGGTGGACGTCAGCTCGGACTGTGGAAATAGGGGGGGGGGGGGGGCACCTATTGTTTGTCGGACAAAATGTGCCCCACTTCCGTTGTCCGAACCCGGCGTTAAATAATAATAATAATATTGGATATTTATATAGCGCTCATATCCACCATGAATGATGCTCAAGGCGCTCCAATATTACCCCGGCTGTAGCTACTCCGGGTGCAGAAAGCCGCGAAATTAATTACATACGTCACACTATATCTTAAATATTTTGTAATGTTTTCCAATATGATTTTAGGACAATTAAAAAGATAATCTTATTCAAGTGAATGAGAAGACTCGTAAAAAATGTTTGATGGTCCCTTTAATGCGGAGGAGTAGACGTACATTAATCACAGTATACATTAAGCAGGCAATAATCGGATATACAACGACTGCGTATAAGGAAAAGCTCGGAGAAAGAAACTCGATTAATGTTGGGAGAGCGGAGAACATGGATACAAAAGAGGAGTTTGGGGGAAGATTGGTTGCCATGGGGATTTGAGGCTGGGGGCAGGCAGAGAAGAGGATGGTAATTGCTGAGGCAGAGATGAGAAGACTGTGTAAACAGAGTTAGCAGAAGATAAAGGTTATCATAGAAAGAGAGGATAGCGAAATGTGAAGGTTCCATATACACTTTGAAAGTAAAGTGAATGCACATCGTCATTACTTTACTGAAGGAGACAGTCACATTCGACCGAGATAGAAAAATCGTTTAAAATCTGCTAATATTGACGATAGTTATAAGCTTTATGTTTATTTCGGGGTAAATTAATGTATTTGTTGTTTCATTCTAATTGTACATTTTCCATTCTCATTTTCTTTTCCTAACGTCCATCTGTATGGACTGAAGTGTTAAGATACGCGATTCGATTTGTTGATAACGATATAATAATCTGTTCACAGTAAAAGTCTGTTTTGAGTTATATTGTCTATATATATAGTTATATTGCTATATATAGTTATATTGTCTATATGTTTGAGTTATATCGTCTATATATTGTTATATTTCATATAGTAACAACGACAGGCCTGTTCTCAACAAAATGGTTACGGAATAGTCTTAACCACAAGGCAGACCCTGCTGCTTCTGATTTTTTTTTCAGGATTCTATGACTCTACTACAATGCAGTGTTTACATGCACTCCTCTAAATATTGACACTCTCTTAACCTCTTTTTCCCGCCATTGTTGATTCGCGTCAATCAACCAAAAATAACTAAAGCCACACTAATGGTACCCCATATTCTTACCCTTTAGCCTAATATAAAAATCAAATATTTGAAATGCAGGCTAGGCTTGATCGATATATAGGATAAACATTTAATTGCTAAACGCCATGGCCCGAATTCACAAAGGAGGTTTAAACCATGAGTAAGGTTTAAACCTCCGTAAGCATACTAAAATAAGCGTAAATAAGCGCACATTGCCAATGCGCGCGCTCAAATAAAATATATGATTGGATCGGATTCCGTGCGCACGTACGCTTAAATAATCCAGGAGGGGGTTTAAACCATGGTTTAAACCAAACATCCTTTGTGAATTCGGGCCCATCACTTTGAGCTTCATGCGGTTTAGATTCAGGCTGAAATGCATTTTGTGATACAGAAATCAGAGATCAATTTGATTTGTCGAGATTAGGGATAAAAGAACCATAAACCCAATGCATATAACTCGTTATGTTGGTGCTGAAGTGCTATACTGTACGGTCTTAAAATGTACACTCATGGTCAGTTTTGTTTCTATTGTGGTTATAATTGCCAATGATTTGACTTGGAAGATTACTTCCAACCAGAATCTTGGCTTTCAAATTGGATATTTGAAATGTATATCAACTGCATATTTATTTTTTACCAATTCAAGATTCAAGATTCATTTATTTTTCGTTATCAATTCATAAATCATATGAAGTATTTACATTGTAGAACAAACATAACGCATATGAACTTTGTTTTACAAGTTGTTTTCTAAAATATATGTTATAACAGAGAGAGGTGTACACACGTTTCAAAATTGTTTCTTGATAATAATAAACGAAAAGGTAACGAAAGGGAACTAGCAGAGAAGCGGAGCTTGTAAAAAGCATGTTCCCAAAAGATTTTTTTTCGCCACATCTCCAAACTTCGCTTAGTGTGGGGGGGGGGGGGGGGGGGGGGGGGGGTTATGGGGGGTTTATGGGGGTCCAGTTTCTCCCAATAATTCTCTGACAAGCAAAAAAAAAGTTTTCATTCTAAAGGGGGGGGGGCACAATCGACAAAAGGGCGGATCGTCTATGGTCAAAATGCATACTTTCCTTTCTTTTTCTGTATTATATGTATGTATGAATTTAAAGTCATACCGAAAATAAAAAAATACACCAAATCGAACCTCTATATAGCATGCTACATGCATTTGAATACATCGGATTTTGACGGACCACTCTAAGAAGACGAATCACAAAGGACAGCAACCTTGAGAAGTTGAGAGGTAGGGGAGGAGAAATAAACATGGATCTTGAGTGGGTTTACATCCAGGGGTCCTTTGCTCGAATATGAACTTTCGAGGTTTCAATTTTGCGAGCGAGAGAAGGGTTCCATGTTTGACAATATACATTTAAATAAATGGAAAAGGAATTTTGAAGTTTCCGATATTTTACTGCTTCGTAATCCTTACTAAAGTGAAATGTATACTGTAAAAAATAACTGTAGATTAACAGGTTATTTTTACTTGTAAAATTACAAGTTTTGGCCGTTTTTCTGTTAATACGGTATTTTTCTTGTGAAATGGCAGGGAAATTACAAGTCAAAAAACCTTTTAATCTACAGTTACAAGTCAAAAAACCTGTTAATCTACAGTTACAAGTCAAAAAACCTGTTATCTACAGTTACAAGTCAAAAAACCTGTTAATCTACAGTTACAAGTCAAAAAACCTGTTAATCTACAGTTACAAGTCAAAAAACCTGTTAATCTACAGTTAAAAGTCAAAAAACCTGTTAATCTACAGTTACAAGTCAAAAAACCTGTTAATCTACAGTTACAAGTCAAAAAACTGTTAATCTACAGTTACAAGTCAAAAAACCTGTTAATCTACAGTTATTTTTACAGTGTATACTTTGAAAGCTTTAAGGTAATCACATAACCCAAGAAAATGACAAAGACTCTATTGGGTCATCCAAATGATGACGTGATGTTCTTGGGCTATATTATAACTGACGAGAAGATTTACATTGCTTTAAGAAGTAACTATTAACATTTGAAGAAAAAAAAATAGAAATTTAAAGGGAAATCCAACCTTAAAGGCAATTCGTTTTGTCTTTAAGTCAATGAAAGTTTTTTTTTCATTATTTTTTTGTGAGTTGAATTAGGCACAGGGACGCATGAAGACAGACACTCAATAATAATTATGTGAGAGTCAATAAACAGCAGAAAGGTCCAATGAGCAGAGAGTGACACAGTAATGTGAGAGAATCATGATAAAATAAAATAGGAAGATTCACGTAGACAGAAAATGAGAGAATGCTGGAGAACGTGAGCGAACGGGATAAAGAGAGAGAGAACGAGAGAAGGTGAATAAACTTACTGACATAGCCATAGCAGGGGCGTATCCAGGGGGGGGCGCAACAGGCGCGCGCCCCCCCCCTATTGGCCGTCGTAAAAAAAAAAAAAATAGCAAAAAAAAAAAAAAAAAAAAAAAAATCGCCATACCAATTGAAAATATTGTTCATTAAATAGACTTCAAATTGGTCACATAAAGCACTATTTTGCATCTCAGCCCTTCTTCAGAAGCAAAAATTTTCCAAAAACCCCTCCCCATGACGGCGATCAATAATTCCTGGCGCCCCCCTATTGGGAAATCCTGGATACGCCACTGGCCATATGACATGTTGTTAAACGCATTACAATGAGGGGATAAGTCCCAACATACAAAATAACGTTCCTTACAAATTACTTTAAATACGTCTGCAAATACTAGCTATATATACACCAAACACTGTTTGATTGTTTCAAATAGAAGAAAACCAGAGAAAAGAAACACTGCCCTAGGTGAGGATTTAGGATTTCGATTTGTGCTTGCAAAAACTCGAGATTAACCATTCTATATACGATCTCTGACACGAGGCAGAGGCGCCAATAGACGATAGATCGTGGTGTCACATTAATTGCTTTCCCCAAGGCAGTGGAAAAATGAAAGGTTAAATGTCAGAGTGCTTTAAAGGAATGTTCAGAAACATCCCCTTCCACAGCCATGGAAAAACGATTACACCATGGATGTACAAGAAATATTACTTATTTTGTTATTCTATGGTAAGAAGGAAACAAAGTACTATAATAATGCTAGAAATAATTCTCCGATCAGAGTCATGATGCGTTTCAACGAGGTACAATAATGCTGTAATGTCATATTCTTTCAAATAGGTACTTGGAAAATCATTTTTAATGTTATAGTTTGTAGGAGTAATGTAATACCGACATGATAGAATTTCTTTTCCAGGGCGTGGAAATATCATTGTAAATACATAATATTAGTCCATGCTCCTCACAAGAAGAGTAAGATTTATGAAGGTGTTTCTACCAGGTCAAATAATACTGTATTAAGATGGTGGGGTGGTGGTAACGGGGATGGTAATGGGTGTAATAGAAGCATGGGGTTATCAGAACATCAAAAGATGAATTGACGGGGGGGGGGGGGGTGTTTCATAAAACTGTTCGTAAAGTTACGAATGACTTTACGAACGACTGGAGCATGTTCTTGGGTGCTATGCTAATCAGATTCTCAATCATTTAGCACAAGAACCGATCACCAGTCGTGCGTAAAGTCGTGCGTAACTTACGAACAGCTTTATAAAACACCCCCCCCCCCCCAGGTATTACACTAGTCTTCTTTTATCAAACGTGAGATCCAAAAGATTTTTGAGACATGTCCGATCTCGACTAAGCAAAATGCAACTCGTGATAAAGTATCTGGTATGATTTCACTATTACATATATAAACTTAAGAAGTTGAAAAGTTCATAATTTTGTGGATTTGTATATCGTACAACGAGCACCAAACCCTCGTACTTGTTCCAATCCAGCTGTCACAGTCAAATGACGCATATGAATTACATCCGCCCCTTGTAAATCATAATTATATTGATACATAAATAACAATAATTACACAGTACAATATTCATCTACGCTCTATCGCTTGAGCACTCACTTGTGATCAAAACGTGGTCCTAGGTTGGAGATAATAAAAGGACCAGACTTAAATACCAAGGCCGAACGTGATTAAAACTTGACAAATTTCAAAAGGATTAATTATCTGTCATGATATACTGTATTTTTGGTTGAGGTGTTTTAGTAAATCATTTCTCGAACTTGTCCCATTTAATGGATAAATATTGACGTCGAGGGTGGTTAAAAATATGATTTATTTCAATGATGATTTATTCCTAGAAGTTAATGCTGAATGCCTTTGAACTAAACACAGATTTTGTTTTATGATCTCTTGAAAAACTGATCGCTCAAAACACTGTTTTTCATTACCACTACAAGTGTCCCCCTTATTTTATTTACTATCTTCGCTTTCCACTCTATCCTTTTTCTCTTTCATTCTTATTTTTCCCGCTCTTGCCAACATTTCTTCAATTTCATTCATTCTCTTCTTCTCGTTTGCTTTTAAATAGTGTCTTTCTTCACACTTTTATAGCGCCCTATTTCATGTATTTCAACTATTTCCCCTATACGTTCTCATCTATGTATTTTTTTCAGTCATTTCCGCCATTCTGATTATTTTCTTCTGTCCCCATATTGCTACCCACCATTAATAAATTAAAAGAATCTGATATTTTGCATTCTGATCTAAAACACATGGTGTTAAAAACAACACCCAACTATATTTCTCTTACCTATATACTTCTGTAATAATACAAGCCTTCGTTCTGAGAAAGAAGGTTGTATAGTTCAGTTTCATCCAAATATACCTGTAGTCCGAAATTTATACGGTTCGGAGGCCTTTATTACATCACAACAGGCTCTAAATTTCTTTTGCCTGTGGTGGCTTCTGATGGAATTCATGCCCAAATAAAAGAAATTAGAAACCTACTTGTATAGGACATAATGCTTTTTCGGTTGGAATTAGCTCATAACACCATGAACGCGATGACAAAGAGAGTGGACAAAATATACAGCTCCTCATTGTACCTTCCACAATTGCTCTGGTAGACAAAAGAACATCCCTTCATTGCTTTTATGTAAAATAAGTAGAACAGGTGAATATGCATGCAACACCTGTTCTACATGCTTTTACATAATAGCAATCAAGGGATGTTCTTTTGTCTACCAGATTGTGGAAGGTACAATGAGGAGCTGTATATTTTGTCTGCTTCTTTGTTCATAGCGTAATAGCCCCAGATTTAGCAACATCAATCATGGAAGCCTCCTAAAATGGGAAATTACATACAATGCCCTCATTATGTCACAGGGAGTGTGAGCTATTCATGTTTCCATCACATTGTCCATTCGCACAATGTGTAGAATTACGAGATACGTTTCTCTTTATACACAATTTGCTATATTTATATTCATCTGGGGGACCGTGTGTACTTTGTTGACGGTGCGTTGCAAATTGGAAATCGTTGATCAAGGGTGGTGTTTCAGGGACAGGGGCGATTGCAACCTCTTATGGTTACTCCAAAACATGCCCCTGGTCAGAATATATCTGGCATACAGCATCAATGTTCAAAAAAGGTTGTTAGCGCGCATGTTTCACCAAGAGAAAATTTAAACCTTAAAGATAAAGTTGAGTTCTCGTCATGAGATTGAATTGTGAAAGATACTGTCTCAAAGCAATTGGAAAAGGTTGATTATATAGCACATAAGAATTGGTGTATGCTATAAGGTTTTGGAATCACCAAATTGAGAAGAAATTGACTCAATCCAGCTGAGAGTCACATACACTGCACACAGAAATGTGTATATGGGACTACACACAAATGTTCGGCCAGAACATTTCAGCTGTTTTTTTTTTGGTCATATTTTGAATGTGAAAGCATTTGTAGAGTAATCCTTTTCAGGAGACATATCTAACTGCGATAATCTTCCAAACTAACATATAAAGAATAAGAAAGCCCACAATTTATGTTTTACCTTTCCCAGAACTCAAGCTTCCTTTAATTTCCCCCATATTTTTTTTTGCTTGTCAGAGATTTTGGAGACATATAACTCGTTTATTGTATATTTCTTTCGCTTGTCAGCACTTTTTAAAACCAGAGCCACCCCTCCCCCAACAATATTTTCTGGCGCCACCCCTGGGGTTACTTTGCTCTCTGACGGAGCATTTATTTGACATGAGCGAGTGCTCTATTGTGGGTGTACCTAGGACAAATCAATTTACAGATCATCACTCCAATTTCAATTGGTTTTATATAGGTGTACAATGATGGATGTGACATTAATGTCTGTATGGCTGCCTCAAGAGCAGACTCAATCGATCTATAAATCATTGTGACTAATTTTCAATCAACTCATTATCCTTTAATTCTCTTTCATTTAAGGCAGTATTGGTCCACGTAGGCTATGCGCTAGTGTTGGCCTATATACAATATCCCGTCAATGGTTCGTTTGTTAGTCTAGATTTTTCCCAGACCATATAATTGGATCAAAGGTGGTATATCAGCTTTTGAAGATTTTGACATTTTGCACTAAATCCTTTAATTGCCACTATTATTTGATTCGATATGATACTGCGCCATATATCCGGTCAAGTATACCCATATAGGTGCATAAATTATATCATTGTAAGGTTGTTGTTGGTTGAAATAGTAAATGAAAGAAATTACGAAGTTAATGATGATGATGATGACGATGATGATGATGATGATGAGGACGACAATGGCAGTTATGTAGTCTAATTTTCCTATTTGCATTTCCATTTGATGATGATGAAGATGATGACGATGATGATGATAATGACTGTGGGTGGTAATGATGATGATGTTGATGATGATGATGATGATGAAGGCGGCGACAATGGCAATTATGTAGTCGCATTTTCCTAGATGACAATAGCAACAATACAGTCAGATGTGGAATGCAGTGCAAAGTTGCTGGATGATGCTTAATGATGCAACTTGATAGTAAACAAAAGAGTGGATAATCTTTATACATGGAAATATGCATCCAATGTTACCAATTCGTAGCAACCACACCTAAGCTTAATTCCATGTCAGCATTTTACAGAAGCTCTAATTAGGTTTTCATTCCTTGGACAAATTAAATCTTTTCAAATCCATCCCTCCGTGGCCGGAGTTTTCAAGACGATAACGCCGATATTCGTCACGATCTTGGCGCGCGTTATAATCCGCGTTAAATTCCCCTGGAAATGTCGTCTGCACGCCTTATACTTTCTGGTTTATGAATAAGAAACCTATGTCAAACCCGACGACTACCATCAGAAAAGTGCAGGTTTCCTTCACATTTTGCGAGACTTAAATCATTCTCTTCTCTACTTTTGATTTTAATTGCTGGTTTTAAGCTAGTGATAATCTGAAAGCATTCTCGCTATGATATATATTCGATAACATATAAATGTGCTAAAGAAAGCCTCTGTCTTGGAATTTCTTTTTAGTTTACACAATATTTAGATTCCTGCCACTCGAATTTAATCGCCTATCATCATTTTAAAGACCTAGAAAGAAGCCATTAAGAAAAATGCAGTCATACCATCTACTCAATAATTACTAATGCATCTAAATGCGAATGACTTAGCAGGAATAAGTCTGAAAGGTTACTTGGATATCTTCCTCTTTCTTCTTTGTTTTTTTTTCTTCAGTTTACAGAACTGCAGTTGATGTCGGAGTACTGTTGGCGAAATACATCGTGCCTTTAAGCGGTACTGAATTTTCTTTGAAATTATTCCCTTTTTATGACATCTTTGATTTCAGCTTTGTATGACTGCGATGCTAATAGAGTATAGAGTCTTATTATTCGTACTGGAAATCAAAATTAATTTTCCTTAACAAAAGATGCTCCCGGTAAATGCTAATCACCTTTTTATATGCTTTCAAGCATTTCCCAATGAATTATTAAAAGAATTGAAAACAATCCAAACACTTCACGACCATATTTTTTTAATCAAAATGTTTAACAATACCTTTAAATGGGTTACATGATTCTCTCCTTTCTTTTATTATTATTATTATTTTTTCTTCAAAATGGTAATAGATCCTTGAACTTTTCCAAGATCATATGATAATAAAACACTATGGTTAAAAGCAAACATCAGTCAAGACTTCGTGTTTTCATGTCAAGATAATCGTTAGGTTCATCAATATCTACTTCAATCTTTTAATTGACAACAAGCTATATCCTCTTTGACTTTGGTTTGTGGTATATAGTTTTCCCTGCTTGAGCTATCCGATTAGCCTAAACTGAACAAATTGTTGGACCGTAGATCAAACAAAGAACCCCTGCTTTGAATACGAATACAAGACGATAGCGTACAATCCCCTCACAAAGACAAGAAAAAGAGTTGTTACTGATTCAACCGAAGAAAGCTCTCGGAGAAAGCATAGATACAAGAATGTGTGTGCGTAGAATGCTGTAATTGGTGTATGCACGCAATGGTCCAGATCGCTGGCATGCAAGCAAGCTTTCACGCCAGCATTTCTTTGGCACGGCGACATACTGAGTTATTCACAGTGTGACGGCTGTGTTGTGCGAACGAACGAACGCCAGTAGTTTGTGTGGATTCTCTTTTAAATACATTGAACTTACATGGACTATTGTGGAGGACGCTATGATACCCAGGAATACTTACTGATGAACAGATATCGAGAAAATATTATCAGGCAAATGGAATACTATAACACCTGCCCTCATTAAATGTTCTAGCAGACGACTTCAGAACATCAGTATCGCGATATCAGTCATCGGCCACCGGTCCTCGGACTGTCCCTAGTAAAACTCGATATTCAAAACTCTTTGGAAGATCACCAGGATATCAATATATTTGACGAACCATTGGCCATTTTGAGGGCAATATCAAAGACCTTTCGCCCATCAAGGGTTTGTTTCAGCTAAAGCAGTTTGAGCTTTGTAAACTGTTTCTTCAGAAACGATTTCGACCAGGATAGAAAAGTTTGACCAGGGGGTATCAGAGGCGGTCGTTGTACCGGGGAGTTTCGGGTGCGTTGATGCACTATGAAGGATATTAGTCAGCGAATGATGCACTCGCCAGACTCGGACGTGATAGGCCGATACAAAGGCGAAAAGACAAAACAACAGGTAAATATATTAATCACAATTTTCCATTAAAAAAAATTCCGTTGATCACAGTCTTACGGATGACACATCAAGAAACGGATGAGTTAACTATAATAACAGGTGCAGCTATTACTAGCGTTACACAAGACAACGCCATTGCTTGCTTACTTGCTAAGTGCCCTGTCTGTTCCAGACAATAACACCAAAATCATAATCTAGTCTAAAATTTATGATTTGAATTCTTTCGACTTGGGGAAAACATATACCCGAGATGTATAGATTTTCAATGAAATTATCACCCTGCAATATAACGAATGGTAATCGTCTTGAATTAGGATATATGATTGTGCATCGTTTTGTCTGGGGAGTGGTGGATGGGGGCACCTGGATAATATACCGCTTCTGTAATGTATACAAATTTATGCACATATATTCTCTGAGCGCCTAGTGACTAGCTATCCATTAAACATGCTTTTTATAAATGAGCCTCAATGCTTGGAATCCAGGGCAGCGTTTCATCAAGCAGTCATAAGTACAAGTTCGCCGACATCCCATTGAAACGCGTGTATCAAAATTAACATGCGTTTCAATGAGATATCAACGACTTGTACTTATGATGGTTTGATTAAACGTTGCCCAGTTTGCATACATTATGTGTTGCTATGTCCGGCAAGCTTTCAGGTTGTCAAGAACAACCTTTGTTTGAAAGGTATGTATAAAATTTGCTTACATTACTGAAGCGGTCTGTTGAACGTGGCTGCAGACTTCCATACATCCGGGAATAAGTAATAGGTAATACCTGTAATTTGGAATCCTTTGCTTGTGATATTGCTAGTTTCATGATTTCTCCCAAATATTTACAGTACAGTTCAGTCACGAACTCATTATTTTCGAATGTTAGTGATACTTATGATAAGAAATTTAACTTCGATTCTGTGTGTCCTTGACAACACCACACCATTCCTTTCTTCAACCCTATCAAAGAATTATCGACTGAAAGCAGTGCTCTTCTAAAGCATTGGACCAATCAGTGTCTACGTTTTTCTTTTCCGTTTGTTTACATCGATTGGTGGATCTGTCATTTCGTATAATAGCCATCATTTTCATATAATAGAGGTGTCGTAGTCGAGTGGTTTAAACACTGGGCTGCAGATGCGAAGGTCATGGGTTCGTTCCCCAGCACGGCACTTATGTCCTTAAGCCCTTGAGCAAAACATTTTATATACATTCCTCCTCTCCACCCAGGTGCCATGCAGGTATTCGGTAGGTCGCGAAATTCATTGTGGTTTGTTTAGAGTCTGTAAAAGGCACCTGGCTGGAATGCTCCCCAGGGAGTGGAGAAGATGTATAAATATTATTGTGTGCGGGGGTAATATCATTATCTGTAAATATAATATGATATATTATATATTATATTTTATTATACGCTACATAAACATATTTTTAGTATATAGCGCCTAATGCATCTACATAGTGTTATGCAGAAGAGCCTAATGTCAATATTTTTGCAATGTCTGCAAAGACTATATGTTTGCTCTGCAGTGGATGAAATGTCAGTATCACCATGGCAACATTGTATTTGATGGAACAGATGGTATGTTTTGCACAGTTTTCATTATCGGAAGCCGTCTGCCCATGTTAAATGTTTAAACAGGTGACACGGAGATATGTGACATGTTTTTTAACAAGTTGACACCGGAATATTATTTTGATCATTTCTCCATATCTGATCAAAAATATTGGAGTTTGAAGATTTAGATTCACCAGTGCATAAGCTAAAACAGAATTAGATAGTGTACAATCAATTCGATTATATATAACTTTAATATAACCTCGTGACATACTTTGCATTGAGTCATGTTATAGTATAGTCATTCATCCCTTTGTATGGGGAATGTGCCATCTCAGTTTTCTCACGAATATTGACATAATCTGTGGTTAATGATGCAAATTTGCTAAGCTCAGTTTAAATCAAACATATGAAATTGGTTTGATTTCGTTTAAGGGCTATCCTCTCATCAATATCAACACACTCCCCCAGGAAAAAATGGAAGAAATGAACAGAACAGAAAAATAGATGGCTGCCCCCCTTGTGCGTAATGAAGATATTCCAGGGCGATCCGATTTTCATTTTATGAACATTTCCTACAGAGTATAAAGTTCTGCCCTTTGTTATTTTAAATAGATTTAATTCAAGAGAAATTATTCTACTCATTCACATTATAGTCTGCTTGTTTACGATATGATCCCATCAAAGGCAAATCTCTCTGCACATACATATTGCATTGCATGTACAAAGAAAGAACTTCAATGTTTTGCACCTGTGCGTGTCCATCATCTTGATAGTGACATTGATCTTCTCATCCCGATGTAACCCAACCTTTACGTGTTTAAAATAAACATTTGACATCTTCATATCGTCTGTTAAGAGCCAGAAGGGCGTTAACTCTGTTAAAGTATATGAGTTAACGCTCTTCTGGCTCCAAACATGCAGACGATGATTCGTGCTCACTTTCTGTGACGACACTCGCTTGGGGTTCGACAGATTCTCTTCGTTTGTGTTTGATAGTTCGTCTCAAATCAAATTAACCTTCTGGTGACCTTGTGTGATGAGCAAAGAACGCTCAGTATCGATCTCTAAAACCATCATCCTTCTAGATCTTTCAATTCTCGAGGAAATATTGTTATGAGAAGAACAGGGCGTAAAATATAGAATCAAAAATATCATGAAATCAGTTTTATTAAAATATTTTGCAAGTATCTGATGAACAATGGAGAGGAGAGGAAGCAAATCGACAAGCATTATAGCTGAAAATTAAATTGAAAATGTTTGAGCCTCAAAGAAAGATTGTTTTGATGTCAACGTGATGCAGAGTATCTAATAGAGAAAAAAAATCTAAAATCAGTCTTATTAAATAAATTTTGCAAATCATTGTAAATAACCTAATATATCATTGTAAATAATTGAACGAAGAGGATGAAATCGGCAAGCATGTAGATTAGATTATTTAGGATGAAAACGAATACGGAATTCTAAGTGATTGTTTATCAATTGGATGGTGAGTTTAATAACCATCACCCACTGCCCACCCCCTGCAGATTCAGCGACATAGAAGTACCTTTCATCTGTAAGTATTAAAATGAGATGAACTTCGTCCGGTTCAAATGCTTTTGGTTTCACAAACTATAATTTTATACAATGTACAATCACAATATCGCCACTAGACCAGATCCGTACTGAAGTGAAGCAGTTAATAGTTGATAATATCTCATTGAATGGTGTTTTTTCCACTGCAAAATCATCATCAATTGCAATTGTTGCATTTTCTTATTGGCGCGCTGGTGCATGCTCCTTCCATTAAAATGGGCGGTCCTGATGAAACGGGATGAGCTTTATTCCTTGCCATGTTAGGCCTACTGTGTAAAGTGTATGTATACGCTCAACTAGACTACACCTGCTGAAAAGAAGCTTAATGTAGAGGTTAAACACGAACTTATTATGTCGCAGATTTTTGTTTTCTTTCCCTGATGAGAAGCTTTCATATACCCTTATTCATGTTATTCAACACCCCTACCCCTTTCGAAATGTCATCAATTTCACTTGTTCTCTTGTCTATCATAAGAGCCCCTTTCTTGAGTATTTCTTTTTTTGCATAAATTATGTGAATACAAAAAGATATTCATTTGATATGACGCTCGGGTATTTTACGTTGCATTTTCTTCTATTTCTATTGGAAAATGGCATTGGTGCTATATCAAAAATAATTATGTAGGCCTGTATTAGCTTGATACATATCAGCATTTCATTGACAACAACTTCGTAGGGAGCGCCATCTCGTTATTTTCTAGAGTAGCTTTAGATGTAACACAAGGGGTCATTTATAATTCAAAGATGATATTTTCGATACGTTTATGGCAAGTGTCAGCAACCTGCATAAATATGTCTATTCAATTCTGCATTCTGTAAGTATTATATCGTACAAATACCTGTTAATGGACGTGTAGCCATTAAGATAACAAATCATCTCTTTAAAATTGATGCAAAAAAATCTTGTAAGAGTTTATCGCTATTCCCCAACCCATTATGGGAACTCTAGCTTATGCCATTGTTGTAGAATGATTAATGTGGGCATCAGAATTAAACGAGTTTCCCCGGGTAACAATGCTGGAATGGACTATAAACTATCTGACATTTCGAACGATTCAATTATGGATAGCTAGGCTGCTCCAGGCTCGGCATAATGCATAATAGAAATGGACATTTTTTTTGTAAATTGGTATCGTCTGCTAAAATGTTAAAACCATTTTTGACAGTTAACTCAAAGTCCTTTGCACAAGGCTCTTTTTTTACAGTAACCATCGGATCTTCGGGATTTTATGAAAGTGTTTACTCCAAAAAGTGTGGGGGGTGGGGGAGGGGTTGCAGCCCCCACCCCTGGTTCCGCAGCCCATAATTAAAACAGAGGTGTTTTTTATCAAGGCTGCATTCAGAATATCTCTGATGTTTCACCCAGGATTTGTGTTTTTATATCACCAATATCATTTATGAACTATAATTTGTACAAATGAAATGAAATAAATTTGGACTAAACAGCACACTTGCAATATTTCGGAAATATGACTCTATTCATGTTCGATGTCAATAATATATTTCGCTTTCTTACCGAACGATTCCATGTTGATGAACAATATAAAAAAAAGAATTTTAGACCTATATTACATTTTTGAATGCATGTCATGAATGAATCCCTCCAGTTCATAACGAAATAGTAATCATAGAGACATATACCTGTAAAATTCAGAGAAATTCAATATATGTCATAAATTATAGGCAACTAATACTACATCCCTACCAGATGGCGGTACAGTGTTCTTCGTAATCACAAAAACAGATAAGATAACCTCCTTCACGTACTTATCTTGATATTGTGGTAATAATAATTCGCTCAATACCTGCATACATATAATATTCTGCCTTACAATTAAATCCGGTTATGGGTAATTCCGTGCAATGCGTATGTCCCGTACGACATTATGTTTTTCCACATATTTTATCCCAAAATCAAGAAACTCGCAATATGGCCATTAAACAATGGTGCTTTCTGCTATCACTATACCTATAGTCATGATTATAAATATCAAGAGATTTTTCATTCGTGGATGAAAATTTATGGATAAGAGACATATGTCGTACGGATCACGATCCAAGATTTTGTAAAAGAGTGGGCACAGTGCCGTAAATGTACACAATAAAGGGGTCATGTTATGCCAGATGGGTTTCAAGAGGGGGGGGGGGGATTTTCCTCCTATGTTGATCCGCCACTGCTCATAAGCGTCTGGTATAAAGTCACACGAAGGTATATTGACATTGTTTCAGCCCATTAATTTGCGTGTCAGAGAAATATTCACAGTTTATGTGTATAATTATTATAGGCAATGCTTCAATGCTTCAATGTTTGATATGTGGCTAGACAAGAGTATAGACACACAATTATCTGCAAGGTAATACAGAATTGCTGGTTTATTTCTATTCATGAATTGATTTAATCTGTCTGGGTTCGAGAACGACAGAGTGATAATTTCCATTGCAGATAGGGGGAATAATATTTCATTATGAAAAGCGCAGCCGTTAAACCCAAAACGGCATATCATTATCATCATGAACTGATTTTCTATATGATCGTATTAATGATGTGTAGTTTTCAGAAAGAAAAATCTTGAATTTACAAATATGTAAATTCATGAAAATGTGAATATTTACTATATTCATTCAATCGATTATCTACGTTATCCAATACATTGTGAATTTCACCCCCCACCAACTATACTCTAACACCACGTCGAATATATACATTCGTCCTTTTCTTGTAAATATCTTGCGTTTTTAATTCTTGGGGAGGGGAACATAAATGATCATAATTATATCTGGTCATGCACTCTAATATTGTCAGCAGGTGGATGTGAAAAGGAAGTGATTACGTTGTATCGACGATATACTGTATCCTGTCCTGTAGAAGTCATGTTCGGCTCTAACCGCTCTAACGAAGTGAGTGTGAATAGGCTCTATGTCATTGTCAACTTCCCACATTTCAATAAGTGATGCACAAGGCAATTGAAACTCCCTTTTAACTATACATGTATATATATATATATATACATGTATATCTATATATCGTGATCGGGTATCAAAGTAGAACTCATCAAACCACCACCAACAGTGTGGAAATGCGTCTGCTCTTCATGCTCTTGTCATATGTAAACACAAAGCTGATGATTAGAGATTTCCAATGGGGTCCTTAGTGGTTTTTTCCCCACATGTTATACCAAGTATATATATTATAGATACTATGAAAATAATGCTTTTAACGATAATTATTCATATTTAACATTATATGTAATGTTAAATGTGAAAAATAATGTTAAATGTGAATAATTGTTCAAAGCATAATTTTCGTGGTGTATATATATAGTGTGATCAAAGCTCTGACGGCGTTATCATGGCTATACGTCTATATGAAATGATCAGGTGGCCTTAGCTGTGAACTTCAACTTTATTGGTGAAAGTATGGGACAACGGTATGGTTACACATTTATTTTCTCTCTTCTAAAACTTTACTGTGTATCTACAGTATGTCGAACGAAATATTGAAAACTCGTTGCTGATCTCTTCTTTTGTGATACTTATTATGCATACAACGAGTTCATTATTGCACTTCGAATCATAATGGACGCACAATTATTACATTCATGATAATTATATTCGTGAATATTATATTATCGCATAGATAACGCGTATAGATCTGCTCCATAAGCTTGATCCGCTTGTCGCACGCATACTATTATTCATCAAGTGAAATTGTATAAGAATTGTGTCATATCGAGCATACAATGAGCTATAAATGTAGCTAATGAAAATGCTAGATAGTAAATACACATTTGTCATTTTTTATGCATTCGTAAAGATTAAGGTGTAATTACCGCGTGTGCCGTTGAGCTTAATGTGCATGTCAAATTATACTATTCATCATGAAAACTTTGGTGCATGTCATATTTCTTTGATGTACATACAATGAGCCCATTGCTGCCATTGCAACATAATGACAATGAGTGACAATTCGGTCTGAAACCATTTCATTTGGGATGTGATCGTAACGCGTAAATTATATGGTGATGCGTTGTTTTCTGCTCCTGATATTGGCTTTCATTGTTGTATTTGATATCCTTGTCTAATATTCGTGATGACATCTCATAGCACACGTTTAATCACAACCAATTATGTCCCATTTGCTTCTATATTGTCATCCCTACATACAATGCGATCAACCGATTACCAAATAACGATCGCAAGAGTCTAGTCCTAGGTTTTTACCAGGAGTTTCTTGGCGATTAAATGTACACTACCGTGTAAAAGTTTTGGCACTTCGGTACGGGAAGGGAAGGGAAGGTCTCGATAGCCCGATCGGGAGCTCCCCGCGGTTCATTTTGTCCGGTTCCGTACCCATAGCAAAAATAACGGGAAGCCATCGGTAAGCTACCGCCGAAGCGAGAAGCTAGCGGTAAGCTACCGGGAAGCTATCGAGACGCTATCGGGAGCTGGCCGCTGAGGCTTTCATAGATTTCCTAGCCTATCGAGAAAGTGCGCGAATGCCTCATCTCCTTCTGTTAATGGCATGGTAAAGAGGCTAAAATTAGCAAAATACAGTTTGTAATATTTTGAAACTTTTACATGACAAAGCTATTTATTCTTCCCCATGGTTATTATATATTGAACGTAGTCCCACGAGATTGGTATGTCTAATATATTTTATGACAACAGAAATGTTTCTTATTCATGGTTTAGTTCAGCGATTAGATTGAGATTAAGAGACATTTATTCGCAAAATTGGAGAAGTAATATCCATGAAAGGACGTATTGCAGTAATTATAGAATTTTGAAGAACAATGTTGGTCTTGAAAACTACCTTATCAAATTACCTTTTTCAAATCATTTGTCGAAATTTCGTTGCTCAAATCCTAAACTTCCTGTTGAAACTGGTAGATACATGTACATGTATGTCAATATTGCAAGAAAAGACAGAATTTGTACGTTGTGCAGGCAAAATAAGATTGGGGATGAATTTCATTATATTTTTTAATGCTCGGCAACAGATGCTATGAGAAAGAGATTTGTAAAACCGTGCTTCCGAAACAGACCAAGTTCATTGAAAATGGAGCAATAATTGTTTAATTCTAAAGATATGAAGGTTTTAACTAATCTAGCGAAATTCTGTCGGGGGATAATGTCCCTCCATGCTTAAATATTGTACAATATATAATATTCAAATATGTATATACAATGTATATACTGATTGGTGCACCTACTATATTTTGGGTTGTTTTGTTGTAGTTTAGCTTTGTTTCATAGCTTTTTTAATTATTGAATTATTGTTTCTCCAATACCCTGGAAGGGGTGACATGGGAAATAAAATCATTGTCATTGTCATCATCATTGTCTTCTCGCCTGGCGCTGATTATCGACTGCTAAATAAAATCTATTTTTATTTTATATTTTAGAGCTGCCATGGCGCGTGTTTTTGAAATATAATTTATTGTGAAGTCAAAATGGATAATTAATTTTGACTCGTACCAGGACGCAATCTACCAGTCATCTGCCCCTAACTTTGAGGCTATGATTATCCCCACATGTTATTCAAATAAAGGTGATAACAAATTCTTCAAAGATGTATTTTTATACACAATATCCCGTCGGTGATATTTATTTTTTTTCACTAAAATTCGTTTTGTTTTTCCTTTGTAAACCAGGTCAAGATTTTTTTTGTAATTTTAAATTATCTGCGTAGTGAGCCTTACCTTTCCTTTTTCCGAGCGGGTATTATGATAACAAAGCATTTACATGTCCTACCTCACTATGAACACGGTGACAAAGAGAGCGGACAATTTATGCAGCTCCTCATTGTACCCTCCACAATAGCTCTAGTAAACAAAAGGACATCCCTTCACTGCTATTATGTGACACCTGTTCTACATATTTTTACAGGATAGCAATGAATGGATGTTCTTTTGTTAACCAGTGCAATTGTGAAGGGTACAATGAGGAGCAGCATAAATTGTCCGCTTCTTTGTTCGTCATGTTCATAGTGCCTGTACCAGAATAATTTAATTGATAAAAAATATCTTTAGTTTGTCTCTTGATTAAAGCCATTTCCCAATTTTTATGTAAATGTTTTGCCGTTTATAAGTGAAAATGAAATACAATTATTGGGGGGGGGGGGGGGGGTGGCGGCGATAAATTGTATTAGAAGTCTAAATCTGAAGTGTGTCCAATCTACAAACACGTTTTCTGATTAACTCTGTCAATACATGTGTAATTTGTTTTAATGTTTAATGTCTCATTCTGTGGATGCAATTGTGCGAGATGGATTTGTCAGTAATCTTAACACAATTTATAAGGCAAGTAATATCTGAACATTTCATGAGATATTCTCCACGTTGAGTGAGAACTGAAAACTGAAACTTAGTCCGAGTGCCAAGGAAAAGAAAATGCATACATGCCTCGACTTCTCTGCCCTTTTTTCGGGGAAAGGGGAAGGGGGACTTCCCTGTGAGTTGTTACATTTTTATAGATTTGGCATCTGTTTAAAAAAAAAAGAGTCACAACATAGATCTACAAATGAAGTAGGTCTTTGTGTACGATTGTAGACCCGATAGACCCCCGCCAAGTCTCAAATGGCAAGAAGTCGACGTACTACCACCAAGGAGGTACTAGGCCTAGTACCTCCTTGCTACCACCGATAGTGATAGCGTCACATGGTCAGAGCGTGTGGTGCAAAGGCAACATCGCGCTGTTTATTAGTGATATTTACCCAAATGAAATTTTAATCGGCATCTCAGACTATAACGAAGTTTTCGGACAGTTATCTTATAAAATGTTCAGAAATTACTTACAATTCGATGCATTTGCAGTATTACATACTTCGTACGACCTAGGAGGCATAGTACCTCCTTGTTTTTACATGTACGGATACTGTACTTCGCAAGGGGGCAATGGGAAAGGGGAAAGAGTCCGTCTATTATAGCCTGTCTGGACTCTGATCATTGCGCAATATCTTGAACATGTGCAGTCTTAGAATTCAGACGCTGTTTTACCCGCTAAGACTGAGAAAGCGTTATCCCTGCGAACTAAGGTATTTAGCGACTTCATTTTCTGTTTCGTATGATCATTCATCAGGACTATTTTTTGTCTTTGAATTTCCTGCTTCCCTAGTTTAGGTTTGCTACTGAATTTAGAATTTTAGTTCCCTTGTCCGAAAGGGTCAAACCAAAGTGCCTGTAAAGAATTAAATATTTTAAGAGCTTCTCTCTTTCAACTCCAATGGAAACTCACTATAACAAGGACCTTGTGATCATGAAAATTACCTTGTTATAAACGTCGGGAATCTCCTAATATCAGGGTAAAAAAAAAAAAACATGAAAACCTGGGACCAGCAAAATTACCTTGTTATACGAAGCTCTTATACAGTGGAACCTCGTTATAAAGAACACTGATATAACAAACTATCATTATAACAAGGTAATTTTGCCGGTCCCATTTCTTTGTATTCTATTGTTTCAGTATAAAGAGGTAATTTCCTTGATTCCAAGGAGTTTGTTATAACGATCGAGGTCCCACTGTATAACGAGATTCCTATTCGATTGGGCTCTCTAACTCACAGGGAGAAGAAATGAAAGGCACCCCACCTCCCCACCCAAAGCAAGCATTACCCTCGATCGGAGTCGATTTATAGAGAAGAAGAATATATATAGGCCTATACACACATTTTAGTGGAAATAATATTCGGTTTCGATAAATAAATAAAACTGAAAACAATAATAATGGTGAAAACTTAAAGAGCGTACACACCGTCCAAGGACGCTAATGGCGCTAGCACAGTTCTCTTTAAATTTAATCTAGGTATGTTACAAATTTATGTTATATAGATTATTAGTACTAAAGACTTAAAAAACTAAAACTAAAATACATAAAGAGCTCTGTATCCACAAGCTAATTAAATCGGAGGAATTGAAACGGCCAAATATATCACTGAAGAATATCGATGAGTGTACATTGAAGATCAACATATCATCACTGTTTTGTCGATAAGATTATATCATGGCGCAGATTATATACTGGGATATTTCATGCTCCCGATATCAGAAAAACATGTGTGTATATATATATATATATATATATATATATATATATAGGCTACAAGCAGTTTAATCATATTATATAGTAACTATATATTTCCATCGTACTAGTATATCTCCCTATATATACATGTACATGTACTTCAAACACATTGTATTTTCAACGCTGAGCCTCATCGGTCTTTTTAAAACCTGTCGACAACGAAATAGAAATCCTTTGACCCAGATTTCCACACTAAGATGTTTGGGCTCCTTCAAGCTTTCTGTTTTGAATTTGAAAGAGGTCCTCCACTTCACCATAAAGATACAGATGAAGAATCAGCTCATGCTGCCGACACGATTTCTTATAAAAAATAACATTTAACCATCTTGCCCAGACAACGATTAATGACCTCTTAAACTGTCATCAAGCCAAACCAAACACCGGTGGTTGCTTTCAAAAGATCAAATGTAAAATCGAAGAATAACAAAAGCCGTGGTCAATTTCACAGTGGGTTACAATGGCTCTGACAGAGATAGGTTACAATTAGCTTCAGAACAATAATCCTCGTTTGTATCAATTTGTTTATCTTCGAATTGCATTACCCAGTACAGACTCAATGGTGGTAATGTATATCACAGCAGTGCCATATCTTTCGAAATATAGGACTTTGTGTTTATATCAATGGTAGATCGGAACGGAATCGAAACTAAATAAACGTTTGACCAAACGATGTACTTTTGTCTTTATACAACAATTTCTGTCTTTTGAATAGCCACGCTTAATGTATTGTTGCACTCTCCAATAAATGCCTAGATTTAAGTAATTTTCTTACATTCATATTATCACAGACATCATTATTTACCGTTTCGTTGTTATAGAGATGGACAGCAAGTTTGAAATACAATGCAAAATAAGATCCACGACCCTTCTATTTTATCCCCATTATATGTTTACGTACATAGTTCCGCCAAAATGAGTTTTTATCTTCAGTAGATAACAGCGCGTTACCATGGTGATATCAACGCTGTCTTGTAACCATCCCCTGCTATATAGCTGTAGCTGAATCAACATCCGCACTTCGTTAATGGCTGATGCTAGGAGTCATCTTATCATTTATAAATATATCTGCATTATTTAGTTGTATAGACAGATATGCTGAACATCTTTATGTGGTGATATCCAAGTTTCTGCCTATCCTTTTTCAATTTTGCTTTTGGTGTGTGTGATGTCATGCAGAGTTAGCGCCATTATTATATTTTCTTTTTGTTTTTTGCTATTTCATTTAGAGCATATCAATGAAACGTAATTCTTTTTTCCCATAATCTCGTTTTGATATATAATCTTCGATGATGCTCTCTATATATGAATATACTGAACATAACAAATAAGATCCAGCTTCAAGCCAGACTCTCAAATTGAAAGTCATCCTAGATCCTCCCAAAATTCCAAGTTCCTTTATTAGGACATCACGTTGCGTTCACTAACAACCGAATTAGTTCAGTCAGCATCATTGACAACAAAGGATAGTACAAAGAACTAAACTGAGCCATAGCGTACGCATGGAATTGGTATGGATGTACCCCCTACGCTCGACATGCTCATGGAAAGAGAGGGGCTATATTGTTACTTTGCTTCGACGGAAGCCCGGATAGCTCAGTTGGCAGAGCACTGGTCATGTATCCAGGGTCCCGGGTTCGAATCCCTGTCGGGGCATTGTAATTTTCTCACATTTACTTTCTTTATGATATATACAACTAAAGCTTTGCGCTAAGTCAAGCCGAAAACGATCGAAGACCCCTGATCCTCGAAAGCTAGCGGAATCTTAATATTATACGTTCGGTAGCCGATAGCCACTCGTTCATTAAACTCTCTTTAAGGTATGACGTCCCCCTGTCAGTGGCATGTCGTAAGATGATGAAGGCCCAATTATTGTCCTTGATGAAATCGATTTTTGAATGGGGTTGTTGGACCCCGTGGGCACTTGAACATCGCATTGCTGGGCTCAGAAGAAAGGAATCGCCTATCTGTATATCCTATTCTAGACGATATCAATTTAAACTTGTTGAGATCCGTCTCATTGTCATGATTGATGAAAGAGAAGATTTAATTATTAACATGTACGTCATAGGGTCAGTCACCAACAGGGTGTGGATGGGAATTAGCGTGGTATTCATATTGGTTAATTAAGTTTTGATAACATGCTGAAGATATTTTACAAAGTTATTTTTTTATGATACACTATAAAATCTTCTAGTCAATTTTGGACCAGATGGCCTGGTTACATTATCTTAATCAGATTCTAGTCATTTTGACTGGGATTCTGTTCACTTCACACCCGACACTGGTAGTTTTGACTAGAATAGTGCAGGTGCATGCCTGTGTGAATAGTTATTCTAGTCATAATTTATTTGACTAAATTGGGTTTTTTTAAAGAGTAATGTTAACTCTATCGTGTGTGACTACACTGTATTAACATACTGCTAAATAATAAAATTGAAATGTTAGAATTTATGATACATTAGAAAACGTGTAAAAGCATGCATATATAGTACGGAAGATGTTCATCATCGTGGTGATATAAAAAGGAGAGAAGAATTTAATCTGTTGTCTCACGATGTAGCAAACGTAGGAGAGATGCACGACGTTCGGCTATATAACAGCGCTATATAACACGCTCGCCGCAGAGTTCGTCCTCATTGCCTGATGAAGGATAACAGTTGCATCCGAAACGTCGTGCATCTCTCCTACGTTTGCTACATCGTGAGACAACAGATTAAAATTCTTCTCTCCATGCATATATAGTTGAAAGGCAAACAGATATGCTGTCGTGTCGTGTGAGTAAATACAGAATTTTACGTTTTTTGTAACGCTATTTGATTGTCCGTTTACTAAAATACACTTCAAAAAAGATACCAAAATTAAGAATAAATTTAGTTTGTTGTCAGAAATATTTCACCCAGTATTGGTGTCCAACACATAAAGGGATTGTGTTTGCGTGGGGGGGGGGGGGGGGGGTGTTAGCCAAAAATGGATGGTTAATAATTCCTTTAAACTTGTGGAGTTTCCCTTTCACTTTGCCGCTGATTTCAAGATGTCGAGCGAGTGTTAATACATTGTACTCCTATTGTGTCGAGTAGATAGATTACTAGCAAAAGAACGCTAATTATCTTATTTGTGACCAGGCACCACAAAACCACCAAAAAGTCGCCAGATATGGATTTTTAGTTAGGGTCTGATTCTGAAGGAGGGGGTTCACAGCTTTAAAATGATATATAACTCATTAGCATTGGATGTTCCTAACCCACTGTACAAAGAGTAGAATGCCCACTCCCACAGAAATTTACTTTGGAGAAATGAGGGTTTAAAGTTTGCAGTCTATTGAAGCACTGTGACTTGAAGTATTGTGCAAAGGTGACAAAAAGAGGATTATAACTCAATAGAAATTTCTATGAAGGGATTATCAGATTGCCCTAAAACTTGGCATACTAATTAAGCACATCCTGCTCATGATAGTGAACAAGAATCAAGACAAGAACTTCATCTATTTTAAAGTTATGGGAGATCAAAACGAGACAAGTATTCAGTGTTGTAAAAAAGAAAACTGATACAATAAAATCTAGAGAAGACAAACATAGGTCTACTTAAAGGAGAATTATCCCCACGAGACTTTTATCATTGACCTAAAACAGAATTCTAAACAGTTTCTGATAAAGTAAAAACATCGTATATTCGAGAATCGAGAGGATGGGAATTGTCGATTGAATCCTCCGATTTTTATTGTTCTCGAGAGTAAAGCAGCGTCGCCATGTTCCCGGTGCGATCGGGCTGTGTGACGTAGGGCATGGAGTTGGCCGTAGCGCATTGTAATTGGCTCGCAATAGTTCACCAACATTATTTTAAAAAGAGTTAATTATTATTAATAATAACATAAATTACGCAAGAGTTTCATAATTAAATTAAATAAATCAATTTATATTATCTACGTAACTATCACATTTGAAAAACATTTATTAGAGTAAAATAATCATCGTAAGTAAAACGTGTTCCAGGACACACTAGCTTGATTATACGATTCGCCTGGGCATAAGCTTAGCCCGCAGATCTACGTGATAATCGGCCTCCGTGAAATGATCACTGCAGATCACATCATTTTTCCGATCAAGTTTGAAGTCTTTTCCTTGGAATTTTTCCACGTTCAATATGGTCACCCAATGCTTGAACAATTGCTGACATTTCTGCGGGTCTGGGAACCGATGGAATGATTTCCCTATCGTTTTCTTGGAACAGTTACAACAGCCGAACGCTTGACAATACACCATGTTTACCGTGTGTATATGCAGCGCGCGCTTCATGCAAGCTAGCTACTAGCTAGTGAGTTCTCCATCCCCTACGTCATCACGCGCAAGGTTTTATGGGAAATTTAGAGAAAATGGACGCCGCCAGTAGGAGTAGACATCGTAAAAAGTGGTCTCTATTTTCTGCTCTTACAACGGCATCAGTTGGTCTAAAACGGTGATTTTTATATCAAATTAAATGTTATTTTATTCACTATGACCCTATTTACATTTAAAAGCCTGGGGATAATTCTCCTTTAAAAACTGTCAAAAGTTCCACTTTTCTTAAACGTCATGAACGTGACAATGCACGAGCTGGAACGTCCGTATTGTAAAGACCTTTTGGAGAAACTGGCTTCTTTAATTTACCATGGCATGTCTCCGTCAACCTTCATAATGTGTGTAATAGCATACAATATATTTCCATCAGTGCAAGATGTCGTCGCCCATGTTGTCGAAAAAAAACGGATACACCTGGCCATCTTCAGAATGTGAGAAATCAAAATTTACCGATATGACGATACTGGGGAACGTTTCATCACACGTGTTGTCAGTGATTTTTACCGACAACTGTTATAAGCTACTGAAATCCGTGCATCTGTATGGCTGAGAGCAAATTTGTCGGTACAAATCACTGACAAAACACTTGATGAAATGCTCCCTGGTATAGATTAACAGATGTACGCTAAACAAGATTTCGCTCTGCACTACATATAAGGTAAATCTCCAGGGGAGCGTTTCATCACACGTTTTGTCAGTGATTTTTACCGACAACTGTTATAAGCTACTGAAATCCGTGCATCTGTATGGCTGAGAGCAAATTTGTCAGTAAAAACCACTGACAACGCTTGATGAAACGCTCCCCATAAAAACCTACACGTGCAGTGATGTAAAAAAAATGTATACATTGTAATCTCATTTTGCACAGAGTGGTCTTTCTACATTATGATGCGCATTACATCGTGGGTTCTGTAGTTGTATGATAATCTTTCAAAGAATCGAAAAGCTTCACGTTATGTTCGTGTTATAAGTTCCCTTTTTATCATGAAGCAATGAACAGCACTTCGATACAATAACGTTTTACAAAATAGCCCGGAGTTCTGCGTTTGAATACCATCAAAGCTTTTCACATGGTGACAATAATATTGCAGAAATTGCCTAGAGGTTTCTAGATGATTTGGCAAATTGGTGTTTACAAATTTGAACTTGGGGTTCGGCAGCATATAGAACTGATCATTCTTTGTTACAATGTTACAGATCCAGGTAGACAAAGTGAACATAGCCTAGGGCATGATGTATTCGGTACAATGCGTTTGCGTCATCGGAATAATAAGATACAACAATAATTTTGTTCACCCATTATACAACATTGGAAGTATGCTCACCATACTCAACGAATACAATACGCGATTGTCCTTAAAAGACATGTTGATTAATCTTGCCATTTACCATTATAATTGTATGTACCTATTTGAGTTGTGGCATGATAAAAGTTGAGACTTAAATAAATTCCCCCAGACTTAACTAATACATGCTCACTGTATACATTTAAACCCAAATTCAACATATCCCTCAAAGGGAAATCCAAACTTAATGGCAAGTTGCTCTGAAAGAAAGAGGAAAATCAGAAAAGCAGATTGGTGAAAGCTTGAACGAAATCGGACAAGCAATAAGAAAGTTATGAATTTTTGAAAGTTGTAATCACTATATACATATTGAAATTTCAAATCGGCCAAATAGGTAATGTCACTGTGATGTAGTTGCGGACAACTCCCCCATTTGCTCCAACACACAAAATGACTAAAATGTAATTTATTCGAAATGTACTACTCAGTAGGATCTTTTTTCTTTCATGAGGCCCTATAACAATATGCTATCTAATATATTTTGAGTACTGCCCCGAGGGTAAAGGCGCTTCGGAGAAAACGCAAATTAAAGTAACTATCCAAAGAAAATCACAAATATGGCAATTAATGTATCACTAGAAACTGGGAAGCTTACAGATGGCAACCGTATAAGTTTTATGTCAACTGCGTATATGATGATTATAAAAACAACACAAATAAAAGCTCTTCTCAGCATCTGGAATATCCGAGGATTCGCCAGAAATATAGCGAAGTTTTGATGTCGTCACACTAGGGAACAATCCTGCTTAAGCAGACGACGTCCTATAATGAATAAACGTAACTGCAATGCAATTATTTATCAAATTATAAAGAGTTTGGTACATTTAAACATGACCTTATTTCACACCATTCTAAAAGGGAAAGTGAACCGATTCTGATAACTAAAACCGTTTGATAGTAAATACACAGGAGAAGGGTCAATGATCAATGAAATAAACCCCACTTTCAAATTGAAAAGCCCTCCGAATAATATCACAGATTGTATTCGTTCCCTCTTGAAACGCCGAACATGCCCCGGTGCAAGCAGCTGAAAATACAATGGCGTCTTATTTTGTTTACAAGTGACTGATTCCTTTATTTTTTAACGCTGCATTTTTCATCAAAATAATACCATACACGAAGTTAAGAGTGAGGCAACAGACTAACATTAAGACTGACGCTAGTCAAGTAAGAGAAATAAGTGAAGAGGAGATGACAAAACAGGCACTGAAAATGTGTAAGATGTTATGGGACATCGTCTGCTTAGACAGGACTGGTCCTTCGTGTGTCGTCACACATCTCAGCAGCGTTCAAGGAGCTCTTCAGCTGCTATATCGGGGGCTGTATTTTACCGTTTTATAATTGATAATAATCATTAAATCAAATGTTTCCAAGCGTTGAATTTGGATAACCTTGTTTAATTTATGCCATCTATGCAATAATAAGTATTAAGCCAATATTTATTTTGATGGAATTTTCTTGCAATGTGATCTTTAATAATATTTGTGTGTACGACAGACGGGAGAGTTGTCCGCAAATACATGTATGTCACAATCGACTCACCAAATTGCCAATTTGAGATTCGCATCGATGTAATGATTTCATTTTGCAAACATCCATAACTTATTCCTTGTCCGATTTTATGATATAAACTGAAACTGAAATGGTCGTCAATAAAGAACTAGGTTTGCAGGTATAAGCGATAATCATTGCAGATAAATATTTGCTTATCATGAAGAAGGAAAAACACTGGGAACATCAATGAAGAAAATATTTTAGAATCTCAATTTATGTCTTGTTCATGAACACATCTCTTCAAGTGTGAGAGTTAAAAAAGAAAAACACCACTGTCACAGAGGGCGCTCGACCACTTTAGGGAAATTGCATCGATTGAAAAGTTTCTTGAAGCAACAAGGAATGAAAACAGTTGCGTGAAAAAGGGTCAATATAATGCAGTGGTGTATCTACGGGGGCAGAGGGGGCACGTGCACCGGGCGGCACTTGAAGGGTGCGAAAAAAAAAACGCAAAAGAGAAAGAAAAGGGGGAGATATGAAAGACATGTTAGGTCTTTGAGGGTATTTTGCGCCCCAGTCAAGGACGAAATGCGTAAGAAACGGTGTTCTATAGGTTTTGAAATGCGAACATTTTCTAAAGCTCGGTCACTTTGCTTCTTCGCATAATTATGTTCAAGATCTAGCTTTGCCCCCCCCCCTCGCATAATGCAGGAGCTTGTTAAATTTTGCACCCCCATATGGGAATCAGAAATTTGCCTTGCAATTGCCTTACTAAATTCCTCAAATATATTTCTTCAGCGTTTTCATTTATTCTGCGCCCCCAAAATAGGAATGTTGAAAATTAAAAAAAAATCTATTGCTAGGTCACTGTATTCCCTTTGATTTTCGTTTGTGAAGGTAAAATACATTAGAAATTTCAATTTGAGGGGTGAAAAGGAAACAACAAAAATTCTGTCGTTCGGTCGCGTCGTTCGGTCGCGTTGCTCCCTCGCTTATAGAATAACAAATTTGGGCTAGCAATCCCGGGTCATGTGCATCAAAACTCATTTTCACCATCATATCTAAATTAAATCTGAGTTTGGGCATGGGGGGGGGGGGGGATTTGATATTTTGCCCCGGGCGCCAGAATACCTAGATACGCCACTGATATAATGTAACCTCAATTATCTCTTATTTCTACCATAATAGGAAAAAGAAAAAAAATAGTCCTTGCTGTCAGTCACTTAATTTTCGTTGACGAATGCCAGTTTACCTATCTACAATAGTTTCTAAACTACTTTCTAAACAAAAAAATCTATAATACGTCTTGTGAGGAAATAACATCACATAGGCCTACTCATGATGGACTTGCTATATTGCATCAGATAGATATTTCTATATAATAATGATATGAACAAGTAATACATTTTTAATTACTTGTCTGATTTTCTCAAACTTGTTTTCAGTCCGTCTTTCGTTTCTTATTGAAAAAAAAGTTTTAATACCGGCGTTACCCATTAATGACGATATCTTGAAGCAACAAGACGTCATTGTCATTATGACTGTACTTTGTGTGGCAATGAATTAAGAGTCTATCTGCCTTCACCTTAATTATATATCCTTCTACTCGGTCATAAAACCTCAGCAACATGACCTGAATATACTGGTAGCTAAAAGTATCATGCAACTCTATTACTGATGTTCAATCATCCCGATGTCATGTATGGGTCTCTTCCGAGAATGGCGTCGGAAAATCTGTATTTGAAATATTTACGACGAAAAAATCAAGCTTCCCCGACAAAAGTCCCTATTTAGCCATTACATCGATGAACTAAACAATATTGTAGTATTCGAAATCATTCCAATGCTTAGCTGGAGGTGCGCCATCACCGGTGATAACAAAGAAACAATGCACAATATGCGTGAACGCCCCCCCGTTCTTTTCTGTTTGTATATCTGTCTCTATCTCTGTCTTTTTTCATCCCTATCTCTCTCTTTAGAATACCGTTCTTTCTATTAGCTGTTCAGATTTTCCTTCTTATATTCAGTTTAAGCGTACATGGTGTCGATGTACTTTCGGTTTCCGCTTATAATTTGTATTTGTATCCTTGCATGATCATCCTTATTTTCTCCTATTATTTTTCTACCCTTTATACCTGATCATTATCAACAACCATCATCATCTCCACCACCATCACCACCACCATCATCATCACCACCACCACCATAATCATCATCATTCTATCTCTCTCTCTCCCTCTCTCTCTTCCGCTCACGCACATTTACCGTTTCAATTGTTTGGTTTTAATGTCATCCTTGGGTAAAGATTCAAATTACGGTTGTCTAAAGTTGAATATGAAATATGAGACAGCACGAACAGAAGGAGTAGAAATGATGAGGGTACATTTCAGAAAAGCGTTATGTTAATCACTTTACAAAGGAAGAGTTTAGCATTTTCCTGGTATGTGAATAAAGTGTACCAGGATGTTTAAAAGTACTTTTGGGTCATGTCTCTGCATACAGAATGAAGTGACCATATTGTTACAGTATAATATTTACCAGATCGTGCAGATGCAGCCCCGACTCGAACAATACCCTTTCATCTCTGAACGATTACCTCTGTTTTGTTGCGAATTCAACACTTCTTTTTTTCTTCTTGTCGTCTGATAATAACAGTCAAAATGGGTAAGTTCGATTTTCGGCTCTTTAACTTTAAAGAACATCATGCTGAAATTTATATTTGGATATCACTGTGGTAATCGTCACCAACACGAAAACCTGCATAAAAATAGCTGCTGGAAACGCAATAGTTAGTTATTTTCAGTATATGTTGTTCTGCCACTTAAAAAAAAAAGATTTACAACCCTCAACTACTTCAAAACATAAATAGCACGTGCATAAGAAATGAAATAAACACAGTCCAAAGACTTAATAACGTACATGTATACATGTATATTACATTAGTTTCTTTGGATATGACAAAATGCTGTTTTTATATGAAATATTTTTGTGTCAAAGAAATTGCTTATGCCACATTATGCAGTGTACAAAGAACAAATACATGTACGTCTTTGTCATATTTGAAAATGCTTAGTGACATAAAGACCTACGCTAATTCTGGTGCACTGCACAAACGTATCTTTTGAGAGCCAGAAGGGCGCTAGCTCTACGGTTAAATGTACATGAGTTAACCCCCTTCTGTCTCTCAGCCGATTAGATTCTTTGACGAATATACCATCCCTTGCCAAAAGTATTGCAACATGGAAGCATTGCATTTCAAGGAGGCAATTTATGACATGTTTGAATTTCTAGTAGATGATTTAAGATCTTATTATCAGGTACATTTTATTAACATATCAAGAATTATTTGTCATGTAAAGTTCATCATGTTTCAATGATTTAGAACAAAACGATATAACAAAGAATATTTATTTACCGAAAAACGAAGAATTTTACTATGTTGCAATACTTTTGGAAAGGTAGGGTAGATGCAGTCACCTCCACCGAAGGTAACTTAGTGCCAGGCAAAGTCAATCTACCTTGTTATTCAGAAAAAAGGTTTGCGGTACAACCATGTGAGTTGGAATAACTCCACGTTCCGGTCAGAATGCTCTGGCCGTCGTCAGGAGAATGAGAAGAGCGAATAAATCAGCAGAATTTATATATGAAGCAGCAATTCACTTAATAAAAATGGATGCAAACAAATAACATAGAAAGAAATAGTAACAGTAATATCAAAGTACCTACATTGAAAGGATAAATAACATCAAGGTACCTGCATTGAAAGGATAAGTGACATCAAACGAATCCTGCGTTGAAAAGAAACAATGAAAACAAGTGAACAATAGGACTAAGAAATCAATTAACCGTCTGGATAAGCTGGAAACAAAAGGGGGGATTGGGACCGTAGGTAATCTGTGGAGAGAAACATGGCATCCTGTTGAGGAAAGGAATTAAGGTTAAAACATACATATGGAAAAGGTGAAATATTGACAACAGAATACTAATAAGTATACTAAGTATACTAATAATAAATGTTGTGAAAGGCTGTGGAGAGAAAAAAAAAACAAAAAAAAAAACAATGATAATGAACAAATTGAGGAGAGAAACATGAAATCCTGTTGGAGATAATCTGTGGAGAGAAACAAGTCATCCTGTTGAGGAAAGATATTAAATTTAAAAACATACATGTGGGAAAAAAGGGTGAAATAATGACATCAGAATGAGTATCCTAATGATGAATATAATGAATGTTATGAATGAAACAACAAAACAAAGGTAATGAACAAGTTGAGGAGAGAAAAATGAAATCCTGTTGAGGGAAGCAATTGTGGTTAAAATACATAAAAATTATAACACTAGTTATTATTGGAAGAGTGAAAACCAAATGTCGCTGATCTGTAAACCCTTGTCCTGTGTAACTGTGTCATGTTTGTGAATCTCGATGGCTTCACGGACCCTCCTGGTATACCAGTTGGAAGCGGGGGCTACAAGTTTGGTGTCTTCCCAGTTAATCTGGTGATCACG
The DNA here is from genome assembly GCA_025617745.1 of Heliocidaris erythrogramma. Classification (NCBI taxonomy): domain Eukaryota; kingdom Metazoa; phylum Echinodermata; class Echinoidea; order Camarodonta; family Echinometridae; genus Heliocidaris; species Heliocidaris erythrogramma. Next base: position 4,957,607 of record CM046869.1, on the reverse strand, counting down.
AGTGACAGAATGATTGATAATGGCAGATCGGTCGTAGTGACCAAGTCTCCCATGGGCACGGTTGTACCGCAAACCTTTTTTTCTGAATTACAACTTCACCATGCAAACCTTCAAATCCTATTCATTGTTATTGTTTCTATGTGTACCTTTCTTATTTACTTGTCGACTTGTAACACGCCCCGTTCTCCTACTTCAAACATATTAACTCCCAGGCGACTCCCACTTTCTTGTATACTGGCAAGTACCTAATATCATTAAAGGGAAAGTCCACCCTGGTATTCAGTTGATCTGAATAACAGCAGAAAAATGAGAGAAACCGATTAGTAAAAGTTTGAGCAGAATCTGATACGAAGTAAGACAGTTCTGAATGTTTGAAGTTGTGATCAATCAAACAAACTGGCAATTCCGTGACGTATCTAGCGAGCTCCTCTCCCATTTGCTCAGTGCAGAAAACTTCATAATTTTTTTTATTTTTTCGTTTTTGATGAGGGAATAGATTTGTATCATACAGGTTTTTGTGTTTAAGCATAATTGAAATGTTTATATATATGGTACATGTATGATCAAATATTTTCTTTAGAGAAAATGGAAATTTATGACTTTTTCAATACAGGGCAAATGGCGAATGGGAGAGGAGCTCGCAAGATACGTCACGGAGTTGCAAGTTTGTGTTTTGATTTATTACAACTTCAAAAGTTAATTATTTCTTATCGGATTTTGCTCAAACTTTCATTGATCTGTTCCTTTATTTTTTTTTCTGTTTCTTTTAAATCCAAGTTGATATTGGGGTGGACTTCACCTTTAAGAGAAGTTGCCCTCTACATGCTTAATGGTGAATAAGGGCATTGCGGCCAGGAGAGACATATCTCTCTAAAAATTGTTGAAAGTTCAAAGTGATGTAGTGTTATTGATGGCAGTCTTGATTAGTACATGGATTATTTTTTCTTTAGAATCGTTTCTTGAAATAAAATATTCAAAACAATTTCTATAAGGTGATTGGATACGTCATTTTAAGGATATTGTAATAATAAATCATCAAATATTTAATCCTATATATGCATGTACATGTCTCAAAACAATAGAAGAACAGACAACGAAGCTGTCCTATCATGCTAAAAATTAATGCAAATATTTACTCTATTCCCTATACAGTTGATATTCACCCACACTATTTACCACCTGTGTTTGTATGTTGTGCACTGGATATTAATTCCATTATTATCATTGTATAATGTATATGCCTGTTGTATATCTCCATCGAAATTAATTCACGATACGCGATATTTATAAAGTGTATCCCGTCCAGAAGCCTTGATGGCATCACGAATCTTTTTGATAAACAGAGAATGGTCCATGAATCAAAATACATTCTAAACTGACACAGCCTAATGACCCCATCATTATATAAGGATCTTTATGTAACTGTAAGGGGGTATATTGATCGTTGCTTGATATCTGAAAGGAGTCGCAACATACCCCTCTTTGGAGGACTCCCTTACCCCATTCTCCACCCCAAGGCTGGATGACTTGTCGATATCTCATGGCTGGGATGGTATTCCAAAGGGGTTTTATCTTCGATTGATGTGACGAAACATCCTTGGGGATTTCTTAAGGTTTCTGTCAGAGTCGTAAAAGATGGCTAGTGGGATGATCAGACACCACAACATGGCATAGATCTTGGAAGTCATTCGTGACCAAGCAGTTTTTTTAGTAGTAGTTACTTATCGATGATTCGACATTCTCTAATTATGCTCCAGGCTTTTTTAATATGAGATACAGGGTTATGACTTGTGTTGCGATCGGCTTTGGGGTTAGGTCTAGGGTTAGGTTTAGGTGCAGTGTTGGGACTATAAATTACCGCGATGGAATTTACTGCTTCTCTTGTACTTCTCATGAATCATTTTAATACAATTCCGTACTCAAAATAGGCTATATGGTTACTTACAATATGTACGTTCAGACCAATCTTAAAATATTTGATGGGTAAGGCTTGGTTATGTGTGTCGTCATTATGAGACAAACCGAAGCGTGACATTTCCATGCCCAACTACTTTGTTCAGTACCCAGCTGGATATGATGTTTTGTTTTGCTAATAATAATCTGTGAATCATTTTTAATTCATTCAAATCATTAGCGTTTCAGGTCCAGCAACAAGGTAAACACACTCTGATCAATACAATTGTAAATCGGCATTTCCATTCATATGTTTTGTTTTGTCAAAACATTTCAGATCACTTTGCGCAAACATAATGAGCTATTTTAATCCGATTTGAAATGTAAAACCAGGTCTCTCTAACACTTCCCTGGTAAAACTCTGTTCAGTCCTTGGTAACCTGCCCTGAACCGTTCATAATCTGGAATAGAACTGACGATGATTATATTTACTGGAGCTTGGTATGAGTTGATGGAGCATTAGGTTTCAGCTGAAAACAGGAATTGTAGTATTGACGTAGGTCGGATAGGTGACAGACGAATAGTATAAGGTAATAAAATGTGTCCTTGTTGTATTTGAGTAAGCTAGGCAAACCCAAAATGTTTGTGTTGGTCAGTTTGTCTTCGTCAACCAGACAACAAAAAGGTCAATTTATTAAACCTTCTCCCTTTTTGCCACCCTACTTTCATCTGTCTGTCTCTTCTCTTTTCCACTCCTATCCTCTTTTCTCTCTCACTTTTGAAAAGAAATATACCCAGGCTAGCTCACTTTATTTAGTGTCTTAATCTCTTTCTTTCTTCGTCTACACCATTCTCCTTCCAAACTATATATGACCATTTCCCACTTTCCTCGTCCTTATCCACTTGTTTTTCTTCCAAGCGTTCGATCAAAACCACCCAAAAGTTTCATTCCTCACAATTTCATGAAAACCTTTACAATCAGCATCGTTTTGATTAGCAGAGATCAATCATTATCGGTCCGATACCTTCTTCTCGTCTCTCAAGAGATCATCATTTGTCCCCAGTATCTGATACCCCCAACCCGCAGATTGGAAACTTTATGGTGGCTGCACATAGCAAACGGTGTCCTATGAGCACGCGCTGTACATGAAATCGATAGCATAGAGGCTGCATATTGTGCATGAAAATCCCATTGATCGATACTCAATCGATGACACATTCAAAATATGTGGGAAAAGGTTAGCATTGAATTCAAGTATCCTATTTTGAAAGATTTGAACTGGGAGAAAATTTATTTAGGAATTAATATGGAAAATGTGGGGAGAGAAAATGTAGTAAATCATCTTATTCTATTAGTTAAATATATGACTTTCCATTGTAGGAAAAGAGCGATACCTCCGACCGAAAAAGAAATTAAAGCAATGATTTCAGACAATCGATTAGAAGAGAAAAAATTGGCCTTGGAGAGAGGTACCCTCTCATTACACCTTAGAAAATGGGAAAATTATGATTTCTGGGACGTAGGGATGGACATGGGGAGCTAAGTATGCTTAATAACATCATAATCATGAAGACAATTCTGAACTGTAGTCTTTTAGAATCTGGGGCGGAACAACGGACACAATGGCAAGGGGGGGGGGGGGGGCTTTTTTTTAAAATTATAATAAAGAATTCCAGATATTGCATAATTTACTATTTAATACATGCATGTGAAATATTATGGTTACTTATTAATATTATGTAATTTGGTACAATGATACTGCATGTGAATATATTTGTCCGTGTATTTTACTTTGATTATTGTGAAAATGTTATTTTGAAAAAGGAAGTAATAAAAGATTCTTTTAAAAAAAAGTCACGGGGGGGGGGGGTTACATCTTCTCTCTCTCTCTGTCAACCTGTCAATAGTTGTGGTGTGTCAAATTGAGGGTTGGTGGGGGCTGGGAGGGGCTAGGGCGACAGGGTACCAGAGACACAAACAGACCTTTTCCAGGTTCGTCGATAGACCATCCTGAAGAAGGGGGAGGGGAGGGGTGGACAATTTTCATTCTATCTTCAAACAATAAAAGGGTCTTCAAATTTACAAAGTTTGAGACAAGAAGAAAATTGTTTTTAAGATTTTCAATCATGCCTAAGGCAGTTCTGTAAAAGTTTACACGCTCTGTAGGAACGCCCCTGCATGAAATATTATTTTTAGTTTCCAATATTTAAGTGCCCCCCCCCAAAAAAAAGAAGAAAATTAATAAAAGCAGAATATTAATAAAACAAAATAAAAATAAGAATAAAAATCCTCTCTAGTTCAGAGTAGAACAAGATTACGAGGAGGAGTTTTCGATTTTCTCTATCGAATGTTTCGTGCATTTATTCTATTTGGTTGACCATTTATCATACTAAATCAGTGCAGCATTTCTTTTGATAGAATTTTATGTATTGAACTCAAGGATAGTTCACACAGGACTTTACTAGACCATTCCAACCTTTTCTGCGCCGATTACCAATAACAAAGAATCGATTCGTGTCAGTTTTCTGTTTTCGATTATTTTCAGACTTTATCATTGAGGCAAACAAACAGTTTAAATTAAACACAATTAAATTCAAACAAAAAAATGGTTAACTACAGAGTTCCGGTTGTTTCACAGGCTCCAGGTGGTGAACATGTAAACAAACCCAGACAGTGAATTATTTTTCATGCAGCAATTTCATAACGAAGACCAATAGCAATTATTGAAGAAAAAAATAATGCGACAGACACAATCATGGGACTATAATCCACCGAAAATCTAAACCGATAGCAAAGCGACCCTTAAATTGTTACTGTTTACGGCTCTGTATTGCTCAGTGGTATATGTTGTGTCTGAATATAGTTAATCATATATGGGATATGGTTTATGATAAAGTGATTATTGAACACACAAAATACAGGCGATTCGTAGTTTATCAATTAAGAGCACCGTTTATTTGTCGATCTGTATGCAAATGTTTGAGGGGAAATTTTTGAATAGAACTTGGACTTAATCTTCATATTTTATCACTCTTTGTGTGGTGTGTACAATGTACTTGACAATACACCTACTCATAGTCGAGCAAATACGAATTGGCATTCCTCAGATTCCAGTCTTCATAATCGTTATTTTTGTTCTATCCTGCATGGATACCAAAATAAACCGATTATCTACAATTCCAAATGGGCTTTATAATCGAGAGATATGCGAGATAACACTTGTTTCTCTTTATATGACAAATTTCGCGATGGATATTTATGTTGACCTGGAGCAATTATTCTATTACGTTTGTGATAATAGCCCTATTTAGCTTCTTTTTTTTTTACTTTTTGTTTCGCATTATGACCATTTGGCTACAGGTATTCGGACAGTTTATCAAGAAGTTGAAGATATTGAATCTCGATATTTAGAAACTTAATCTCATATATTTCGTGCATGGACATTATAACTATCCAATTGAGATTTCAAAAATGATATATGAGGTTTATTTTTTTCCATAAAAGCATATTCTCATCTCTTCTTTCTGACTATTTTTTATCCTTCATTCATTTTCATTTATTTGCGGATGGAAAATGCGGTGAAAATCACATTTTTAATTCGTTTTTTTTTTCCTCTCAATATTTTTTTTTCACAGTCTTGAATAAAAAGTGTCTTCCCAAAAAGCACTTCCCCATTTTAAGTCTGCTTTTTGTGACCACCTGATTATTTCTCACTGGCCTGATTTGCATAATATATACTTATCAGCCTTTGAGTATCATCCTAAAATAAGTTCAGGAGTTAACCCCTTTCTTTCTTATCAGACTGTTGATGAATTCACGACATGAATCAGTTAGTAAATGTTATGGAGAGCATTGGCGGATCCAGGGTGGCACTTCCGGCCCGTGCCCCCCCCCCCCCTTGGAAGAAAAGTATGCATTTTGACCATAGACGATCCGCCATTTTGTCGATGGTGCATGCCCCCCTTTTAGAATGAAGACCTTTGAAGACCTTTTTTTTTTGCTTGTCAGGGAATTATGGAGGGGACCTGGACCCCCATACCCCCCCCCCCCCCCCCCCCCCCGCTGAGGGACTTTTCGAGAAGCTGGCGAGACCAAAAAGAAACGGGTCTACCTTTTCCAAAAGTTGACAAACCTTCATTTTTGTGCCCCCTCTTATACTCAATCCTGGATCCGCCCCTGATGGAGAGGTTTTTTGTAATTAGTTGCCCACAAATCTGCAAGCTATAATGACTTAATTATGATGACGCATGGTGACATTGCCATGTTTTTCTTCTTCCAGAATTACAAAGAACAGAGCTTGCATAATTTGTTTGATTTGGTGACCCTGTCGACAATAGGCCTACACGAGCCTTTGTTTGTGTGTGACTTTGTCAGATTTTGAACTTTTTTGTTTTCTTATGTAGGACAAATCTACAGCTCTTTATCTGATCAGTTCTCCCCAGCAACGCCACATTTCAGCATATATAAGAGAAAACAAACGGAAATATTTGTTTGAATGGTGCGGAAGGGTGGTCTTATTTCTGTTAATGACTTGCCAAATTCCAGTACCAATTGTTATAAAGATAGATAAATACGGACGGGTAGAGGGAAATGGGAAGAAAACGAATGTTTATGGTTACGAAAACAACGAAGGACATATCAATGGGCAGGATGGGAAATAAACAGGGGTTGAGAGAGAGAGAGAGAGAGAGGGGGGGGGGGGCGAAAACAGAAAGAGGGTGGAAAAAGTGGGGTTAAACAATAAAGAGAAAGAAAGAGAGATATTGACAGACAGAAGATGGAAACAGGATGGGAATAGATTACTAAATGATGAGTTAGAGAGAAAAAGGGGATGGTCCTCATAATGTAAATGAAACATGTTAATATGAAAAAAGGAAGAGGGTGTGATGAAAAGATATTATGTATAGACTGATATATATGAATTTAAAGAATAATTATAAGAAAAATATGAACAGCGAGTAGGGAGGATAATATTGTAATTGAGAGAAAACTGAGAAAGAAAGATAGAGACAGAGAGAGAGAGAGAGTGAGAGAGGGGGGGGGGGGTATTTGGACCCCTGGTCTATTGACAGAGTACACGGTTGAGAAGGTATATGGATTGTTTAGTGAATCATAGGACCATAACACCACTGTGTGGAGCTAGCTGCGCACTGACACGATACATGGATTTTGTCAGTCGAAAAAAGAGGGGATTTTATTTCTTCCATTGCTTGAACACTCGTTAAAATTGACGGATTCCTTTGTTGCTCTTCCTCAGCTAGTCATCTGAAAGCTCAATGAGGACCTATAACGAGCTTTGATAACTTAGTAGACTGTAGACTTTTTTGCGAACACCACCGCCTTGCTACATGCACCTCTCTTCGAAATAAGGTCGAACTATATTTGGAATGAATTTGTGATCTTGGTCCATAATTTTCTGAAGTTGATTTTAAGTTCCTGGATATTTATCTGCTTAAACTTTGAAATGTGGCCATGCTGACGAAGGAAGGGCTGATGTACGTGGGGGAAAACTTGATAAAAGTAAGTAAATCAACTCCATGCAAAGCACTGAATTTGAATTGATTGTGAGATATGCTATTCCAAGTTGGTTTCATAAAATAGAAACACATTTCAACGAAGATTTTGCCAACTATACTAATACCTGGAGCATTATGAATAGTATGTACAAGAATACCCTGAACGATGAAACTTAATAGGAAGCATAGCTGTATAGAATCAAAAGCTTTATTGCAAAAATGATCATGCTTGTCTCACCGGTACGAAATGCGTTTACTTGAAGTGATTAAAGTCTCCACTTGAGATCATGGTAACATAATAATGCGTACATACCAAACCAGATATACTTTTCGGAATGCACGTGTGTATATAGACCTTTATGAAAGTGAAGTCGGAAAGTGAAAGTCACTCCATTGTGGAAAGGGGAATATTATATTGACCGTGTATACGCGCTGCTTATATCGGAGAAGACTGATCGTTCAAGTCTATCTTAGAATAGTTTACAATATTTGACTATGTCACAATACATAATCATTGTCTTTCATGACCTTCTAGGTGTCACAGATCCGATCATTTCACTGAGCATAAACAATCAACTTGACTGGAGGTCTAACCGATGTGACAAGCTTGAAAAGAACAAAATTGATTTTTCATAGAGCGCATCTTTGCTCTGTGGAACTGGTGGTTACATTCAAAAGAAGCCGCTCTAGAAAAAAGTTATGTTTTTAGCAGTATGCATCTTGCATCAGTGCATTACAGTAAATTGGATGTGTAAGAAGCAGTCGTATTAATAATGTTCAATTCACTGTCAAGGCGAAGACAAGAAGTTTCGAGGAGGTGCGAGGGGTATATAGAGTAAAATGAAAACAGTCACGTTTGTAAGTTTCACTTTTAACTTCTTTTCATTCTCTTCTCTCCATGTCATACGAACATGTATTTAAGGATAATCATGCCAGTCTGCGTCTTTTCTGTTTTATTTTCTCCAAAAATGGCCTCAATTCTTCAGCAAAGTTATATGGGCCTTATTTCTTATTTCACTCACAATTTGGGGGATGACTGTCTTGCAGCCCATACCAGTTCGAATTTATTGTGTGTCTCATTTTCAAATTTTAGAATCCTGGCTTGGCGTGATCGTCAGTGTCTTCATTAATCATATGGTTACAATGCCGTTATTGGTTTTTAATGGAGACAGAAAGATTTAAAGTGTAATAAAGTCTAAGTCAATACTTTAAAAATCATTTTTTTCGGAAGTTCGACAAAACAAAACTTTGGTTTAGTGTCTAGAACGACTCCTGCTGCGTGAAAATAAAACATTATTGTGAAGCTCTCATGACCATACAGAAAATGAATCCTCATACTGCATGTTGTAAATTTTAGAAGTCTTTATGGACGTTTCTGAGAATACATTACCGGCATTTACTGAATATGTTTATCACAGTTCTGCTTAGTAAGGCATGACTTTAGAGGTCATACGAGGGCCATGTATTGTGATATCGGGTTATCGTCATTATCTTATCATAATTCATTAAATGCACACTATACAGATGGAGTTTTCATTGTGTCTTTCAGAATGGATGAGGTAAAAATGGGTTCATTTAATATGATCATGCCAGATAAACAAAGTCCACTATGGCCTATACATATTTGCTTAATATTTAATTATCACTTTGTGCACTTTATACTTGTTTGCTAAATGATAATGATAGAAATGGTTATAATTTTATTTGAATTTCGAAAGGATAATTTCTTCGAATGTTTCTTAGACCAAAACAAAAATTTGTTATCCATATTTTTTATAACATGATAATGCATCGCTCTTGCATTTTTCCTAATATAATCATCGATTTGCGTAGGAATGAATTAGTATAATCTTGCAGAGATAAGTCACGTTGTGCACCCGTCGTGTCAATTGAATATTTTTCGTCACCACTTTTCGTACGCAACTAGGTTAACAGTTAAATGACAGTTGAAATAGCACGTTCATATAGATGATCCCCCTCTTTCGCTAGTGCGATAAAAATGCCTCCATTCTTGTTGTATTTACACACTCAGCGGGTTAAACCAAGCCACATATTTGTATATTTTTCGCATGAATACATCGACATCAGATATACATGTCATGTACTAGTTTCAAGCTTTCATAACCTTGTTATGCCCTTCAGAAAGTGCGCCTACAATGGGGCGTTACAATGTAGGTAGGTTGGAAGTGTTATTTAATTGAAATGGTCAAGAACATGGTATGACTCACATTTTAAAAGAAAAGGGTATGGCTTGACCCATTTAAGCTGTTCAGGTAAAACGAGTGACCAAGTAGTGTGAAGGAATTTATCATCCTTTATCATGTCAGATATTTTTACTGCAATTCAATTCGCATTTGAAGAAGCTTGCCTGCGATTTATAGAAATAGTCATGGCATTAGGAGTGTATAAATTGAAAACCGTTACTTTATTTGACTTTTGAATTTAAAACATTCATACACACTATGTCAGGAGTGTAAAGACTCTGTTAAGGACTTTTATGATAGATATGAAATCTGATCTCTAAGGAAAGAAGGATTTTGTATAGGTAGATCCTATAATGACGAAATGGGCTTACGAAAACTTCAGCGAGGCCGACGATGTACCACAAAAAGAATTGTCATGAAAACGGTCTCTAATCATTTGTACTTTCTTTTCGGTTAATGTGACCAAAGAGATGAATTGGCCAGTTGCCTCTTCTCGTCTCGTTTACCCCCCCCCCCCCCCCCCGAAAAAAGAAGGTAAAAAGGAATATGCGAATCCGGCAACCGTCACTCACGGCCAATGCGCCATCAATCACCACGATGAAACGTATGTACCATACTTTTGTGCCAGATTGAGGCTAAATAAATATTCCGTTTCCAACTGAAATCGAAAATTTTCATTCGAGGTGCAAAACTACCGGCAAACTAGCAAACATTTCTCTTAATCCATCTACAAGCATGGAAGGAAAAGAAAGGCAAATCAAATATTCGGTACAACTATACCGTGTAATACATCGATGTAATGTTGGCTCGCAACAATAGATTGACAAACACAAGAATGTATTTATAGGCACGGAAGTGCTCCTTGTTTGCGATAGAATCAGTCTCATTTATTCCTTCCAAGAACCCTAATTTCGACGTGTTAAATCAAGCAAACATTCGAAAACAATCTTATTTATCAAGAAATCACGGGGTAACTAACATTTTTCGCATTTCGAAGACGCTCATTATTCAACTTTCAAGGAGCATATTTTGTTTTGGACTTATCGTGGGGGTAATAAAATATTTCTGGTATTTAAGGTGCTATTTTAGTTATTATATTTGAAGATTTCAAGTTTCTTTTAGGAAAATACAAATTGTTCTCTAAAACTGGATGCCCGTCAGGTGCCAGATTTCATTCATTATATCTGAAAATGTCTTTTAAGAAAGTACAATTTATGTAGGATGTCGGCTTGGCTTCCAAACGGTTTTTTGTCGGGGCTTTCCCCCATGAAGTAATGAAATGAATTAAGGAAATGATGCTTTAGATATTCCAATAAACCGTTGACAGTTATAAAGTAACTTAGATAATGATCAGGGATCTCAATTATTTCCTCAACAAAGAAAAAGATCCTACTGAGTTATAAATTTTGAAAACTTCACATATTAGTCATTTTTGTTTTGGAGCGAATGGGAAAGTTGACCGCCGTTACATCAAAGTGACATTACCGATACGGCCAATTTGACACTCCATAATTAGTGATTACCACTTTTTAAAAAATGGCAACTTGCTTATTACTTTTCTGATTTCATTCAAACTTTCACCAATCTGCTTCTCTGATTTTTTCTTCTTTTCCACAAATCAAATTACTACAAAGGTTAGATTGCGACTTACAGTAGATGTAGCTATCAGGGGAGTGTTTCATCAAGCGTTTTGTCAGTGATTTTTACTGACAAATTTGCTCTCAGCCAATCAGATCCAACGATATCAGTAGCTTATAACAGTTGTCGGTAAAAATCACTGACAAAACACTTGATGAAACGCTCCCCGTGCAGGTCCTGCATTGAAAAGTCACATGTCAAAAAATGTGCACCAAACAACCATTATCACCCAGTCTCGATTTTAAACATAATCTTATCGACCTTAAAAGGGGTTTATTGCACAGGCTTTCTCGTCTCTTAACGTGTTATTAACAGACTAGACCAATGTGATCATAGCTTACGTGAAGATTAGGTCTAATTTGTGTTGTTATTATGTCTTAAACCATGTCAACCACTTAGTACACATGAGTAGTATCATGATGTCAACCAAACGACATTTGATGTATACACGGAATCTTGTGAATATTGATCCTTATAGAGTTCTCAAAAAAAAACCCCTGATGAATACGTTACATTTCCATTTGGAAGAAGAGAGTTTGAAGTTGAGTACTGGTCATGCTACTACATAAAGAAAACTGTCTTGATGCAGTAAGTAAGAATTGATGTATACTGTTAGATTTTGGAATGATCAAAATGATAAGAAATTGTCTCAATCTTGCTGAAAGTCTCATGCACTGCACACAGAAATCGGACATAATTATGGAACTACACACACATGTGCAAAGTTGCAAAGTTGCTACAAACTTTTGCAATTATTGCTCATATTTCGAATATGAGGGCTGCATTTGAAAAGCGATTCTTTGCAGGGAACATTTCTGCTGTGATATGCTTCCAGACTGATCATTTTTCACTTTTCCATTTTCTTTAAGCTTACTTAAAAATGCCGAATCTGACTGGGATGGAGCATTTCCATTTCAACCTCAAGCATTATGTATCGCTGGTTTCTCACGCACACCTTCTTTTGTTGCATTTAGATATTACAAAATAGTTTGAGGCAGTATGTCATTCATATCAATTCTTATCAATGCGGCTTTAGTAGCATCCCTTTGAAAGCCATGTAGGATTCCAAAGCGAAATAACGACCCAACATAATAGAAATATTGCTAAATGATCTATGACAATAGGATCGAAACACGAAGGGGTAAGTCCCTTTGTGAATTACTGATTTTCATCCTTACTCAAAGAATAGGAACTATCTCTCTTTTCAAGCTTAGTAAAATTCCCTTTGATGTGTCACTTTTTATCAGGATGGTGACTACAAATAATACATTTGATTAGGTGAACTTTTTAAAGATAAAACCTGCATTGTTCATTGAAATCGTGAGACATGCTATCAATTTTATCTCCAGCTTGTCATATACCAGCGTGTCTTTTATAAGCACCTCTTTGATATACACCGCCATCCTTGGTAATGTAACTTTTTGTTTGGTCTGTTGTCGGCCAGGGACCTGTTTCATAAAACTTGTTATAATACGGGTTCAAGAATGTAGCCATCCTGATTGGTCAAATAACACCACGTGACCGTGCAAAAAAAAGTACCAACGCACGGCAAAAAGGTACTAACGCACGGCAATGAAATCGCGTAGTTTCATTGTCATTTTAGCCAGGGATTACATTCGCGCACAGAAACGCGCGTGACTTTGGTTGGCTGCGCTTATGTGATGTCATCGAGGAAAGCAAATGGCAGCCTCAATGACTGTGCGACTCTTGGCGTTTCTATGGGGTTCATAACCATTTTTATAGACTTCATAATCATATTGCCGACCCGTTTCATAACATTATTAATACATGGTTGTGAGTTCGTGCGTTAGTGCGATCCGGCAACACGCAAGTTTTTATCGTGGTGTCCAACACACTCGGCTCGCGCCTAGTGCGTATAGTACACCACGATAAAAACCTTTGTGTTGCCAGATCGCACCAACGCTCTCCCAACCATGTATTAATAGTATATTTTATTAATAACAACTGCCCCATTTCTATGACAAATTTGCTCTCAGTCAATCAGATGCAAGGATTTCAGTAGCTTATAACAATTATTGTAACTTTTTATTGATAACAAGTTTTGTGAAACGGGGTCCTGGTGTTGGTCTCCTTGGTAGTACTGGGGTCCAGCCAGTTCCTGGTAAGGTGTAAGTAAGCACCTTTACCTTTCTTAAAAGGTGCTTAGCAATAGCAAAAGAGCCGCTTGTTTAACAAGTTTAAAGTAGAACGTTGATGATTTTAAATATTGGCTTAATACTTATTATTGCATAGATGGCATAAATTAAACAAGGTTATCCAAATTCAACGCTTGGAAACATTTGAAGTAATGATTATTATCAATTATAAAACGGTAAAATACAGCCCCCGATATAGCAGCTGAAGAGCTCCTCGAACGCTGCTGAGATATGTGACGACACACCCTGGACCAGTCCTGTCTAAGCAGACGATGTCCCATAACATCTTACACATTTTTCAGAGCCTATTTTGTCATCTCCTCTTCACTTATTTCTCTTCCTTCACTAGCGTCAGTCTTAATGTTAGTCTGTTGCCTCACTCTTAACTTCGTGTATGGTATTATTTTGATGAAAAATGCAGCGTTAAAAAAATAAAGGAATCAGTCACTTGTAAACAAAATAAGACGCCATTGTATTTTCAGCTGTTTGCACCGGGGCATGTTCGGCGTTTCAAGAGGGAACGAATACCATCCTGCTATTATTCGGAGGGCTTTTCAATTTGAAAGTGGGGTTTATTTCATTGATCATTGACCCTTCTCCTATGTATTTACAATCAAACGGTTTTAGCTATAAGAATCAGTTTCACTTTCCCTTTATAATGGTGTGAAATAAGGTCATGTTTAAATACACCAAACTCTTTATAATTTGATAAATAATTGCATTGCAATTACGTTCATTCATTATAGGACGTCGTCTGCTTAAGCAGGATCGATCCCGAGTGTGACGACATCAAAACATCGCTATATTTCTGGCGAATCATCGGATATTCCAGATGCTGAGAAGAGCTTTTATTTGTGTTGTTTTTATAATCACCAGATACGCAGTTGACATAAAACTTATAAGATTGCCATCTGTAAGCTTCCCAGTTTCTAGTGATACATTAATTGCCATATTTGTGATTTTCTTTGAATATCTACTTTAAGCACCTTTCCAGATTTTTTTCTTCTAAGAGTGTTCCAATTCTTGTCAGAGCTGAGCTGTGAACCCTGGTGGTTCACCTTTCTCTCAACCCACGACGTGTAACTCGACAATAGACCTAGATATATCAGCGGTGCAAATCATCAAGATTTGACATCCCGTTTCCACCTCAAAGCTCCGATCTTTATATTCAATTACATTCACACACAATCATATAATAGATTTGTTGGAAACGGAAAATGGCTGTTTAGTTCTTTGAGATCAAAGCCGAGACTTCGAGAATTGTTCGTGGATTTGTTCCGCCTTTATTGTGCTTTCAAGAAAAGTCATGGAAATTTATGGTATTTTCAGCCATTTCCTGTCGGGTCGTAATCCCTATAGAACATAGGAATGTTGTGTATTGAATATTTTTCTCCTGCAAACAGTGAGCTGCTCAAACTTTACTTAAATAAATTTCCGTCCACAAACATTTTGAGGCCTCTTGACAGATAAAGATGACGATAGCTACATTTATGGTTAAAAGTGATGTAGGCCTTAATATTTCACTGTTTTGATTAAAATGAAATAAAAGTAATTGAACTATTCATATCAAATCTTTTTGAAAACCGCTTAAAACATACTTGTACATTGTATTTAGAAATATTCAACCCTTTTGTATTTCTTTGTGTTCTGAGTACATTTCGGCCAGACAATCATTGGTGACAAATAATCCATATTTCTCACAGATATCATTTTTAGAGAAATGAGGCTCTACTTGTTTGTTTATGTTGATCATCCCACTTTAATTTGATGGTTATTTCGTTAAAGCACACGAATCATAGTATTAGTTGTTGATGTTGTTGTTTCGGATCTTTGGCGTACGATATTGACGCCATCTACGTGCGGGTTTCTGTACTTCTTTTTATTATTTTTATTTTCAATTTTACTTGTCGAGGTGTTCGCAGGTCCGGTCGTCAAAGAGGTCCTTCCACTTGGAATCATAGGCATTATAGGCCAACCTTTAATCAAAAGTAAAGTTAGAGTTTATCGGTTACAGGCCTCTAACAGGGAAGTGCTATAAGTACCAATCACAGAGAATGGGAGTTGGTCATGTATGTCATGGAATGCAGCCCCTTCTATTATACACTTTTGTCTTCTCGAATTCCATCTGATAGATTAGATTTCTAACTATGCGTGCAAATTGAGATAAATAATGTGTAACCATGCAAAAAAAACCTGTCAAATTTGTCTCTGAAAAGTTGATTTATGGTTGCTCGTGACAATCTAAATCCTACTGATCAATCTGAACTTCAGATCTATAGGGGTGGATGAGAGAAAGATGGCACTCGTAAAAAATTTATTACGTCAACAAAATGTTGTTCATTTGAGCTGGAATACAACTTCTCTATGTCATCCTACTTGATAAGAGCCAGCCATTTTTTCAAGCAGAAAAGGTGTGCAATAGTAATAAAACTCTAATTTAAAAAGTTGAAATAGGGAGGGCATAAAATTGTTTTCATCTTTCATCCAATGAACGACACGTTCCAGTCGAGTGATTGAAACTATAATATATTTTATTTATTTCGCATCTTTATTCAGGTTAGTCTGTTCAGTACATGACAAAAACTGGTCTACAACAGAGCCCCGGTAACATAAAAAACTGTACATGAAATTACAATTAAAGCTGTACAAAAGATTAGAACATTTATAACAAATTATCGAAAGGATTATGCATGACTCAAATAATAAAAAATGATTGTTCTATATTATATGAAAATATCGTGAGAGATTGAAGTCAAACAAAGAAGGATGTGTCCAGGAAGGAAGAGAAAAGGTCATTAATTCTGTGTTAATGGATATGAGTTAACGCCCGTCTAGCTCTCAGCGGAAGATTAGCATTTGAAACTTCATTCATTTCAGCGAATAGATCCACTGGTTATATTTGTTCGACAAGGATAACTAGATTTTCATTTAAAGTGTACGTGTGAGTATGTGGTGTTTATTAAAGGAGAATTAAGCCCTGATTACAAATTTACTTATATTGGAAGGTGTAATATATTCCTACTTATTGGCCTAAATCATTTTCTAATAAGATATCAGAAAAGGGTATAAATAAAGATATTCCAACACCCGGTATCGTCTCCTACTCATTTACATGTGGGCTGCAATTTTCTTGCTGATTTGGAGTTGTACATGAACCATTGAGAAATGTTCCAGTCAGGAAGATATTTTGAATCCAAATCCTAAATTGATTTTCTTCATTACCTAAAATCCCATATGTGACGGAAAATATAAAGTGGGTGTTTACATGTATTATAAAAATTAAATCTTTATAATGATACTTTTAAATCTATTTTTATAATCTATTTTCTTGGGTTTGCCAAACAGAGCAGAACATAATATATGCAGCATGCATTCTGACTTTTCAAGTCCATTATCCGAAAGCAGGTGAATGCATAGTTTGCCGCTATAGATGCTCAGGGAAGAAGCATCCATAAAATTTGAATTAATTTGCTCCATCCCATACGTCCAGTATCGAGAAAATAGATTTCTATTAAGCGAATATCCATTTTCAACAGAAATATATAAGGAAATCTTCAGTTTAAAAATAAATTGACATATCTATTCTATATTTTTAATCTCAAATGGGTTTTTAATTTTGAAAAAGGCAATTGAGCATTTGGATTAAGAAAATCTTCTTGTACACATAAACAAAATGGCAGCCCCCGTGTGCTGCTAGCAGACGATACATATTGCTAGCAGATGATAAATTTTGCTCAGAAAATCTTGATTCGTATCGATCTCGTATATTTTGACGCGAAGCCATATAGTCTAACAAGTAAGAATAAATAACACCTTTGAACACTATCGTCTTTATTTTTGAGCGTAATTCTCCTTTAATATTACCAGAGCAGCCTCTAAAGTGTGCCTATAATGACAAATCTAGTTGTTATCGTTACCGGACAATTCTGAACAGCCCTTCATCATTTTATCAAAGGTGGATCTCTACCTTGTTTGATTGTTTTAATCGTCAAACTTTTTTAGACTGAACACGAAAATACATTTTCATTCAAAAGAATACAACGATTACAGTTGATGAGACTATGGAAGTTGTTTAGTTTATCTCCAGTGGGATTCTAAACGAAATTCTGGGTTGTAATAATTAGGTAGGGAACGATGGCATAAAGCAACTTCATTAACTTTGATGTTTAAAAGTCCACAGGGTATGCATTCCTCCTGGAATACAGTTGTTTGCATATCTAGAGGCTGTATACATGTTTCTTTAAAGAAACATGCTTACCTTTGTGTTTCCTTCTTTTTTATCAACTACCCAGCAGTACCCTCTTTTCAAGTTTGCTCGCTGACTGAAAAAGTATATTTGCTAAACAGCTGACAGAAGTTCGACGAAATCTTTGTTGTCAGACTACCATAGTTGTAAGAAACTTCATTTCTTCTCTTAAGACCGTAGGTTCTGTGAGGACTCCCTATATAAGATTTACACCTTCTATTAAGCTGAGTCTGAAAAGTACAACTGGGTCTTCATAGATTATTATTAAGGCTGTTTCTTTCTTATGAAAGCTGTACCAAGTCCTCTTTGTAAAGGGGGAAAGGAGAGATTTCAGTTAGAAGGATTCCTATTCTAGTGAGTTTCTTTTAAATAGGTTGCAACTCAGTTTAATCCATTTTAATATGTATTTTGTTAACATTGTCTCTCTTTTGTTACTCCCCCTTCTACAGTTGGAAAACGAGGTAAAGCTACTCCGCGAGAAGCTGGCGTCGGCACAGCATACTCTGGGCGAGATGGGTCATCAGATGGACCTTCAGAAGACACGCACTAGACAACTCTTAGCAGGCTGGAAACTCAAGCTCGAAGAGAGCGAAGACAAAGTCATGTCGCAGGCACACGAGAAGGACACACAGTTTACCGATCTGATCTCAGATCTTATGTACTTTGAAGGATGTTTGAAGCGAGAGAGACAGGAGATCGTCTCGAAGCTTGGCGATAAGGATCGTCGCATCCGCGAGCTGGAACGCCAAGTTATGAAGCAGGAGAAACAAATCAATGCACTGAATAAAGCCAATGAAAAACTAATCAGTAGTTTACACGACACCCGAGGGATATCAATGTCCATGTCGGAAGATGACCGCAGCAATGGAGCTAAGTCGAGCGATGATTCGCATCACGACGAGAGCAGTAGCAGTCACGACAACAGCAGCGAGACAGAACGCATGTCATCACCGTATCCGATGATGTCCAGTCGACGACCAAATGGAAGACGATGCACGGTACACACGGGTCCGACGTCACAGCAGATAGGTGGAATGAGACACCATAACAACAATACCATCAAACCAGACAGTCCCACAAACGGACATCAACATCGAGTTCGTTTTGTGGACGATGTAGTTAATGACCTAAGCTCGAGTAAACCGAGGAAAGGCTTTCTAATGAAAACTGAGGATAGAAGTAAAGCCAGGAAAATCTCTTTGCCAGCATATCGCTTGCCTGTTCCGAACGAAGGTGACGAGAACGTCCGATTCTTTTAGCCTAAAGCTAAAAACTGATTACAATTTACAAAAAATACAAACATTTCTCTGCTTTGGAGTAAAGATACTATTATTGTAAAAATGATCAATTTCAGATTTAAAAAGGGTTTCTGTAATACTTCAGTCAAGATGATGTTGTTGAACCAACCAGGAACTAAGAGACGCCTGACATCAAATTTGTCATCAAGAAGATTTCTTGACGGTTTTGGGTGACATTGCTTTTCGGACCGTGAACAGACACGATTGGCACGAATTTCATAACAGCGTCGGCAACGTCACCACTACATGTATATCTGAAAGCAAAGGAAAATCATGGAAATCAAAATGGTACATAGTCTCCAGTAGACATGAACAGGGCTTCAGATCATGGAAAGCAGGAAAGCTTTATCAAGAATATGAAATTATCTCGGACTAAAAGCAAACTTTCATTACGAACGCCGAGGAATGAACGAAAGAAAGAAATATAATTCAACATTATAAAAGCATTTTCGCAAACCTTATATTCGGTAAAGTTAAATGTTAATTCCATGTACTGGTGACGCAGTAAGTGTGTTTAAACTATTGTGTCTTTATGACAAGTCGTATCATGTTAACCATTTATGTTTAGAAAATAATGTTGAAGGTGGAAATTATACATGCCAATTTTATCGCAGAGGCCAGGCCTATTGGGTCAATGTAACAGACGGTGCAAATTTAGTGAATGATTTTCGAAATATATTAATATTAGAAGTGTGGAAATGATGTTATTGTATAACTCGAGATATGTTGATGATTTTTAGGTTATTATTGTTATATTACCGACACCTTTGAATGTAGAATAACTGTGAGTACTACGCATTACCAGTTTCCCCAACGCCAATATAATGTTACATAATGTTAGAACGTTATAGTTTTCATGGCTTGGGGCTTCTTTTTTTTTTGGGGGGGGGGGGGGGAGGGGACAATATGTTGGCCGATAGTGCGAAAAATTGGAAAACATTTTGGATTGGGCAAGAGGCATGTCATTCCGCATGTCACAAATCAGTATTTGATATGATTAAAGCGTTAATTTTCTCATACTTAGTAATTAAAAAAAGGAAGGTCATTATAGATCAAAACGTTCATTGCATTCATATATGAATTATATTACATTTATCTTTAAAAATACAGATAGTATTTTGGAAAGATATGTTCGACATCATCTTTAACTATAGCGATTACGATTTGAATTTATCCATATTTCTAGTTGACATTATTGTGGTGGCTCTTTGAATATGAATTTATTTATTGTATATAAATGTATCAGTTAGATTATACAATATCAAGAAAAATATGATTTCCTTGAAGTTCTTTTGTTTTACTGATTGAAAAAACCCCGTTATCTCCCCAGCCTCCCCCCTCCCCGGCCCTCTCCCCCTCCCCGGCCCTCTCCCGCCCCTTCTCTCGCCTCTCTCCGCCCTTCTCTCCCCTCTCTCTTTCTCTTTCCATTTTTGTCTCGCCCACCGGAGGTGAAGGCGAGACTAAGGGATCCAAATGGCGTCCGTCCGTCGTCCGTCCGTCCGTCCGTCACAAACGTTAAAGTTTACCTGCAAGACTCTCTTATGATGCATTACTTGGCAACTGTTACTGCATTGGCAGCCACACTTGGGTGATAGAAGCACTAGGGGCATCTCCATGTTATTGTGTTGTCGGAGGTCACATGATGATGTCAAAGGTCATTTGAGGTCATATGTTAAAGTTTACCTGCAAGACTCTCTTTTCATATGTTAAAGTTTACCTGCAAGACTCTCTTTTCATATGTTAAAGTTTACCTGCAAGACTCTCTTTTGTGAAATAACTTCACATCAGTTGCTTGGATTACAACCTAACTTGGGTCATATTTGCACTGAGGGTACCTTGACGTTATGTTGCCGTTGGAGGTCACATGATAGGGTCAAAGGTCATTTGAGGTCGTACGTTAAAGTTTACCTGCAAGACTCTCTTATGACAGATAACTTTGCAACCGTCACTCACTTTTCAACCAAACTTGGGTTGTAGATGCACTGAGGGGACCTGCATGTTATGGTGCCGTTGGAGGTCACATGATAAGGTCAAAGGTCGTACGTTAAAGTTTACCTGCAAGACTCTCTTATGACATAACTCTGTAAACGTCACTTTCCAAACATTAGTAATGAAGATATATGCAAGCATAACTTATGCAGATTTATGCACTTGGGGGACCTGTTGCGTGGCAACAGAGATCACGATATTTCTAGTTATCGCATGTGGGCGAGACACATTATCGCTAATGCCTTGTTCTTTATATTTGTCTTCCTCTCTCTCTCTCTCTCCCTCTCTCTCTCTCTCTCTCCCTCTCTCTCTCTCTCTCTCTCCCTGCTTCTTCTCTCCTCCCTCTCTCCCTGCTTCTTCTCTCCTCCCTCTCTCCGATCTCTTTCCATCTCTTTTTCTATCTCTTTTTCTTTATATTTTGTCTCCCTCCCTCCCTCCCTCTCAGCTTATGTGTTTGTTCCACTGAATTAAATTACAGGGGCAAAGAACATCACAACTTAGTTTGAAAGAAGAAAATAACACATCGATATGAAATTAGCAAACAAGATTTCGCGATGATTTTCAGATTTATACAAGAATAGAATAAAATAGGAATGGATGAGGAGAGGGGGAGAAAGCAAGAAAGAGTGTGTGTGTGTGTGTGTGTGTGTGTGTGTGGTGTGTGCGTTTGTTTAGCATTATGTCCGAGGACATTTTCGGACAGAGAACAAAAAAAATACCATGACAACAATGGTCCTCGGAAGCCGGACAATAGTCCTCGAACGTCGAACAATGAATTTGTGCTTTATTCCGTCGACTGTCCGAGGACGAGTAACAATAGAGGAACAATAGTTGTCCTCGGAAGTAAAGCCATGTAAACGTGTGTGTGTGTGTGTGTGTGTGTGGGTGAGGGTGTGTGTGTGTGTGTGTGTGGGTGTGGGTGTGTGTGTGTGTGTGTGTGTGTGTGTGTGTGATGTGAGTGTGTGTGTGTGTGGGGGGGGGGGGTGTCAAACCTCCAGGCAATGACGTCCATGTGTATAATGAACGGAGTGTGTAGAAATATGAGAGAGATGAGATATAGAACGAGTCGACATAGCGAATGAAACGAGAGAGGGCGATGGAGAACGAGAAAGAGAAGATTAGAGAGAGGAAGAGTAGAGAGAGAGAGAGAGATGGAGGGGGAGACACACACACAAGTGGAGAGATAAATGAGAGATGGCGGAAATACGGTGTGAATATGCATGAAGAATGAATATTGTTAATCTCCGGTCTTCATCATGGTCTTATATAAAAGGTAATAGAAATGGCGCTATTCCTATTCCGATAAGACCACAAAGAAGGAGATTAAATACGTGTATATTCATCGTCATTACAGTTCTGAATTATGGTTCAGTGGCGTATCTAAGGATTATGGCGCCCGGGGCAAGTAATGAAGTTGCGCCCCCGCCCCCGTGCCCCAACCTATCTACGTTATTGTACAAGCGAGGGAGCAAAGCGACCGAACGGCATTCATTTTGCATTTTTAACCCTAAAAACACAATTTCTTTCTTATTTTACCCAGGAAATTTTGCAACTGAACACTGCAATTAAGCAGTAGAGAAGTTCGAATTTTGTACATTGATAAAAGGTTTTTTTATTCACTCCGTTCTAAAATTGGGAGCAAAATTAACGAAAACCCTTGAGAAATAGTCGACTGAAAATTGAGATTTCAGCTGATTTATGCACTTTATCCTTTATCGGGGGCGCAATATTTAGCAAAAGGCAGCTAAAACTTACATGATAGGGAGCAAAGCAACGACAATTACATCTTAATTTTGCAAAATTTGAACCCTTAAAAAAAGAGCTATAAGAACTGCATAGGCTACTGTGGGCGCGAAATTACGAGATCCGGAAAGAAAATAATTATGCGAGGGAGCAAAGCGACGGAGCTTTAGAAAAATTAAATCCTTAAAAACTGTATTTCTAATGCATTTACAATGCACATAGGGGGGGGGGGGGGTGCATAATCCTTTAGGATTATGATTTCTTTCTTAATTTCCCCCTTTTTTCCTTTTTTTGCGTTTTGTGCCCCCTCCAAGTGCCGCCCGGGGCACGTGCCCCCCCCCCCCCCAGATACGCCACTGCAGAGGTTACACATAAATTCCATTAAGCAAGAAATTGCACAATCAAAAAAGGCCTTTAAAGGAGAAAATCCACCCTGATTACAATTTTTTTTATAAAAGCAATAAAACAAAAAATAGATAAAGAAACGGATCAATGAATGTTTAAGCAAAATCCGTTAAGAAATAAGAAAGTTATTACCAATAAGTATTTGGCGTCACATGGGCCTAGGAGGGGGAAAGCGAACTGAATCACTGTCACCCTTAGGTCTCTCCTCCCGATGTGCAGGTGTACCACTACACCGGGCTTTCTTATTCGCTAGTACAGTGGGTTGTTAACGTGCAAAGGTGGTGACTGTCCTCTACACGGGACCTCCATTTAACGTCCTATCCGAGGGACGGAGTGTTTTCCACTGTAACATAGCCTGCGTCTTTGAAACAAGGGAGGGGCGCGTTAACACACAACGCAGGCTTCAGTCATCCGCCCGGGGTGGATTCGAACCCACGATCTTTGGTTCGACAGGCAGACGCTTTACAGACTGAGCCGACTCGCCTCCTTATGAATTTCTAAAGTTGTATAATCAAACAGTCATACAAAAAATTGGCAACTCTGTGATATATCTTGCGAACTCCTCTCCCATTTCCATTTTCTCGAAAGAAAATATTCAAACATAGATAGGCCTACACTTTAGATATATAATCATTGCTTATATGCTTTCATGCAAAACCTGTATGAAACAACTCCTTCATCAAAAATTAAGGAAATGAAATTTCATGAATTTGTTTTGATTACAGCTTCAAACATTCATAACTTTCTTTAAATTTATCATAGGATTTTGCTCAAACATTGTACTAACCTGCTTCTCTCATTTTCTGCTTGTATTCAAATCAACTCCCCCTACCAGGGTATAGAGACTTTTCCTTTAATTTCGAAAATTTGTTGAAAATGCTATAAAACCCGCAATTTGTCGACAGTTTTTGTAGCTGTTGCTTTGGGGGGGGGGGGGGGGGAACTGGCTTCGCGATGGCATTAAATAATGTAATTAGACCCTTGTCCTACACCTCGTCTAAACTGAACAATCGAAATCTGTTCACATCTTAATCTTACAGTTTGAATAGGAGGTGGAGGCCGATTTTTGTCTGTATCATTCCGCCTATTGATTAATCACAGACTGAACACCAAAAGACACAAACTGGAAAGGTAGCGTAGAGGGGATAACTCTGTCGGGCCGGGGAGATGATGACTCCTGCCCGAACATCAGCCTTCCAGTTTGTGAGTGAGGAAAAGCTGGAGCGATAAAAATATTTGACACTTGTCATAATTTCACAGTGTACCATTTATTTATAGTTTTTAATATAGTGTCGTCATTTAAATGTACTAGATCAAGGATATACACATTACAAGGCGGGTGAAGCCTGCAACCCCCTGCCTCCTATAAATTATAATATGGGTGGATAGAAGACACTTGAGCAACTTGACAAAAAATTTTTTTCGCCAAACCTTCAAAATTCGCTCAGCAGGGGGTTATGGGGGTCCAGTTTCCCTCCATAATTGACAAGCCCCCCCCCCCCCAAAAAAAAAAAAAGAAAAAAGAAAAGAAAAAAGATCTTCATTCGAAAAGGGGGGTCACAATCGAGAAAATGGCGGATCGTCTATGGTCAAAATGCATACTTCTCTTCCAAAAAGGGGGGGGGGGGGGTCACGGGCCGGAAGTGCCCCCCCCCCTGGATCCGCCAATGATTAGGAGTATTGATCAACATAATCAGCTTGATATTGAAACGTGGGAATAAGCTACAAAAGGAGTACAAATTTGTTCTGGGAACCAGGGAAAAATGAGATTTTACAGTGGGATGAATATAAAATTAAATTGCTATAAAAATGTATTCTTTCCATGGAGAAACATAGGCCTATAATCCGGTAAAAATGAATACGTACATACAAATGTCTGTCTTCTGTAGTAGAAACAAACTAGCATGATAGGGCCTGTTCATAACAGAATTATGAAAGCATAGGCCGACAGCCAATGTTGGGTGATTTGGTGATTTGAAAGTTTCAGAATTTATATTATTATGAAGAAATTTCATTGCATGCAGTGTCAAGTAATTATAATTCCAAGCATGTATTTGCTCAATGGTAGCTGGGAGTTCTTTTCATGTTAACGCCCTCTTTTGACCCTATATCCCCCAATCAATTATTGTTTCTCTACGTCTTGGCAACCTAACGTCATTTCCCATACATTTGCACGGATGAGTGCATTATGATACAACACCAGCGCGCGTGTCTGTGCAGTATACAAAATACACCTGTTTGCAAATAATCCTTATAGATAGAGCTAGAGATCTAGTTCAATGATGATATACACATTGCACGACCAGGTATACAGTTCGCAGTTCTAGTAGTACGGTATAGGAGGCATTCAAATACACGCAGTTGGAGGGCGCTAGTAACATGAGTAACGGATTGTACGGTAAGATACATTGTGATTTGACCATTTTAATCTAGAGTCAGCTGTCTGAATACTGTAATTTGGAAGTAATTTATTTATTTAACTTATGAAAAGAAGGGTCTCTTGGTCTTGCTGTAGTGTTGGGCTACGAGTAGAGATTTGTTGATGTGTGCCAATGAGTATGTGACTTTGTGAGACCCATGAAATGAATAATGAACATCTGTAATCTGGGGCACTGGTAATTTAAGGCACTGGTAATCATGGTAATGTGTAACGGCTTGTCTCGAATGGGTGGGGTGCGCGAGCGGGAAGGGAGCGGGATGGGAGCGGGACGGGCACACCCTTTCGAGACAAGCCCCCCCGGTTATCTCGAATGGACGCGTTCCCAGCGAGAAGTTCAATGAACGCGCCACTTCGAGACAACCGGGGGGGCTTTCCTCGAATGAGTGTGTTGAGTAGGACTTTTGTAATAGACGTTTTAGATTTTTTTTTGAAAAAATGTACTCTTGCTGGTTTTTTCGTTTTTCTTTTGTCTAAGATGTAGAAAATATACCGGCAGTGGCGGCACCAGGATTTTTAAAGTGGGGTGGGGGGGGGGGGGGCAAAAGAAATTGTTGGGGCAAGGGCGGACAAACAAAATTTTCCACCCTTTATTTTTTTCACTCCGAAAATTATTGGGGCAACTGGGGGGCAAAGCTTCTGACTGGGGGGCAAATGCCCCCCCCCCCATGCCCCCCGGTGCCGTCACTGATAACCGGGGTTGTCAAATGAATGTATGAGGTTGCATGAATTCATAATGGAATGTTCATTTAAAAGTCAAAGGTCTGGTCGGGCAGACAGTCCAGAATAGAATGTTAATTCACTGCGGCGTATTTTTTTACGGGGGGGGGGGAGGCACAAGATGGCCATGCCCCACCCCTTATTGGTGGGTGAGTAAGAAAATAGGAAGATGAATGAGGAAGATGAAAAAATATTCCCGGGAAAATGTAAATAGGGGTCAATTTTCGCAGACTCTGGTGGTTTCCTCCCCGGGGATAGGTGGGGGGGTTAATTTCCTAAATTGCCTGGATAGGGGGTGCAATATCTCAGAAAATTTCCCGGATAGGGGGTAAAACAAATTCCAACTTCTCCGGAATAGGGGGTCACTTTTGAAAAGGAGTTACGAGCATAGGCCTACCCCTGGTATGGGGAGTTGGGGGCCGGGTACAAACGACCTTTTGATATGAGTTTTGACTTTTGATAGTGGGTATTGATAGAATGATAGTGGCATTAAAAGGTGTTTCTAACTTTGGAAAGATGATAAACACACCTTGGCTTATGTCAGCACATGTCTGTAACACAATTTCACAATATTTAAAGGAGAATCAACCCCTAATTACAAATTTACTTATATTGGAAGGTGTAATATATTCCTACTTGTTGGCCTAAATCATTTTCTAATAAGATAATCAGAAAAGGGTATAAATAAAGATATTCCAACACCCGGTATCGTCTCCTACTCATTTCCATGGGGGCTGCCATTTTCTTGCTGATTTGGATTTGTACATGAACCATTGAGAAATGTTCCAGTCAAGAAGATATTTTGAATCCAAAACCTAAATTGCTTTTCTTCATTACCTAAAATCCCATATGTGACAAAAAATATAAAGTGGGTGTTTACATGTATTATAAAAATTAAATCTTTATAATGATTTTTTAAATTGTCTGGTTTTGCTTAACAAAAATCTATTTTCTTGGGTTTGCCAAACAGAGCAGAACATAATATATGCAGCATGCATTCTGACTTTTCAAGTCCATTATCCGAAATCAGGTGAATGCATAGTTTGCCGCTATAGATGCTCGGGAAGAAGCATCCATAAATTTGAATTAATTTGCTCCGTCCCATGCGTCACAGTATCGAGAAAATAGATTTCTATTAAGCGAATATCGATTTTCAACAGAAATATATAAGGAAATCGTCAGTTTAAAAATAAATTGACATATCTATTCTATATTTTTAATCTCAAACGGGTTTTTAATTTTGAAAGAGGCAATTGAGCATTTGGATTAAGAAAATCTTCATGTACACATAAAAAAAATGGCGGCCCCCATGTACTGCTAGCAGACGATACATGTTGCGAGCAGATGATAAATTTTGCTCAGAAAATCTTGATTCGTATCGATCTCGTAAATTTTGGCGCGAAGCCATATAGTCTAACAAGTAGGAATAAATAACACCTTTGAACACTTTCGTCTGCATTTGTTTAGGTTAATTCTCCTTTAACAGGTCACGCCAAAAAAATAAAAATAAATTAACAATCCTAGCTACGCCACTTGCCCTTTCTTCCCCGTGTGTTTTAATGCATAATTATTCAATTCTCCGATTTATTTTGCACAAATAATGATTTCCTTGTCAAAAGCATTTTTAGATACCGTTTTTTTATATTTTCTACATCTTAGACAAAAGAAAAACGAAAAAACCAGCAAGAGTACATTTTTCAAAAAAAATTCTAAAACGTCTGTTACAAAAGTCTACTCAACACACTCATTCGAGGAAAGCCCCCCCGGTTGTCTCGAAGTGGCGCGTTCATTGAACTTCTCGCTGGGAACGCGTCCATTCGAGATAACCGGGGGGGCTTGTCTCGAAAGGGTGTGCCCGTTCCCGCTCCCATCCCGCTCCCATCCCGCTCCCGCACCCCACCCATTCGAGACAAGCCATGTGTAACTGTAACTGAGTGCCTTTAGTCTAGGCCTAGACTCTTTTAGAGTTTAGGCTTTAGAGTTTAGTTTACTCCATCCCAGGCAGCCCTTTCATTTATATAAATTTTTGTTTCTGAGAAGTATTTATGAGTAGACCTATGAAGGTATGATGATAAGTGTACTTTTTTTTTGTGGATGTTGACTCTTTATCATTTTGGCAAAACCCGGAGAATAGGGGCCGGTCTTTACACTGCGGAGATCGGCAGAGGCAAAAATTAACACATGTACCAAGTTCATAATGAAGTTCAAAACAACTTCCAAATACATTTTAAATCAAGTAATTAATGCTGTGATATATCATATTGACCTCTTGGCTTTCAGATTTGTAGTTGTTTGATGAAAATCATAACGATTTTGGCCAGAAATGGAGTCAAACGCGCAAATGTTTCATCGCTGAATCTGGTGCAAAATCGTCGCCGCCGCTGGGTTACATTTGCTTGCACACGAATGAATACAGCACGCGCAGACCGGCCCCTGTTCTCCGGGTTTGCCATCATTTTTTGGGAAGAGTTCCTTTTGCGACAGCCACCCAAAATGAAAAAAATATATATAAAGGTGCAAAATTTCTATAGATATAGGGTTAGGGTATATATATGTTTTGAACACCTTCGACTTCAACTCGTTCTCGCAGGTACATGTACATCATTAAGTCGGAGGACTGGCAATATCGAGGACCCAGGTTCGATACCCAGCTTTGTCATTTGTCGTTTGTTTCATTTGTTACTAACCGATGTTTTCTCTCTACAGAATTGGAAAAGGCAGAGGAGACAGAGAAACAGAGACAGAGAGATTTTTACTCAACCCATCAAAAATATCGCCCTCTTTTAGAATGTTTGCTATAGTTGGATTTGAGCAATTTTAGGTGGCTGTCGCAAGAGGAACTCTTTCCAATAATTCTCATGAGGATTTTCCATTTACATGAGGCAACTGGATGTGTGTCTTTACTAGTTGCTCACTGTACCCTTGACATGCGCAAGGTACGATAATACGCCAGCAGCGGACTGTACATGTCCTGAGAAGAAGACACCCTTAATGCAACGTAACTGAAATTTAAATGTTCACTGATAAAATATTTATGCGAACTTACTTATAAATTCATTAATGGCAATTTATTTTCTTTTGAAGGTATTTAAATCCATATTGCAAAATATTTGTGCTTCAGACTGTACAATATTTTCTTAGTGTGGGGTGCTGAAGCAGGGGCAGCTTTACATGTACATGTAAGTTAGGGGGTGATGGAGCATTTACTGCTGCTGCACCCTGGCTCTGGAACTCTCTATCCACTCAATTAAAATGTCACCAGCTGAAAAATTGTAAACAAAACCACAACAGTTATTAGATTTGAAAAGGGGCATTTATCAGAAGGGGAAAGGGGTACTTTTAGAAAAAAAAAGTTGCTCCTATCCAGAAATTTTGTTTTGGGATGGAAAGTTGAATTGTAACTCTTATTGGTGTAAAGTACTCCTCCTTATTATGTGGGAATTTAATGCAGCAATTAAAAAAGTGAAAAGGGATCCAAATATACCCAAGTCTACCCAATATGTCAAAACAAAAGACCCTATTTGATGTAGGCCAATGACTAATTTTTTTTTCAGTTCTAAATAAAAACATGTGGATTTGTTATAATGACCATTGTCAATTGTGCAATTCCAACTACAGAAACAACGTGTGTGTGTGTGTGTGTGTAATTGGGTTTTAACAGACGTGTATCAATCAGAAATGATTATTTACGTCTGGGACCGACCTTTAACGTCACCATCCGAAAGACGTGACTCAGTCTCGAACCTGGGTCCGCTGAATCAGTTTATAACTTCCACTGGTAGCTGGATTACAGGCGCACGCCACAACGCCCAGTTTAACACAACAATTAAACAATTAAACAACAATTAAACAACAATTAATTTTACATATATTATTGACAAGAATAAAACAAAAAGTGATGGTGACTGGTGACCCCTGTAAATGAGAGTCACAGTGCTTAGTCATTGTCTAAACTCAAAACATGTAAATGTATATTTTCTCGCTAAAAATGTGGCTAAATAGGCTGCATATTCAGTAGATCCACAAGATATGACAAGTAAATTGTTCATTTACCCAGGGCTTGATATTAACAGGTATGGTACATGTATTTACCCCGCATCCCCAAATTGTTGCATTGTAAATGGGCTTGGTGTGCACCGATACCCAATGCTTTCTTTAGTTCTGTACGAGAAACAAGGATAACCCCCGGGGTGCATGTCCCATTGAGACCTGTACATCATCCGCGTAAATCACTTTCTGAAAATCACCCTAAACGGGATTGCAATAGCAGTAATTTTGATACAATAAACAGGTCAATCCGTTTAACATCTCTGATTTTTATACCCTTTCCGCGGATCTTCTTATCACCTCTGAATTTGATTCCTTTTTCTTTGCTGTTTTTGATACCCTAAACTCGTAACCTGGGTTACGCGCGTAATGCTGAAAAAGTACCTTTTTAAATCCGTTTTTGTGTACAGGGACGATGTACAGGCCTCAATGAGACATGCCCCCCCCCCCCCCCCCCCCCCCCCCCCCCCCCCCCGGATAACCAACCAAACATACAAAACCAAACAAAAATTGTACATGCTTGATTTACCTTTTTTAAGATGGCTGGCTTATAATTAGAACAGACTCATTAAAGAATCACACCTGTCAATGTGTGAGCCAGTAGTCATGGTTACTACAATGCTTCTGCAGAACTAATGATTTATGCATACCAGAGGATGTATATGAATATTTGTATCTTGCATTAAAGGGATACCCAAAAGTTGGAAAATTCTTTTTTCGTATTAAAAAAAAAGAATTTAAGTGTTATGACAACAAAATTTATATGAATATAATAATAATAATAATATTGGATATTTATATAGCACTCATATTCACCATGAATGGTGTTCAAGGCACTCCAACATAATCCCGGCTCTAGATAGGCTTCCAAGTTTGGCGCTCACAGCATTCAAGGAATTCATTCCTGCCAGTACCTATTTAACACCTGGATAGAGAGTGGCAAATGTAGATTAATGTCTTGCCAAAGGACAGTAGTGCTGCGCCGGGGTTCGAACCACAACCTTCCCATCTCCAGTCAACTGTTTAAACCACCCGACTACGTCCCCTCTATCTGTCACATAAATGAATTTTTAAAGGAAATAGTGAAATTTTCAAGCCTGCAGAGCACTGGTGAATGGCCTCAAATGTTTTCATTTGTAAGCCAGATACCCTACACAAGCGAGCCTCCTTACTTGCAGCAAATGGTGTAAAGGCTGGATGATCATTACTGGTTTATGTGTTAAAGGAGAATTAAACCCCCAAAATAAATGCATTTTAATAGCAGAAAAATCAAAGAAGCAGATATCAGTGAAAGGTTGAGTTTTATGTTTTATGTTGACGAGGATGCCTCAGCCAACCCCTAAATGGGGGATCTAAGGAAGTGAATAGAAGCGAAAGACAAAGGGTCTTTGGAACGGTGGAACTATACCCAGCTGAGCGAAAAAACATGGTCTAAGGAGCTATGGGACTTAGTATGGGGATTCTATAGTGCATGCACAAGCAATTGAATGGACGTACGTATGCGAGAGTTATAGGGAATGGGGCGCTTAGGGGGGTGGGGGAAGGGAGAAATATGAGCACTTTTGTTCCTTGAGAACGTACGAGAATGGTGGTCTTCTAAGCAGCACATCCCTGTACTACAATATATGCAAGTTACCCCCCTCCCCCCCCCCCCCCCCCCCATGGAGATATCTCTTTGTGGTTGTGCTGTTTGTTTTAAACCTTGATAAAGGGAAGAAAATCAGACAGTGTGAGAATATAGAGTACCGAAGTGTGACGTCATACCGGCCAAGTTGTCAAGGTTGCTGGTTCCAAACAATTTTGTGCTGAACAATGGCGTGGTGATTGCACCAGCTCTAAACAGTGAATTTGCCCTGCTCCAACCTGTTGCTTGAATGATTTTGCGGTGAACCTCATGTGCGGGTTTTGTTGTTTGGAACCAGTAACCTGGACGGGCGAATATGACGTCGGCACTTCGGTACTCTATAGGCATGCCATGTGCACAACTATGGAAACGAGTGTGAATAAATGTGATGTTTAGCTGTTGTACATGTACATGTATGCCTTGCCTTGCCTTGCCTTGATACCTTAGACGTTAGTCCATAGGGGCAACTATGTAGTCTGCTCAACCAATCTTCTCTATCCATCCCGGCACTCCGCCTTTCTCAAGACGTCTTTCAGTTCTAGGCCTGTCCACTCCGTGATGTTGTTTCCCATCTCTTTTTCTGTCTGGATACAAATCTGTGTGGACATACCTTTGGAGAGCTTACTGCAAACAATCATGTGATCACGTTTACATGTACGTCACATTACACAACCTTTCGTGAATTCTAAGCCCAAATTCATTTGTGAAATATCCCCTCTTATTGGCGAAGTGTCTGGTCCAGTTTCAGGCGTGGATCCAGAGGGGGGGGGGGGGGGCGCAAGGGGAGTGCGCCCCCTGTTTTGTCTGACAAAGTATGCCCCCGGACCCCCTAGATGACGAAGCCAAACGGAGGGTTCCTCAGTGTGCGCCCCCCTTTTTGAAATGCCCCTTTGGATTCACCAGCTTTTCGCCGCCGCCGCCGCCGCGTCACATTCTTGTGTGCGCTCTAGCGGTCACATTTCTCGACGAATTTTTTTCAGACTTCCTGTGGACGTGTATCTTGGTAAAATCTGGACCCCTATAGTTTCTGGTGATGCTGCCCCCGGTGTTCCGTCTTTTATAGGGTAAAAGGCCATATTTTGGGGGATAGTTTGTGTGCGCTCTAGCGGTCACATTTCTCAACGGATTTTGTTCAAATTTTGTATGAAGGTGTCTCTTGGTAAAATCTGGAACCCTATAGATTTTGGTGATGCTGCCCCCAGTGTTCCGTCTTTTATAGGGTCAAAGGTCATATTTTGATAGATGTCTTGTGTGTCACATTTCTCGACGAATTTTTTTCAGACTTCCTGTGGACGTGTATCTTGGTAAAATCTGGACCCCTATAGTTTCTGGTGATGCTGCCCCCAGTGTTCCGTCTTTTATAGGGTAAAAGGCCATATTTTTGGGGATAGTTTGTGTGCGCTCTGGCGGTCACATTTCTCAACGGATTTCATTCAAATTTTGCATGAAGGTGTCTCTTGGTGTAATTTAAAAACCTATAGTGTTTGGTGATGCTGCCACCAGTGTTCCGTCTTTTATAGGGTCAAAGGTCATACTTCAGGGCATGGCGGGAGTGCACTCTGCAGGCCACATTTCTCAACGGATTTTGTTCAAATTTTGTATGGAGATGTATCTTGGTATATGTTTAATTTTTGGTGATGCTGCCCTCATTGTTCTGTCCTTTATAGGGTCAAAGGTCATTTTTCCATTTCTTGCACTCTTACTTCTGCATTTCTCGACGGATTTCGTTCAAATTTTGCATGAAGGTGTCCCTTGGTGTAATCTAAAAATCTGTTCTTTTTGGTGATGCTGCCACCAGTGTCCCGTCTTTTATAGGGTCAAAGGTCATACTTCAAGGGATGGCGTGAGTTCACTCTGCAGGCCACATTTCTTGATGGATTTCTTTCAAATTTTGTATGGAGATGTATCTTGGTATAATCTACACATCTTTACTGTTTGGTGATGCTGCCCTCATTGTTCTGTCCTTTATAGGGTCAAAGCTCATTTGTCCCTTTTGTGCACTCTTCTGCATTTCTTGACGGATTTCATTCAAATTTTGTATGGAGATGTATCTTGGTATAATCTACACATATTTAATTTTTGGTGATGCTGCCCTCATTGTTTCGTCCTTTATAGGGTCAAAGGTCATTTTTCCATTTCTTGCACTCTTACTTCTGCATTTCTTACTTCTGCATTTCTTGACGGATTTCGTTCAAATTTCGCATGAAGGTGTCTCTTGGTGTAATCTAAAAACCTATAGTTTTGGGTGATGCTGCCACCAGTGTTCCGTCTTTTATAGGGTCAAAGGTCATACTTCAGGGGATGGCGTGAGTGCACTCTGCAGGCCACATTTCTTGATGGATTTCTTTCAAATTTTGTATGGAGATGTATCTTGGTATATCTCTCAACACATTTCTTTCAAATTTTATATGAAGATGTGTCTTAGTGAAACCTACACATCTAATTTCTTTTGTTTGAGGGAGGGGATGGGGGAGGGTCTTTGTCCCTCCTTCAAATCGCTGCCAGTGCCGGGGGATACATTTAGCATTGCGCGGCCCCAGCAATGCACATTTCTAGTTATTATTATTATTATTATTTCACAAACGTTACTCCCTACCCTTCGTGATTAGCTTAGTATTCACGAAAGATCGTGACGTGAACGTGATCACACAAGGGTTTGGAGATGATTAGGTGGTCTTAAAGACCTCAGCCTGACCGAATTTTGAAATATACACTTTATTCATCCATGGGGAGCTATATATTTTCTGAACAAATTGAAACCAACTTCATGAGATTCCGTTTCCTGTGGAATGAGTAACAGCGTCCCGAATGTTGAGCCCCAGTGGTTTTTCTGACGAGGGCCCCGTCTCTGAGGAACGCTACTTTGCGGGGGGTGAAAATTTGATGACAACATATCGTGTAGACGCACTCGGAGCTGTATACATGACATGTCGTCACACGTCTAGCGACCCCCTGCAGTTTCCTCTGTTGTTATGCCATTGGGAGGGGGCGGACCAAAAAAAATTATATTTTTTATTTTTTATGGATAAACGGAGACGAAAATTTATGAATACCCAGGGTAAATTATATTCTTTGTTTACTAAGCTTTACGTCAATATATGGTTGTTTTGGGTCAGGCTGAGGTCTTTAAGCCTTACTTTCATTTGATAAAACGCTTCATTTCCTCCGCTCAATGAATCCGACCAGTAATAAACATGGTGGTCCTCGCTGTTTAGTTGTAAACATGACATATCTCTAATAGGTCTTAATAGCATCAAATTTTTTTACTTTAGTGAATACATGTGTCTTTTCAAAAATGTTTACGTAAAGATGAATTGCCATTTGTTTGATCCAATTTCACATAAAGTGGGATAAAGATGTTTAAATATAAGGTTGATGCCGATCTGTAGATTGTAAAGTTTATTTTTTGTCTTGCTTGCGTACGGAGCAGCATCCCTTTAGTGCCGAAACCTTTGATTTTTCACCAAGCCCCGATAATTGCGCAATGCAGGCGAGACTGTCCTGGGAATTTCCCTAGTTTTTCTTAATTTGTCTTTAAATCTTTTAAGATTTAAATGTTAAAACATTTATCTCCCTCTCAATATGTTTTCCTGTCCCATAAATCCCACACATGTAAGCCATGAACCGAACCTACATGTTTATTGTTTGATTGAATTTATTAACAACACATCACATAAATGACAGTATATTATGAACAGTCACACAATGTACTAAAGAATAATAATTGTACATGAATACATATATACATAACAAGTAAAAGTAATAGACATGTTTAGAAAAAAATGAGAGAATTTTGATAAGGTGATGAAATATTGGTATGATGTTAAGATAAAACTAAGATTAAGAATATAATTTATGACTACATTAGGCTACGAATTTTGCTGACAGCAAAAAAAAAAATCAACACCAAAAGTAATTCCTTTTCCCTTTTTTTTATTAAGATATTAGCTTTGAAGCTTGACAACGCAGTGTCAGTGACAGTGATAATAAAATATTGCACAAATGAAATACGAGAACTGTAAATGAATTGACATGTCAATAGATTTAAGTTTTACATAGATATAAAAAATGATACTAGAGAGATATGACTAAAAGTCCACGAAAAATTGCTTCCATTAATTTAGAGTTCAGAGTTCAATTAAAGTTGAAAGTCTAGAAATGGCTGGCTATTTACGACTACATTAGGCTACAAATGTTGCGGACAACAAATAAAAAAATCCATACCAAAAGTAATTCCCTTTTCCCTTTTATTATTAAGATATTAGCTCTGAAGCTTGACAACGCAGTGTCAGTGACAGTGATAATAAAATATTGCACAAATGAAATACGAGAACAGTAAATGAATTGACATGTCAATAGATTTAACATTTACATAGAAATAAAAAATGATACTAGACAGATATGACTAAAAGTCCATGAAAAATTGCTTCGATTAATTTAGAGTTCAGAGTTCAATTAAAGTTCAAAGTCTATAAATGGCTGGCTGTAACTTACGACTGGCGTAGCGAGGTCATGAAGACTTTTAAGGAAGAATACTGAAGGGCGCTCGACGAGGGTCGGAGACGAAAGGGGCTCACGAGATGATCGCTCGGAGACATGATGTAAAAGACCGCTCATACGGGACTAAAGAGTCGCAGGTCCATGATGGATGAATAGATAGATGAACAGCTGCAGGTCCGCGGGACGGTGAGTTGCCCGAAGATGGACCGAAGATGGACCAATGTTCTGAGAACCAGTGAGTCGGGACTCGGAACTGAAGAATAGCACGAGTTCAGAAGACGTGATGAAGCAGTGAGTCGTTCGTCGTTGAGGAGGAACAAAGTCATGCTGATGATGAGGAGTTTGTAACTAGCTATGGCCACCAAAACGGATCAGTTTTGAAGGTAGACTGAGACTACTGCTGACGGTAAATCACAACCAGAGAAGCTTGAAGAGATGAAGTGAGAAGTTGACTTGACGACATGATGGATGGGATATGATGCCTCAACTGTAGCTGGTGCGGGAGTGAAGGCAAAATCCAAATGCAAAACGCGAGGTGAAAAGGGCGCACTGGCGAGAGAAAAATCCAACGCTGATTGGTTGACCGCAGTGAAATAAGGAGATTGATGATTGGCACACGATCGCGTAAAATTGGACGCGATATAAACAGATTGATGATTGGTCAAAATTCCCAAGACAGGAAAAACATGAATAAACATAGCTTGTCTAGACATGACGTAATGGGAAATAACGGTAGGTTGAAAAACAAGTTCAAACTGGTTCTAAAAAGTGAACTTGCATGAAAACATAATGGTAGCCATTTGGGATATTTTTGTGAAATTCAAAACGTAAGTCGCTACATATGTATACATATACATGTAACATATATATAGATCTCTAAAGGCTACATTAGGTGGACAGTTTTTGTCTTATTTCTATGCTCAACTGTCCGCCTAATGTAGGGGGTGCTGTTATGACGAAATAAACCGCATTGTTGTTCCCACCTAATGTACCCTTTAGTAATATACATATACATTCAAATACATATACATATACATACATTAATGATATGTAGTCATAGATCTACATAAAGTTAAACGTACATGACAATGTAATATAGATGTACTAATACTGAGGTGAAGTTGTTAATTGGAACTAGAAGTTAGCACAAGTGCTAGTCGAGCCTAGTCCCATTCTTTTGGCAAGATGTTTTGTTGGTTTTTTTTTCAGTACCTACATGTACAGTTTTTATCTTGTATGTAAATTTATGTACATATATATTTTGAAAGGTTTTACATTTCTTACACAGAAAACAAGAGCAAAAAAACGACTAGTTGTTTTTGTTTTTTCAAACAATAATTACGATAATTTACACAAGAGAGAGAGAGAGAAAAAAAATCTTTAAACAACTGAAATCACTGTTGTGTGCATGAGGTGTAACAGAGAAGTGAAAATTGTTTCAGGTATAACACATTCATAATACAGATATGTGTATTAGTAGTAGTAAAGAAAACAGAGAAATATAGATAAGTAAAAGTAGATGCAAATAAACAAATGTTTAGGCTCAAGCCTAAGCTATATAGATCACCAATCAAATGTAGGAGATAGAAGGTATAAAGATAAAAGGTACATTTTGCGTTTACAACATCATTTACAATGAAGGTAGTTGGAAAGTTCTCTATAAAAGACTGACCTTGAAGTTTTTAATCTAATTTCATCTGGAA
Source organism: Heliocidaris erythrogramma (assembly GCA_025617745.1). Lineage (NCBI taxonomy): Eukaryota > Metazoa > Echinodermata > Echinoidea > Camarodonta > Echinometridae > Heliocidaris > Heliocidaris erythrogramma. The sequence goes on along the minus strand of CM046869.1, from coordinate 4,919,487 downwards.
GAGCATTCCACAGTTTTGTACCAACAGAGATGCAAAACTGTCCTTGCCTTGTCTTACATTGTGGTAAATAGAGTAAGCCACTTTCTTTCCCCCTCGTTGCATATCTGTGCTGTATGATCTGACAATAATCCACTAAAGAGTGTGGTAATATACCTTTCACCAGATCATACATAAATGTTGATACAAGAAGTTCATGAAGTTGAAAAATATCTAATATTCCTAGACTTTGGAAAAGAGGTTTGGAGTCTGTTCTAAATGGACTAAAAGTAATTGCTCTCATTGCCATTTTTTGACAAAGATATATACAGTTGAGATTGTTTTTGTAAGTACTCCCCATACCTCTATTCCATATGAGACATGAGGCTGTATAAAAGTCTTATATAATAACACTAGTATATTTTTTGGAATAAAATGTCTTAACTTAAACAGAATGCCTACTTTCTCTCGAATGCACTTGTTTATTTTCTGAATATGTTCTTTCCATGAAAGGTGACAATTAATTTGAATGCCTACAAATGGTGCAACAGAGACCTCACTAATGTGTGATCCTGATATATTCTCACAGATCCTTTCTGATGTGTTGTTCTACCTTTTGATTTTATAACCATACATGTATAACTCGTTTTCTGTAGGTTAATTGTGACTTTATTTGCATAACACTATTCCTGGACATTTTCTAAATGTTCACTTACTATTTCTAAATCAATTTCTTTTTGTTTAGTATTAAAAGTATGAAATAGGTTCGAGTCATCAGCGAATAATCTGAAATTGAAAATGTTTGTGGAGTTAGGTAAATTGTTAATATAAATTAAATATAGTGTTGGTCCAAGCACGGAGCCTTGAAGAACACCACAAGTTATATTTAATTTCACAGATATCTCATCCTTGTATTATATAAACTGGGATTGTTTATACAAATAGTCTTGAAACCATTTCAAAGCTATTCCACGGATTCCATAATGTGACATTTTTAAAGGAGAATTCTGTGGTTAATAGTATCGAAAGCCTTTTGAAAGTCAATAAAGATACCAAGTGTTACTCTACCTTCATCCAAGTATTGCAATAATGTATTTGCAAGATTAATCAAAGACAATTTAGTGCTATGTTTCTTACGGAAACCATACTGATGCTGAAACAGGACATCATTCGTTCCCAAAAATTCAATTACCCGGTTATTATTTTTTCAAAGATTTTTCCCAGTACTGGTAGAACCGAAATGGGTCTGTAATTGCCAGGGAGATTTTTTTTGTCCCTTCTCGTAAATAGGTGTCACCTTTGCTACTTTCAAAGCATCTGGAAATTTTCCTTTTTCTATAGAAAGATTGAAAATATGTGTTAATGGACTTGAAATGTATAGTGCAGCATCTTTCAACAATCTTGTAGGTAAATTATCATAGCCACATGGTTTTTTTTGTGTCTAAAGTCTGCAATTGGCACTTTACTTCATTCATAACAACTGGTTTTAAAAATAGTGAGTTTTCTGTTTTATTTCCTAAAGATTCGGTGAAGTCAGAATGAACATTTGGTATTTCGTTGGCCAGCTTTGGACCTATGTTTACAAAAAAATTGTTGAATTTGTTTGCTATATCACTATCAGATGTTATCACTCTATTTTGTCCATGGTCTGATATTGTTAATTTTCTACATTAGTCACTTTCATTTCTTTTCCACCATTCAGCAACTCAGTGATGGTTTTCCATGTTTTACAAGTATCTTTCTTATTACAGAAGAAGAGGTTACTATAATATTGTCTCTTTGCATTTCTTAAGACTGAAGTTAAAACATTTCTGTACCTCTTGTATTGTTCCTCATCTTTCCGTTTACATTTTGATACCTTAAGTTTAGAATACAATTTGTGCTTCTTGTTGATTGATTTTAGAATACCCTTTGTCATCCATGGTTTTTTACCAATATTTTTACCCTTTTTCTTGGAAGTTAATGACACAATTGGTGCATGCCTGTCACAGACTTGCCTAATCATGTCACAAAATACAGAGTATGATTTATTAAGTTCTGTACAACCACTAACAAATTTCCAATCTATTTTATCTAGATCTTCATGAAAATTGTGAACATCATAATTTCTAAAGGTGCGAAATACCAACTTCTTGTTTTTTGTTTTATTTGCATTTGTGAGATGCTCAAAAGCAACAAAGATGGGGAAATGGTCTGAAACATCAGTTTCTATAACTCCAGCATGAATAGGAGAAATTATAATAATACACATGGTCAATAAGAGAGGAAGTTGTTTTAATAGTCACTCTGGTTGGTGAGGTAATGAGTTGCTGTAGACCCAAACATTGCAAAGAAGTTAGAAATCATTCAGCTTTCACATCTATTCCTTCATCATGAAGAACATTAATGTTAAAGTCTCCAAGTAAAACTACATTTTCTTTATCAACTTTTAACCCCTCTAAAGTTCTCATTAAGCTGTTTTGAAATTGGTCTATATCAGTATTGGGCTTCCGATAAATGATACCTACAATAGTTTTCCTACCATTAAAAATAGTTTCTAACCAGAGACTTTCTGCATTACTTACTTCTTGGTTCAGAATGATATACTCTAATGAGGAACAGATATATGCTCCTACTCCCCCACCTCTTGATCCACCTGTTCTACATTTTACTTCAAGGACATAATCATTCAAACATAACATATCCTTATTTGGAACGCTCCACACTTCTGGTAAGGCAATGATATCAAACTTTGTTTTTAATGTATCGTCATATAACAAACTAAAATTTTCAAAATTCTTATTAAGAGATCTGATATTAACATGCGAGACACTGAATGAACATAACATTTGTTGTGACAAAGTGCTTATTGAATACAGGAGGGCTTACATGTACATTACACGACTGAACTGCGTTAGCATTATCTTCATTAAACTAATGTCTAACATTAAATTTTATTTGATGGGACATGTTCTTGCATGAAACGAGGCTTACAAACTGTTAGTTCATATAATGAAGTTTGAAGTTTTGGTAATTTATGCTATCCAATCCAACATCAAACAGGTCGTCAGGAGAGCCAATTGTTTTGAAAGTGTCATCTGTCAATTTACACACAATGTGCGTAGTAACTCATTTGACCGTGGAGCTCGTTTTAGCTGCTTTTAGGACAGCAAACCTCATGGGAGTGATATCCTCGTTGATATAGACACCATTCATTTCCCCTTTCAGTCTATAACGGCCAGCATACATGCGGTCGCGCTTACTCTTGGAGGAAAATCGTACCAAAATCTGGCGCGACTTTCCTCTCACTTTTCTTCCCGATACGATGGCATGACGAGATGTCCTGACTTGATAGTGTAACACCTGCCTTTTCTGCCACTTTTATTTTTCCCAGCAACATCTCCTCGTTTTCTTCCTCCTCCGTTTTGCCACTTTCTTCTGTCTCCTCCCCCTCCTTTACACCAGCGATGCGGAGATTGTCCCGCCTCAGCTGCTGCTCTAGCTCGTCTGCAGTCGGAGGAGGTGGGGATTAACCTCCTGCTTCACTGCAGAAAGGCAGACATCCTTCACTGCAGTGATGATTGCCGCGATGGCTGCCTCCACCGCTGCTTTAACAGCCTTTGTTAGAAGACCTGCAACCTCTCCTCTTTCTCCAACCTTAACATCTTGGAGATGGTTTTCGATGTCAGATGCTGTTATACAGAAAATTCTGTTTTGTGTATCTTGATTCTTTTTTGCTTGCTTATTTTTGGGAGGATTTAGTTTTTGAATGATTTTTAAAGGGAAAGTCCAACCTGGTATTAAGTTCCTTTGAATAAATAAAGAAAAAGTGAGAGAAACAGATTAGTGAGAATTGAGCAAAATCCGATAAGAAATAAAAAAGTTATGACATTTTGAAGTTGTAATCTATCAAACACAAGTTGGCAACTTGGTGACGTATCTTGTGAGCTCTTCTCCTATTTGCTCAGTATAGAAAATCTCATAAATATTTTTTTTCTTAGTTTTTGATGAAGGAATAGATTTTTGTGGTTTTGTGTTAAAATTCATGAGCAACGGTTATATCTAATACCCTTTTCATATAAGGGGTAGAAATGGTCTTAGTACGAACTTAGCCATGATACCAAAGCTAGTATGAAAGCTATCAGCATCAGTAAACCCGTTTTTAGTCAGGACTATATTAAAGCGGACTTCTTGATCTACTTCTTGAACAGGGTTGAATCCCGACTAAGCCATGACAGGAAGTGGGTTGACTGACTTGTACATGGAAATACCTTAATATGAACGCTATCCGCACTAAGTGATGCAGACCAGCATAAGGAAAGATAGAAGGAAACCGAAGAATAACATGAGGAAAGATAGAAAGAGAAGAAGAAAGAAGGAAAAAGAAAGAATATCATGAGGAAAGATAGAATGAGAAGAATTAAGATAGATAAAATAAAGAATAACATAAGATAAAAAAAGATAAGGATAAAAACAAAGAATAACATAAAGATAGCAAGTAAAGAAGATAGAAGAACAAAACGAACCTTATAGAGAAGGGGGGGGGGACAGCAGAAACCATGGAAACAAATGCGCAAGCTGATGCGATGCAGTCTTGCTGCTGTAACACACGGGCGTAGACACGCATAATTATCCATTGTTAGTGGGGGGGGGGGATGATCTATTCATCATCCCCCCACTAACAATAGAAAGTGTGTTCGTATCTATACAACTCTGTAACATGAATGCTATTAGGTCTTATAGAAGCGGATCTGTTGACACCGACTAAGCCTGGACTAAGCCCACTTTGGCAGCGAATATGAAAACGGTATTAGGTGCATGGTTTGTAGATATGTTGGGGATTAGTGGATAAGTCTCCGACTGTTAACCACGAGGTCCGGGGTTCGAATCCCACCGCAGCACTAGTGTCCTTTGGCATGACGTTAATCATCATTTGCCACTCTCCACCCAGGTGTTAAATGGGTACCCGGTAGGATGTGAAAGTTAATGTTTGCTTAGCAATGTAAGCGCCATGGCCCATTGCTGAAATACTCCCCAGGGAGGGTGGAGCATGTGCATACATTGTGTGAGGGCAATCCAGAATCCGATGACCGGGGTAGTAATATATCTGTAGAGCCCTTAGAGACATCACCGATGTATTAGGCGCTATATAAAAGCGAAAAATTATATTATTATGATTGAATATTTTCTGTAGAGAAAATGGAAATGAATAATCTTTGGGGTAGAGGGCATATGGAAGAGGAGCTCGCAAGATACAAGACGGTGTTGTCAATGTGTGTTTGATTGATCACAACTTCAAAACATTCTTATTTCGGATTTTGCTCAAACCTTCACAATTTCGAATGCTTTTGGGTTAAACAGTGGCTTATCATTTTATGACTGTCAAGAGTTGTATGCTTCAAATATGTTTGTATCAGCTATGTTAAATTAAATTTTGAAAAAAATATACATGAATCACCTTCCCTGTCATAAAATATCTTTATAATTATAAAAGCTCTTTATATTGGGTATTCTCTTTTGATAAACTCTCTGTAGAATATTCAAGAATCTTTAGTGCATGTGACCCATAGCACCATACGTCCGTGGACAATACAGCTATTTATGGAAGTAGGACCTGGTTCAACCTTTACATTTTTGATTCATAATTCAGCCTTGCTGACAAGGCTAGTCTGTGTGTAATACACCTGCTCCGTGCCTGTATTGACTTCAGGTCTGTTTTGATTTCAGTTGTTGCCAAGAGTACCGGATACACTTTTTTTTTCAGAGAAAGAAAAGGTCTGGCAAAAATAAATCTGTCTCGATGCTCATAAGAATGCTGTTCAGGTGACGATCATTTCATTATTTAGCAGCAGGTATTTAAAGTTGACAATGATCTGGAAGGGTGAGATATTTCTTGAATTTCCATTTTCAAACCTGTGTTGAAAATGTCTGTATATTGTGTGTCTATTCATTAAAACTCAAGATATGGGGAAATTTTGAATATTTATTCTGTATAAAGAAAATGAGGAGTAGATCTTAATGAAGTGTTAAACCAGCTTGTGAAGTGATCTTAAGAATTTGAAATAATTCATAAATTTCTTATTATTCATCTCAGTTTGGGCTGAACTTTTGCAGACACATTTTTCAAAGTTTTCTGCTTTTCTTCTAATTAGCCTTGTATCATGGTGAACTTTACTTTTATTGAAATGATTGTTTGATTGTAGTGTCTACATTGTATTTGAATTTCAGACGGTCACTTTTTTGTTGAGCCCTGCATGTAGGCTACATGCAAAAACAGTGAAACCTGCTTTAGTGAACACTCATGTAGAATGGCCACCTGTCTGTGAAGGCCACGTTTCTCTTTCGGGAGTATTTGTCATCAAAACTTGTACTTGAATTATTGTAAAAGACCATCTGCTTCTAAATACCACTTTTCTTTTTTCCCTTGCATGGTCTTTGCATGTAGTTTGACGGTATTTGTATTTTTTCAAATTCAAATTCAAATTCAATTCGGTTTTATCTAATCTCGGCTAAAAGTCCGAAGACTAACAATGCGAGTTTACAGATATGTCATATATTCAATTATTATTTTTTAAAAACAGCTATATTCAAATGCATATATACAAACATACAAAATGGGGAAAATATATATCAAAATAGGTATACATGTATATACTTAACCACATCGAATGATAACTTGCATTTTCCTAAGCAAATCTTAAACCTGGGGCCGGACCTGACTAGCACTTGTGCTATTTTCTGGTTCCATTTTACCATTTTTTCTCCCTTGTATTTGCCATGATCTAATTATATAATGTTTTCCTGTAAATATTGTAAATATAATGTACTGCATCTTGTTATTGGTAAATAAATACAATCAATCAATCAATGAATCACATTAAAAGCATTGAAAATAAAGATGCAAAAACAATAATTACTATGTCAAGTGAATGTACTGAACAAAGGATTACTGTCATCATTACATGAGATAGGCAGTAATAATAAACAAATGAAAAACAAAGAGATAAATGAAGTTGATTAAGTATTACGTTAAAAAACAGTTAATACTAAGCAATAAAAAGTTCAGGCATTCATAAATACTTAAAATTGAAAAATTTAGAAAAATGGACTCATGGCAGTATGCTGATGCTGATCACAAGTGTGATGTGAGTACAGTAATATTCTAATGCAACATATTAGATTAAAATTTAACATATTGCATATAGAGGAATTTGAAAGTCTTTGGATACATGTATCATTGGTTACAGTATATGACAAGAAAGCTGTTGAGAATTTCTTACTAAACTACATTTTCGTAGTGCAGATTGAAGTGCTGATGAGAGGTGTTAATCTTTACAAGCAATCAGTTGTTCCAACATTTAACAGGATACTGAATGGGCCTTCCATGTAGCATTCAAAGTAATTATTGAGTTTGTAGATTCTGGTTGCTAGGATTGATCTGCATGACACACCACGGATTGGATGACTCTCCTCCGCTTGTGTCGCGTTTTTCTGATATTGATTTCAAAGGGTGTCATTAGCTTCTCGTGTTAACTGCAGTGTTGATCGTAACAAATGGTATCACATCATCCGTTAGGCCATTGGGTTTGGCTTTGTAGCGTTGGCTGTTACAAGTGCTAGCACACCTTCTGTTAGGCCATTTGGTTTGTTGAGTTGGGCGTAACTAACGGCATTGCACCTTCCGTTAGGCCATTGGGTTTGGCTTTGTAGCATTGGCTGTTACAAGTGCTATCACACGTTCTGTTAGGCCATTTGGTTTGTTGAGTTGGTCTTAACTAAGGATGTAACACCTTCTGGAAGGCCATACCGGACTGCTATCTATAAATATATAATGACCAATGCATACCTTCTGTCATCTTCTATCAAAAGGTTTTACCCGAATAATCTTACTCAAATAATTATATTATGTTTCAAATTCACTACTTACATGTTTAACTACATGCTAAAGCCAGGGTAATAATGGAGTGTCAGGAGTCTCATGTGTGACAGACAAGAACTCACTAAATATTACTATTATTATTAAAGACTAATGTGCAGGTAAATATTGTTGAGCAAAGGCCTGAATGTAATTGCTAAAATATAAACTTAACTATGATGATAAAAACCTCATGATATGATAGCTTCAGTGGGGTAACCTCGCTAGTCATAATGACCGCTATTTATATAAGGACCACTTATTCACAAGGACCGCTATCCATAACGCGTGACTAAATGAATAGCGTTCTTTCTAAATAGCGAGGAAACCGTAGACAAATTACCTCGCTATTCATAAGGACCTCCATTCATAAGGACCACTATTCATATCTATTCATAAGGACCGCTATTCATAACGCGTGTTAAATGAATAGCGGTCCTTATGAATAGCGAGCGGACCCCGCTTCAGCTGCTGACAGTAAGGCTAAACTGGTATTTACAACAAATGGCTGTTATGGCTTTATTGCAGGCAGCTGTATGTTTTTACACCTGAGATTATTGACTGTTAGCGTAGGAACGTGTTCATCAGCAACGTGGTCCTGTCATTTTATTGATTGGCCCGTTTCATTGCCGGATGTTTTATCAGGAATATTGCTCTCCAGTAATTACAGTTTTGGAAGGTGAAGGCTTTTTAGAGTCAAGCTTTTACATTGATGGAGGCTTGGGTTTATCCATGTATTGATCGGTTGAATCAAGGATTTGCTTATTAAACTCGTTAGTTCTGTCTCATTTGTTGACTAATATCTTGCGTGAAATATTTGTCCAACACATGATAGCTTTTAAATTCTAATTAGTTATGTACAGTATGTGCATTGGATATGCTTTGTATTATGCTTGTGTAGTTGCATTATTTCAAACCTATGATTTTGAAGACAAATATATGTAATTCAACTAGTATATTGAATGGGATATTGTTTGATTGTATGCAGTTTTGGTATAATTATTACTCTTTATGTTTGGAAATTTGTCTGTGTGCATAGTAATGCATACATGTATACAGAATTTTGTATTTTACACTGTACGTCTGCAGAAGTTAATGTAGATACAATTATACCTATGTAGGTCATGTACATGTGTGAATGTAAAAATATTTCTGTTCATTTCAAATTATAAAGTATGTCTGATTTTTATGTGATTGACATTTAAAAAACTTTTCTTTTGTTGAAAGGATCTATCTGTTGATATGTTGCCGAGAGACAGAAGGGCGTAAGCTCGAATATTTTTACATAGAGTGAACACTCTATATGTCTATAGTGTTGCTCATTCGATAATATTAGTGCAGTCTTTTTTTTTTGTTGCTATCATGAGCAGAACAGAGATGTAAAATATTATTGCCAATTTAAGGCAAGGATTTGAAATGCTAAAGGGAATATGATATCTCCTCAAGATCTACCTCATTAGACTGTTCAGTCTACTCAACTTACAACCTCACTGTATTTATGGGTAAATGCCTTTCTCTTATTGTTTTACAGAAGGTTCCATGTCTTGGAATTCAAGGAAGGGAATTCCCCCCCGATCTCCCCGAGATGCTATCCCTTCCTCAATCGCTTGAATTGGGACATGGAGGACAGTGTGAGTGCAGTGTGACATCAGTTCCACCACCTTTGTCTTGTTAGAAATCGAGACATTTTCTTCTGGACTGTACTGGAGCAAGTCCTCGGTAATGGATTGGAGAATGCTTTCCAGAGCTTCATATCGCTAGACATTAATGCTTGTCAAATGTGGTGAAGTGCATGTACCGTTAATCGTGGAAAAGTAATTGAAGGAGTGATTCTCACACTATCAGAGTATGCTTCTATACCAGGAAGAGAACTACTGAAGTCAGAGGACCAACATAATTCTGTAACAACATTTTAACAAGAAGCAAATTTCAGGGGATCGTTAGTAACTTTAAATAAGAAGAGACTTTCCAAGGCTGAGGCATATATTTCTATAAAGAAAAAAACAGGTGAATTCGTCCATTGTTCTGGGACAAAAAAAGATGATCTTCAAAAAAGTTGCTTGCCAATTTTCATTCCTGATATAATCAAAGTAATTGTAGAAGATATTGCAAAAATTTGTCATAATTATTGTAGACATTCCCCACTGGAATAAACAGATTTTGCTGCCTTCATGTAGATGGTTGTATTGAATCCAGTATGCCTGGTTGATGATCGCTTGAGCTACTATGGAAGAAATCAACTGAAATTGATGAGTATTGGGTAGAGCAGGTTGCAGCGCTGGCCTATATAGCACCGCTACATTATTGATGGTATTGTCGTGGCCTGTTGGAGAACAATTTTTTTTCTTCATGATTTCCTGTTTGACAAGAAGCTTTTGTGCTTCCAGACGTGTCGTTTGAAGTGCCAGGATCGCGAGACTTCAATGCGTCTGTAGAAAGAGCGAGAGGCTGAGAGATATGCATCCAGAATAATCATGTGATATGGAGTCATCTATTTTCTGTGATAGGTGGCCAGAGGAGACTAAAAGTGAATTAAGTAGATGCAATCTCAGAATTTGCCATCATGAACCCAACATTGTGTGTGTCTTAACTTGGGAACCTCAGAAAAACTTTCTGTGATAAATACAAACTGAAACCATCGTGGTTGGAACTATTGCCATGGGATGTTCTGCGGGGAAAAACCCACCGCTGGATCGGATACCATCGACATCATCGACCACAGAACTCAAGGTCAAAGAAAACGGCAAGTCTTCTTACTCAAAAGGTCAGCTCAGTATGAAAAATTCTGTAATTTTCATACACAGATCGACTTCTAACCCCTATGGTACCACTAAGTTTACAAACATGTTTCACAAATTTTTTCCCAAGACAAATTTTTTTATCTATATTTAATTTACAAGCATTATTAGATCTCAGTACTTAACTACTGTATGTCGAATTCAGTGGAATGTCAAATAATCTGGTGATCCTACATTTTAAAACTTTCAGTTGTGTCAATAATTATCACCTGAAATAGTCCTAGAGAACCTAACCGACCTAAAGAAGAAAAAAATGAATTGAATTTACCAAAGTCGAATTTAGTAACTTTAAGGAAAAGTTGTCCTCATGTGTAGGTTGCTTGGCTGGCATCCCAAGTAAAAAGTTTAGCAATCTTATATTTTCTGTTTCATAGAGTATCTTATGGGTGTTCTGAAAATGTTCTTTTGGTTTTATGATATGTTTGCACAATGTAAATATAAATGTACATGTATTCAGCAATTCAATTGCAGTAGGAAGGATATGCTGTTTTCATAATGTTTATTTGTCTTTGCAGGTGATGTAAATAATTCTGAGCTGCCAAACAAGAGGAATCTAGAGAGGAGAGATACAGGGAAGTTTAGCAACGGGCTAGGGAGCGGAGAGGACAGGAAAACAGAACATCAAGGAACAAGTCTAGTAAGTAAGATATTGTAGCAATGAGAGAGAGGGAGGGAGGGAGAGATGGACAGAAGATGGAGAGAGGAGGAGAAAGAGGAGGAGGAGGAGAAATAGAGGAGAGATAGAGAGAAAGAGAGGGGGGAGAGAAAGAGAAAAAGAGATATAATAGAGGGAAGTTTAGCAATGGGCTAGGGGATGGAGAGGACAGGAAAACAGAACATCAAGGAACAAGTCTACTAAGTAGGATATTATAGCAATGAGAGAGAGGGAGGGAGGGAGGGATGGACAGAAAGATGGAGAGAAGAGGAAAAGGAAGAGGAGGAGAAAGAGAGAGAAAAAAAAGATATACAGGGAAGTTTAGCAACGGGCTAGGGAACATCTAGAGGACAGGAAAACAGACCATCAAAAAACAAGTTTAGTAAATAGGACGGCAATGAGAGAGAGTGAGGAAGGGAGAGATGGAAAGAAAGATGGAGAGGAGGAGAGAGAGAGAGAGGAGAGAGAGAGAGAGAGAGAGAGAGAGTGGGAGAGAAAGAAAGAGAAATAGAGAAGAGAAATACAGGAAAGTTTAGCAACAGGCTAGGGAACGGAAAGGACAGGAAAACAGAACATCAAGGAACAAGTTTAGTAAATAGGACAGCAATGAGAGAGAGAGGGAGGAAGGGAGAGATGGACAGAAAGATGGAGAGAGAGATGGAGAGGACAGAGAGGACAGAGAGGAAGAGAGGAAGAGAGGGGGGGGGGGGGAGAGAAAGAGAAAAAGAGATATAATAATACAGGAAAGTTTAGCAACGGGCTAGGGAACGGAAAGGACAGGAAAACAGAACATCAAGGAACAAGTTTAGTAAATAGGACAGCAATGAGAGAGAGGGAGGAAGGGAGAGATGGACAGAAAGATGGAGAAAGAGAGAGGAGAGAGAGAGAGAAAGAGAGAGAGTATAGAGAGGGAGAGAAAGAGGATAGAGAGGGAGAGAAAGAAAGAGTAATAGAGAGGAGAGATACAGGAAAGTTTAGCAATAGGCTAGGGAACGGAGAGGACAGGAAAACAGATCAAAGAAAAAGTCTAATAAAGTAGGATATTATAGCAATGAAAGAGAGAGAGGGAGGGAGAGATGGACATACAGAAAGATGGAAAGATGGAGAGAGGAGAAGAAAGAGGAGGAGGAGAGAGAGAGGGAGAGCGAGAGAGTGAAGAGAGCGAAAGAAAGACAGGAGAGATTCAGGAAAAGAGGACAGGAAAAAAGACCCTCAAGGAACAAGCCTAGAGCATTGTCTGAAGGAGAGAGAGAGAGAGGGGGGGGGGAGGGATAGAGAGAAAGAGGAAAGACGGAAAGGATGGAAAGAGGAGAGAGGAAGAAAGAGAGAGAGAGAGATGAAAATGTATGTTATGTAATGTTGATGCAGCATGGAAGAAAGAAAGATTGATAAATTTTGGCATCGGCTTTCTGTAATCATTGATAATGTATGACTTGTACATACAGTTTTTATACATTTTTAAATTCCAGATTGACTTGTCAAGTATGAAGAAACATAAAGATATGCCGTTATCGGGCCCCATATGCAATAACAATAAGTGAGTACCGATTTGACACTCTTACTTAAAATTATCAGTTTATTACATTTTGCTTCCCTCGCGTATGTAAGGGAAACAAAATGTAATAAACTGATAATGTATCTTCTACAAAATGTAAATTTTTTCTTGGTGAGATGTACATGTATGTTGTCATGGCTTCATATTTAATGCATATCATCTGTTGAGAGGCAGAAGTACAGTATACTGTTAATACATGGTTGGGAGTGCGCCTCGTGCGTATAGTACGCCACGATAAAAAACCTTGTGTTGCCAGATCGCACTAATGCACGAACTCACAACCATGTATTGATAGTTTTATAAAACGGGTCGGCAATATGATTATGAAGTCTATAAAAATGGTTACGAACCCCATAGAAACGCCAAGAGTCGCACAGTCATGGAGGCTGCCATTTGCTTTCCTGGATGACATCACATAAGCGCAGCCAACAAAAATCCCTGCGCTAAAATGACAAACTACGTGATTTCATGGCGTTTTAAGTTTGCACACACCAGAGCAGTGCTTTAGAGCCTTTTTGCTGTGCGTTAGTGCTTTTTTTTGCATGGTCACATGGTGTTATTTGACCAATCAGGATGGCTACATTCTTGAACCTGTTTTATAATACTCTTTTTGTAGACTGATTCTGTTTCCATGGTTTTGGGGAGCAGAGCCATCCAAAAGCATAATAGATGATTCAAGGTCTTATGTAATCAGACAGGGGCATAGCTGTCCCTGAACTAAAGCAGGGAATATTTTAACTATTATTTAGCATGCTTGATGGCTCCCAGTAATGGAGGCTTAACACATCCATGTTCAGCTCTCGGAGTTGGTGTATGAGTTAAAATGATATGAGTTAACCCTGTAGTCATTTACTCACTGAACTTAGTCTCAGTAAACGATCTTGCAGCAGAGACTCTCTGCTGTCCACAAAATCTTTCCACAGTAATGCATTGCTTCAATGCAGATTCTAAATGGCTTATGTGTAAAGATAGCACACACAAAGTTTCAGCGCCCGATATCCCCTACAATACATTTGTAGCAGTGTTACACGGGTTAAAGTCCACGGGTGGTTTAGTGACTAAAAGGCCAAAATGCCCATGGCTTGCAGTGGACGATATTTCACACAAAATTTATTCTCTTTGTGTAGTAGACTTTAAGAATTCTTAAGCCCTTGAACACATTTGATTTTCATGATGAGCATCATTTTCATGGTTAAAATTATAACCTTGCCTGGGAGAAAACTTTCTCTAAAATAATTGGTTTTCAAGTGACCTTTGTCATCCTTTGCATAGTTCTAACAGTTCATCTAACCCATGCAATTGTAAAACCATGCTGCATGCAATGTTTACAGTTGCTAGGTTTCATTACGCAGTAGGTGTTAGACCTCTCTCTTCAAATGTACAAATGACGAAGCTTATGTTACATGTTTGCTTTTAATAAGCAAGATAGAAAACAGTAGAGGTAAGAAATGTTTGCATGAATGGATGGAGGAGAGGAAATTAAAGCAACTTGGCTTGACTGCAAGAGTATATGGAAGGATCTTTAAAGGAAATGGTCAGTTATTTGAACATTAAAATGCCCTGTGCGAGCTGTATCTTAAACTCGGTTTCTTGTTTTCAGTTTGGTTTACATTTCATACAAGTCATTATCAGAATGTCAGTTGTGGATATATATAAATTCTTCACCATGTACATGTGCATGCATGTGGACATTTACCATACTCGTATATTGTGCATATCACAAACCTGTCCCTATGGACTTGCAGTCATGTGGAAAAAAAATTAAGAATTACCATCAACTTTGTAGAGGTGTAGTTGAATGGTTTAAAGATAAAGTTGAGTTCTGGTCATGTGATTACATTGTGAAAGAAACTGTCTCAAAGCAATTGTGAAAGGATGATCATGTCTACATAAGAACTGGTGTATACTGTGAGTTTTGGAATCATCAAAATGATATAAGAAATTGGCAGTTTTGCTGAAATACAAATGCACAGCACACAAAAATGTTGGGACTGCACACACATGTGGCATGAATGCTTGGCCCAAACACTTAACTATTTATTGTCATATTTCAAATATGAGAGCATTTGAAGAGTGATCCTTTTCTGGGGACATTTCTACTGTAATGTTTTTTTCCAAACTTACGTAAAAGGAATGAGAAAGCTAGCTCACAGATTATTTTTCACCTTTCCCAGAACTCCACCTTCTCTTTAAACACTGGCTGGAGATAGGAGGTAGTGGGTTCAATCATGGACCTAGTACTAGTAGGTCCATGGTTCAATCCCTGCCACGCTACTTACATTGGAAAAGTTGTTTTTGATTATATATTTTTTAAAACCAGGAGTGATGTAGATAATTCCTCTTATTCATCATGAATAAAAAGGGAGTAGGATCAGTAACATTCATGGGAAGAAAAATGTTAAAAACGCTTTTCTAATTTTTGTTCCTATTCTCCCTGATTTTTCCTATTTCATCCCATCCCGACCTCTTTTCTCAGCATGATAAATCATGAAGTGGTTAGCCCTTCTGGGGCTTAATAGATGACGTAAACGTTGTATAACTTGCCGTTGTATATTAACCGCTCCTCAAACACTTGACATACATTGTACCGCAGGCCCGGCCTGCCCCCCCCCCCCAAAAAAAAACAAAAAAAAAACAAAACCCCAACAACCTATGCGTGCCAAATTTAAGTTGTGTTAATTCTTACATAAAAACGGCTAGAATTAGAAATTGTAGGCAAAATAGAGGATTCAGAAAAGTAAAAAAGGAAAGAAATTATACTTCAGTAGTTTGCTCTCAACCCTTTTTCAATAAGGCATGATTTATCACAGGCACCCAGGCTTTAAAACTCTTGGGTTTTGCTCAATTAAGAAACAGCTGGAGGCTAAATGTAGGTACTAAAAATCTAGTTTATTCTAGAAATATTCTTTATTTCATAGGAAGGTTTTACCTTTTTGAAATTGATTTGACTTTGAGTTTATTGATATTACTGATACTGTAACAGCATCATAGCTTTGATAATTCTACACCACACTATAAAGTATTTGTAATTGTATCCATAAAAATAGCTGCATGAGCTTAATGGTTACAGAAATTAAAGCATTATCATTGTCGTATTAATATAAATGATAATATAATGTGTTTTATTCAGGCAGTTCAACACTGCCTGTTCTCAAGCACTATCAATACTGTTAGAAGATACTCCAAGTATTAAAGGTCGATTGCATTGGTTGCCCATGGCAACAAGAGGATTAGAGGCAAATTGGAGAGGTTTTTCAATCCAGTCTTGAATTCTTGATAATTAATAATTGGATATAGAATGGCTTCAGTTCAATATAAGAAGAAGCCAACAAATTGATAGCACATCTCATTAGCAATAAGGTGGCTTATTGTTCATTGTTTTGCAAATGCCAAAAAAGAAGGCATATTGTTTAAGGAGTCATAGAGGCATGTTGCTAAAATAGCCACTCCTTAAATTCCTACCATCCCACACATGCTGAACTGGTAGCCAACCGGCAGCCATGATTCCTGATGATGCTCACGTCATATGCATATGCAAATTAGCTACATTAGTTGCAATCTTTTAGCATCATGCCTCTACGACTCCTTAAATAATGCCTGCCTATTGTCTGCTGAGAGCTAGTGATTAGTGGTAGAAAAATATTCAACCGTAGAGCAGGTAAAAATACCTCCACTCCATGTCCTTGATTAGGCTTAAAATTACCAAAGCTGTCATTATGTCATACAAAAAATATTACAATTAATATATCACTATTGCCAACAACTTTGCTGTTATTTAAAGCTTCCTTACACATTTTATAGTGGCCAGCTCTGTATTTAAGGCTACCATGATGAATTCAAGATTGTAGCAACTGGAAAGACTTTTGTTCTAGAAATTAATTGTGTCACTAAACCTGTCACTTGACAGATCATTATTGATGATGATGTGATGATGATGAAGAATGCTCGACATGAATGTATTTTTTTATTTGTGCATAGATTTTATTTGTTAAAGAATATTGTCACAATATTATCTAATTTGTAGCTACCGCATAAATAGGAACCGACTAGCGAACAGCAAAGCATGGTAATTGTGTCACCATTGGAAATGAGAGAGTTTTCTGTGTATGTCATGTACATGTATATTGACTGTGTTGTTTGAATGATGTGTTAGACACTGCAGTGGACAGAGTGTAAAGGTGTGAAAAGTACTCCAAATTCTTTAGATCTATTAGCAGATTGCTGGTTATTAAGGACTTTGAAGGGGTAATAACAGTGTGGTTTCACAGGCATTTGAGTCCTTATCTTGTTGGCAGTCTTTGGCTTCAAGTACGTGCTATGTAAATGTGTATGCAGGGAATGAATAACTGATTAAAAGTACTATTAAATTTCAGGGTTTTCAGTTAACTTTCATAGAATCTCTCGAAATTTCATTGCTGGTACTCCTGAAATATTTGTAGCAATGTACTTGTCCTTCATGTTGCTGTGCTCTATCTCTTTCTCCATAATCATCAGCAAATTGCTATTAAAATATTGAATTTCATATGCAGATTTAAAGTGAAAATGTATGAAGTAGCAATCACGAATAGTCCTGATGGAAGTATTCCATCAGGACATAAGCAGAAGATTAAAGGAAAATTGAGTTCTTGGAAAGGTGAAAAATAATTTGTGAGCTTTCTCATCCTTTTATGTCAGTTTGGAAGAATATCATAGTTAAGTAGAAATGTCCCCTCAAAAAAAGGATTTCTTTTCAGAAGCCCTTATATTTGAAATATGATGTAAAATAGCTGGAGTGTTCGGGCCGAACATTCATGCCACGTACATTTGTGTGCAGTCCCATATACCCATTTCTATGTGCGGTGCATGTGCTTTTGAGCGAGTTTGGGTTGATTTCTTATTTTGATAATTCCAAAACCTCACAGTCAGTATACACCTATCCTACATTGTGAAGAAACTGTTGTTTCCAGACAGTTTGTCACAATTGCATGACCAGAACTCAAATTTATCTTTAATATTTTGCTCCAAAATGATAAAACTATTCTTTTATAGCGTATCACGTTATGTAAGAACGTACATGTATATAAGGTCAGAATACATGTACGGTACATATAGTACTAGAATAATTTGCTTGAAGTTTGTTGTTGTTGATTCAGCAATAAGAGAATTAAGGATGTGGATCTCATGGTTTGTGGTTCGAGTCCCGCAGTGGCACTAATGTCCTTTGGCAAGACATTAATCTACATTTGCCACTCTCCACCCAGGTGTGGTAAATGGGTACCTGGTAGGAATTTATTCCTTGAATGCTTTCAGCGCCTTATAGGGCAGCTGGGCTAAAGCCAGGGTAATACTACTACTTCGGCGATTAGAAGCATTGTATTAAGCGCTATATAAATCTTATGTATTATTATTATTATTATTATTACTTCTTAGTGTAAATTATTCATGTTAATTTCATATTTTTGATATGTTTATATTTTAAATTTTTTAAAATCTTTATTTCCAGGGAAGTTTCAAAAAGCCAATCAGATTTCTTCAAGATGTTGGATGCCAGAATAGAGCAGGTAAGTTTTCCATTTCCAAATAGCAAATTATCAAAGGTACATGTAGCGTAACAAATGCTACTGACCCGCGGAGCTGTGTTTGAAACTGATAAGACCGACTCGTGACATTGCAACCCATTGTACTAAAATATACTGGCAAACCAGAAATCTTTGTGGCATGAAACTTTCACGAATTTCGGGAGTGTTCAAGATTCGCGAAAGTTTCCTGCCGAGAATTAATCAAATCAGAATTGAAACAACATAGAATTATTGCAATTTGCGAATGGCTGTCATTAACGATTCGCAATAATTTTATGTCGCAAAAGTTTCTGTTTTTCCAGAACCTAATGAAACATTGTTAAGCCCACTGCACACTATACGATCGGAGATCTGATTTCGGAAGACAATGCAATCGCTTTTGATATCATATTAAGCATTTGAACATTTAAGTGAAATCTTTTTGATGAATAGTCATATACATGTAGGTAGTAAAATCAAAATTAACTCTTGCTGTGGGCCTTCTAGTCGGAAGAAAGGCTAAATTTTCTCAGAATTGTAGTGATGACAGAGCAGTCCTGCAGTTGTCTGCGGTATTAAGCTGATTTGGCCTTTATTCTGTTTTGAATAAAGGCACCAAAGGCCTATGTTTAGTATTCATGTTATGGTTCAGAACCTGAATAAGGTAGATTTTATTTGTTTAAATGTCCACATTTAATGCTATTGCAATTTATTTGCACAATCGGATTGCAGGCAATCGTATATAGTGTGCGGTGTGCTTTAGACAAGTTTTGAAAGAGCAACCAGACAAGGGCAGTGTAAGAGATATACTGATTGTCTACATGTATTTCTCATCACTCCAAAATTAATAAAAATTGTATTCCTTTAATAATATAAGATTGAAATAAAAGAAGAAAAAGAAGCTAGCTGACACATGTCATAGAAACATAAAATTATTTATAAAAAAAAGAAGTAGCGAAAGAGGACCCATTAATATGTTTTGAGTTGCATTGTAATGATTATGATTAAATTCTTTATACATGTATGAACAAATGAAGTGAAAGACAAGGAATATTGCTTTTACAGAATACATCAACTGCTTAGTACCTTTTCATATTTGTTTCCTCAGCATTATTTGCTTTTATATATATCCATATATCCTTCAAGGTTGGGTATTAATGGAAAGCGCAACACGTACCAGTACGCTATACATGTACATGTATCTCCTTATAAAAGTTGTGTTTTCTGAATGCTGCTTTACAATGTAGATAGGACCTGTCAATAATGGCTTGTATTAAATTGCTCCAACTTGAGAGGTAGATTAAATTGGTAGATTAAAGGGATACGCCACCAGGCGGGCGTGGGGGGAAAGTCTGGGTTACGTAAGCCCCAATCACTCGTACACAAAGTTTATGCGTTGGACTGCTAGGATTACATTTCGGTCTGCACGAAGCCGACCGAATATCACACGAGAGATGTCAGGCGGAGCATGCATATGTTCCGCGGTAACCAGTCTGTCCGAAGTTTGTGTCCCGGCCCGGCCCGCGGGCAACGACATGATCAGGTAACGATCACGGTGCCCTCTCGCGGCATAAAAACGTCCACAATCTGCGGTTGAGTATCCCTTTAAATGGCTCGTATTAAATTGCACCAGCATGAGAACCATGCTGGCTAATTACTGTCATTATGTTCCGTCACATAACTCAAGGTCAGATATTCTCTTAATCCATAGAGAAAATGTGTCACCTTTCAATAATATTTTAGCATTATACAGTGGAAACTTGCTATAAAGAGCTCCGATATAACGAGATTCCTGATATAACGGTAATTTTGCTGGTCCTAGGTCTTTATGTTAATTCTTCTGTTTTTTTACCCTGATATGAGGAGATTCCTGATATAACAAGGTGATTTTCATGGTCCAAATTAAGGTCCTCGTTATAGTGAGTGTCCACTGTATTTTCATGTGGAATACCAGGAATCAGAGATTTTACTTAAGAACAAAGAGAAAAAAAATTGCAGACAAATCTATTTCAGTTGATGGGTTATAACACTGCAAAAATTGTAACTTTTGTGCACACAAACAATTGAAAAATGGAAGCACCACGTTAAATATACTGGTTTCATGACAACTGTCTGTTTTTAAAAGAGAAATACATTATATGGTGTTTATTGGTTTCATAGCCAAGAGCAGGGACCGCAGAACGTCACTGCCATTGGGGGTGCAGCCACCCCCCGTTTCACAATCCCTAAATAGGTTACTTTGATAGATCTCTATACGGTTTAAACGATGGTTGTATTGGTTTGATGATGATCAAGTTCTGATGGTTTCTACTGGTCTCAAAAGACCAATAAGTGCTATTGGTTTGTATTAGTTTTAGGACCAACAGGGTCCTATGGGTTTCAAAAAGTACAATGGTTTTTATTGGTCTCCGGACCAATAGGGTCTGTTGGTCTGTAATGGTTTGCAAGCCCTGTTGGTCAATCCTGTTGGTCCAACAAGATTCTGATGGATATAATGAAATCTCTGTGTTGGACTTTGATGGAGCAAAAATGGGGTTTTTAATGGTCCAATAGGCTCCATTAGAAACCATTAAAAACCAGTAGAATTTTTCTATTGGTCTCGATTAAATTCTATTGGAATTTCGACCAGGGCTATTGCCTACTGGAACCGGGTCATCCCTGTATTCAGCATATGAGAATTACAGAATTCAATAGTCAAGGGGTTAACTGGATATTTATTGAGCACAGTAGATACTTGAAAAAATGGAGACATTATTCAAATATAATACTTCAGTTTTAGCTGACACAGAAGGGATACAGGAATAGGAATAGACAATCCCACACTTTATGCTTAAAGTGCTCTTTTCCATTTTGTTGATCTCTATAATAAGATTGTTTTAAATTGCTTTTCATCAGTCTTTAACTCATGTTTCTCTGTTTATAAGAGAATGGAAATGCACTGTGGTTATTGATGGATAATGCAGAATTTAATAATAACATTTTCCTTACCATTCTTCATCCTTTCTCATTATTTATCCTTGTCTCAGGGTAAGGATTTTGATCCGCAAGAAGTGACGTGACACCAGTCTAACCCTTAGAGGAGCTTTGTACATAAAGGAACAAGAGAGTCATAGTAATGGGGTTGAGAGTCATGGTAATGGGGTTGAGAGTCATAGTAATGGGGTTGAGAGTCATAGTAATGGGGGTTGAGAGTCATAGTAATGGGGTTGAGAGAGTCGTTGTAATGGGGTTGAGTCATTGTAATGGGGTTGAGAGTGAAGAGGATTTTCCGAAAAATGATGCCAGTTGCTTCCCCGTCCTCTGCTGCAAATTTTCTGATAAATGTATCGATGAGAAAGGTGTAAACCAACAGGATTTTCATTTTTTTTTTTAAAGTGTATTAAAATGAGAAAGTTGTGTATTCATCACAAGATTGACAGTAGAGATACCTAATATTCTATATTACTATTGTAAATCTGAATTGAAATTATTCATAACTGGTTGTTTACAGATTTTTTAAAAATTATAAAATATGAAATAGGGTAATGACTTTGCTAGAGGATCAGGTAAACTAAGAGTATATATCTATTTTATGAAAGATGTGATAGTCATCCATTTTCTACACCGTTTTCAAAATGGTGAAGGTGAATACATGTAAGAATAGAATGTTTAAATGTTGGAGCTTTGTTCCCCCTACACTCGTTATTCCATGTTTCTTTTTTGAAGCTCAAACATTTTGGTCTCTTTCTGTTCATTTCTCTGTGTTTTCTTACATGTATCTACTGTATTGGTCTTTCTCAATATCTGTATTTTTATTTGTCCTTTTTTATTTCTTGAAAGGAATTCACCTTTTTCCTAACCCACTTTGGAAAACTTTAAAACAATCTACCCGGTAGGCCTTTGCTTTTCCTCAATGCAAAGATATGGTTCCAAAGAATTGAAATGTGGTATTTTTGTGCTGGTATATCCACTGTGATTGTCCAAGAGCTTGGTTTTGTCCGAATCATGTGTGAAAAAAACCCAATGTATTCATGCTTGTAATTTTGCCTTGACAGTGTCATTTATTACATTTGTACATTGATATATTACATTTTCACTGATAATGTTAGCATTCTAAGATTTTCAAATATTTTTTATACATTTGTACATATCATAGATAGAATTTGCCTTTTAGTTATTGAGTAATTTAACGGTAGTTTTGGGCTCTCGTAATGGCGAATAAAAGATGAATCAAAATACAACTACATGTATTCCGGTCTGAAATTGCTGCCGGGGGCACGTTAGAGCACAATTTTTATTTTACACTTAATGTGTGCTCATGATATTCCAGATTGGGTTTTGCCAGGAAGGGGGGGGGGGGGCAGTTTCTCATGTGCCGCCCCTCTGGATCTGCATAGACCTGTTTGCATATTCCTATTTGTATTGGTGCTTCATACTTTGGGGATTTCAGGAAGGGGTTACAACTTGTATTACACTTTGCAAATTGGCAAATACATGAGAACACTGTTTCTGTGCCACAGCTCAACATTATTTTTCTATATCGTGTGTTGAGAGCCAGAAGGGCGTTAACTCATATGTTTTTACACATAGTTAATGCCCTTCTGGCTCTCAACACACGATATGCTAAAGAAGAATAACTGTAAAACCAGAAACATAATGCCAATTGTTAATAATGGCTATTTCGTGAATTGAAATTTTTGCAAATCGCTTAAATAATTTCATGTTTTCAGTTATTTTGCAGCATGAAACGTTTGCAAATCTTGTCCACTTGTGAAAGTTTTCATGCACATGAAAATTTCTTGTTTTACAAGTTTTCATAATTTGATGAAGATGTGTGCTTAACCCATTCCATGCCACCAGATTTTTGAGCAATTGTCAAAAAACGAACTTTCAAGAGTTAAATATTAACTTTTAATGCGTTTTCTCTTGAGCAAACTGGGCAAAGAAATATTGCATAGGAATAAATATTATATTGACGGCACAAGTTTCTGTATGAGGAAGGCTTTTCAAGCCATTCTGAGCCTAAACAAAATGTTCAACACTCATATTTTGGGGCGGGATTTGCCGCCCACGGCATGGTAAGGGTTAAGATGCTTTAGGTTTCCTTTCTCCTGTTGAATGAATCATTCACAAAGAATGGATTAAGTGTACTACTAATATTTTGATGTGGTGGTGAAAAAAGTTAAACTGTTTATTGATTTGGAAAAACCCTGAAAGTTTTGAGAAATAAGATTAATGTTTAGTAAGGGACCATCGGAATAAAAATAACTTTATTTCTAAGCCTTATGTTACGGGTATCATCACAGGTAAAAGAGTAACTTCAAAGAAATTCCCTACCATAGTTACCACCCATTACCACCCATTACCATGCGGACTGATTCTGTTTTCATATATTTTCAAAATTACCTTTTCATATTACCTTTAAAGATTAAAATACTATATACTTTTGTCAGCATTATCTCCTCTACAGATATACATTGTCTTGTAGAACAGGGGAGCATTTCATCAAGCGTTTTGTCAGTGGTATTTGCTGACAAATTTGCTCTCAGCCAATCAGATGCAAGGATATCAGTAGCTTATAACAGTTGTTGGTAAAAATCACTGATAAAACGCTTGATGAAACGCTCCCCTGATGTCTAGTAATATAATGCATACTACTAAGTACTAGAGCTAGCATATCTTTCCCTTTAAGTAGAGGTGTCGTAGTCGAGTGGTTAAACACTTGACTGGAGATGCGAAGGTCATGGGTTCGATCCCTGGCACGGCACTTATGTCCTTGAGCAAGGTATTTTATCTACATTGCTCCTCTCCACCCAGGTGTTAAGTGGGTACCCGGTAGGATTCAGAGGCATTGATTTGTTCATAATAGACAAAGCATTGGAGGGGCAGGGCAGGGCATTGTTCACGAACAATGCCTACCCCTCCAATGCTCTATCTATACCAAACGAATCAACACCTTTGGTAGGATGCAAACGTCATTGTGGTTTGATCAACATTGTTAGCATCTGCAGAAAATGTGCCTGGCTGGAATGCCCCCCAGGGAGTGGAGAAGGTGCATACATTGTGCGGGCAAGTGTGAATCCTATGACCAGGGTAATACTATATCTGTAAAGCGCTTAGAGACATTGCTGATGTATTAGGGGCTATATGAATCCAGAATATTATTATTTTTATTGAAATAGTGTGTTCAGCTATCATGGATTCGATCTAGTGACCTTATTTGTATAGTTGTTAAAAGCCTTATTGTACGAATTCAATTCACATTCCATCCCTTAATTCCCTTGCGTACTTTACAAATGTATTAGTCATGATATGAAAGAGTTTGAGAGTGTGTTCATATGTAATTCTTCATATTTTTTGTATATTTTGTACCATGTGTGTGTTTTATTATCTACCTTGACATCCATCTCAAATACGCAAATGGCTGGGTTTTTTAAAATAAACTTTCTAAGGTTAAAGTGGAGTTCTGTTCAAGCGAATAGGTCCTACGTTGTGAAAGAAACTGTCTAGAAGGCATTGTGGGAGATAGATTACGCAGTACATCGAAATTGGTGTACACCGTTGAAATGATAAGAAATTGATGCATTTTTGCTGAAGGTCACATACACTGCACACAGAAATGTGTATATGGGACTGTATACACATGTGGCACAAAGTTTGGTCCAAACATGTTGACTATTTCACGTCATATTCTCGGCTATTTCTCATATTTCGAATATGAGGGCATTTGAAGAGCAATCCTTTTCAGGGAACATTTCTACTATGATATTGGAAGACCAAACCAACATGAAAAGAATGAGAAATCTTACCTTAATTATCACCCTTTACCAGAAGTCAACATTCTCTTTGATAAATTAAATCAAAGTTTGAAACAGATTATTTTGACAACTATTGATTGTAAGGTGCTGTACAGGACATACATGTATGAGATTTTGTTGAATGAAGGGTGATATATAGTACAAATCAATGCTTGCTCTAAATCCATATATATACATGGATATATTACTCATCTTGGTATCCAGTGTATGGCCTCTTAAAGCCATAAGGTCATTAGCTCTGTCAAATGATGCAAGTTACGCCCTTTTGGCTCTCAGCAGATGACGTCTCTGTGTTCCTTACCCCATGCGTGATGCCCTTGACAGTTGTGCGAAAGTACAACCAAATACATACTGTAGTTTAGTCTCTTAAGGCATATTTGTAAAATGAGGTGATTTCATTAAAACCCGTTTCGTAATTTTTTTCAGAGCTACTCGTGAAATACCGATGCCTGAAAAGCAATGCAAATTTGATGGCTTACTCAATGAGCTCTATATTCCTGATAGATTGAAACCCTAGACTGCCATTGTTTATATCAAATGTTCCATACACATTGTTCTGCCAAGCCTAGTACCTCTTTGGTTTGCCTGACACAGGTGGAATGTGGCAGTCCACTTATTGTTGCATTAGTCTACTAATGCGGGCAAAGAGAGATGTAAACCCGACACTTGGGGGTTTTAGCTTGGTTCAAGTCAGTAAAATTGGATATAAACAAGCTTTAGCCCAGCATCACATTAAATTTGTTGTTTTGAAGCATACAGGGCTATGAGTTACATGGATAGATAAATGATTACATCACATGTTTTAGTTGATAGTTTTAACAGGGTAACTGTCCAGACATTTGAGGTTGAGTTACTGTATTTTGTAATGCAAATGTGTTTTTTTTTGTTTGTTGGTTTATTTCATGTTTGGTAACTTCCGTATAATTTAAATGGGTGAGATGTGGAGCATTATGAAGATCTCTCAATCATTAAAATGATTAAAAACAAAATTGAAATACAATGTAATGGCATTTTCACAGGGCCATTCAATATGTGTCCAAAGTTAGGGATAACTCTTTCCCCAAATACCTTGTATGATTGTATTCACTTAACATGTATTCATATTTCAGGAGTCAGTCAATCTTAATAGTCGGCAAATGCAACATTGCATCAGTGTAAAAAGGGGATAACGCCCATGTATTTTCAATGAGCGCTCACAGACTTAGGGATTGGATTGTTTCTCTCATGAAAATACACTACCGGTATTTCTTAATGAGCGCTATCCCCTTTTTACACTTTTTTATTGATGGAACAGTTTATAAGAGGAAGTTACATAGGATTTGAATACATACATTGCATGTTGTTAATTATCGTCATTGTAGTTGGTTGCATACATGTAATAATTCATCCGTTGAGCAGGCAGGCAAAGCTTGTACTTATACATTCTTTAAATGCGTACCAGAAAACAGACATAGGGATTGGATCGTTTCTCTCATGAAAATACACTATTGCTTAATATAGTTGCTTGCTATACACTTAATTTAAAAATTGGCGATGATGATTTGGAAAGGTGTATGACTTTCCATAACTTCCTCAAAAAAGAATTGTTTAAAGTAGTACATACAGATGCAATGTTAGAAGTGACAATGATAATCTCTGTAGAGCTGGCATTCAATCAGCATTAAAGGTATTTAGACCTGGCATTCAAGAGGGCGCTTTCAAAATGCATGCGCTGGCGGAAAGTGCAAGTTGCCCCATTGATGCTTATGCAGATGCCATGTCCCGAATGCCAGTTGTCATGGTAGGTGTGCACATCCCCAATACATCGACATCAGTGTACCGGTATCGGTATGGTACATATCAAGCGCACACTGTAGTGCACCGTGGGTGGATGTACCAGTTTGACAGCTGCATGCGACTTCGTCAGTCTTCGTAATGAAGATAGCGGCGAGTATCACACCATCCAACAGCGCCCTCTTGAGTGCTGGGCCTAAATCCCTTTAACTTTTGACTAGCTATGGATTGAAACACAAGACTGCCACATTGTTAGTACCTGTACACTGTGTGCTTGTGACAATAGGGAGTTTTCGGATGTGTCGACTAGAACACCGTCCTAGATCCGCCCAGCGACAATGGACTGCTTTGTGTTGACAGCATACAAAGTAGGTGAAGCATGAAGCCAACAATGGGTGAAGCGAGGTTCACGTTTTAGAGAAGACGGCAAAACCATGTTTGACACGTTCTCGATCTGACTAGTGGACGAGGGAGAAGCCAGTGGACGGGTGAGCTGTTCTTGCACAAAGCGCGGTATGCAGCTAACACAAAGCAGTCCATTGTAGCTGGGAGGATCTAGGACGGCGTTCAAGTCGACTCAATCGAAAGCTCACTAATAGTCATCTGTGACAGTCCTTCGTTTGTTCCATAAGTCAACCAAAGCCTCTATACATGTAGTTATACTCTTTATGTGTGTATGCAATCAGAAGACAAAACTGAATGTTATTAGTGGTGCCTTTTTGTACTGAATTCACATGCAGGTATATATTTGCTTTTTGATCATTTATCATAGTAATGGGAGTTGCACTTTTCTACCCGAATCTCCAGTGAAAAAATATGTCATTGCACAATTGTCAACCTTCATTCTCTGCTGTACATGTACAGTGTATGTAAATATTCAATTTGTTATTGGATGTCAAAGGCCAGTTTAACCCTTTGAGTACCGCTGTTAAATCTTATGTAAAGAAGACCCATTAAGATGTGTTATTATAAGATAAGCATATCATATTGAATGGTTTACCTATGGAAGAGTCCATTCTAAATAATCTTGTGTTCTGGAAAAATCCCTCCCCAAGAAAATATAATAAAAAAAAAAAAATACAAAAAATTAGAAAAAATGGGATTCCAAACAAATTTTATTCCAAGAAAATAGTGATATTTTAGGACTACACCATATTATCTGTCAAATGAATTTGATAGAAAATATAAGATAGGAAAGTAATGGGAAAAGAATTTTATTTTAACCACACATGTTCATTTATATTGGTCTTGTCTTTTAGCAACTCCAACAAACCATTATAGACCTGTATTTCAATCTTTGCATGTTTCTCTCCAGAACACCTTGTTTATAACTATATAATGCACCTGCTATGCATAATACCCCAATGCATGGAAACCACTTTGCATGCATTAGTTGTCAAGATCAACATTTGTCCAGGAAGTATGCATAGAATTCTCAACAGGTCTGTTATTTGAAATTGAACCTCATGTCAGAAAGATGTTCAGATATTTTTTTGCTCAGTTTTCATTTCCAGAACATGGGTTTTCTTTTTAAGGTCCTATGTATGGTATCATAAGAGGCACTGCTACGCAATCTGTTAATGGGGATTATAGTGTTTATGTAAAGATACAGTTTATTAATTCAGAAACATGATTTATACTAAAGAGTTTTATATTTATATATCACAATGCAGTAGAAGATGAAACTTGGTTTTGCAAGTGTGTACTCTGGTATATGTGCCTTTGATGATAAACCCAAATCTATTCTTACTGCTCTCATGAATCATGTGAGGAAGATAAAAAAATCTATTCTGTGAATAAATATTCTATGGAGGAAATATCTTTTTCTCACTTCTTGCCTTAAAAGGAAAAACACTGTCTTTTTTTCTACACGTATATTTGTTATTGTGTATTAAAGGAAGGTTTTTATCCATGACTCATAATGTGATGTGTAATTAGGGCTGTTTTTGAGATGTGAGTTACATGTAGCAAGGATTAGAAAAAATGTAAAATATTTTCAATACCACTCAGATACTAAGAATGACTGAGAGATTGCTAACTGGGGAGGGGGTTTGATGTGGAGGGAAGGAGAGTAAGGGATGGAAAAAGAAAGGAGAATGGTAAAGACTGACATTTGTAAAATAAAAAAATGTAGATATACAGGAGGTATGAGAGAAGGACGGAAGGGGTGAAGGGAGTGGGGTGGGGTAGGGGAGTGAGAGGAAAGAGAGAAAGGAGGTAACATTCAGATAACATCTGTGCGAGGAAAAAAAATTGAACAAATTTTGACGACATGAAAAATAAGACTAATCACATCGAATAAAATCACTTGCGAATGCATTTTAATACAGAATATGTACAAAGAAATATACATTAACACAATTCTTCCACAAAGTCCTGCTGAGGAATATTGCTGTGTTGTTGGTGCAGTTTTAATGATGCTTCCTTTATTCAGAATATTCATCATGTTAGATGATATATTTCCACAAAGATTTGATTCAAGAAAATATATATAATACATGAAGGAAAACATTTCTTCTTCATAATCAGAGATAAATCTTTTCAAGAAAAACAGAACATCCTCTGATATTTTATACTGGTTTGTAAAATGTTATGAGGGACGTTATGTACATGCATGCACTGTTTTAAGTAAACTCTGCACTTCAGTCTTTATGTGTTGAGTCATTGAAATGGTGATCCAACACTTGTTTTAAAGATAAAGTTGAGTTCTGGGGAGCGTTTCATCAAGATTTTTGTCCGTGATTTTTACCGACAACTATTATAAGCTACTGAAATACTTGCATGTGATTGGCTGAGAGCAAGTTTGTCGGTAAAAATCACTGACAAGACACTTGATGAAACGCCCCCCTGGTCATGGGATTACATTGTGAAATAAACTGTCTCAAAGCAATAGACCGCTTCTGTAATGTATACAATTTATGCACATATATTCTCTGAGCACCTAGTGACGAGCTATTCCATGAACCTGCTTTTTATAAATGAGCCTCAATGCTTGGAATCCAGTTTGCATACATTATTTGTAGCTATATCCGGCAAGCCTCTGGCAAGCTTTCAGGTTGTCAAGAACAACCTTTGTTTGAAAGGTATGCATAAAATTTGCATACATTACCGAAGCGGTCTATTGAGAATGGTTGATCATATCTACAAAGACTTGGGGTATACTGTGAGGTTTTGGAATCATCAAATGATAAGAAGCTGACCCAATCTCACTGAAAAGAACATTCCCTGCACACAGAAATGGGTATATGGGACTGAACACACATGTGGCATGAATATTCGGCCCAAATATTTCAGCCATTTCTCATCATATCTCGAACGTGAGGGCATTTGAGGAGCAATCCTATTCAAGGGACATTTCTACTATGATGTTCTTCCAAATTGACAAAAACGGAATGAGAAAGCTCATAAAATATTTTTCACCTTTCTCAGAACTCCTTCTCTTTAAAAGTTAGAGTTAGAGATATAGAAATCTATTATTGTTAGAAACTGCCCGATCATCACACCCTGCATATGATGGGGGAATGCTCATATGCAACATACAGTCATTGCAGAGTCTGGATTAGGTGAAGATTAGAGGAACTTCCTTGGGATAGATATGTCCAAATATTGAATGCAGCCACTCTCATATGTCTGAACTTGTGGATACTTCTAGATCCGAGTAGAAACAGGACTAGATCTGAGTAGAAACAGGACTAATTCTGAGTAGAAACAGGACTAATTCCGAGTAGAAACAGGACTAATTCTGAGTAGAAACGGGACTAGATCTGAGTAGAAACAGGACTAAATCTGAGTGGGAACAGGACAAAGATGGGCGTAGAGGTGTCCAAACTTGTGGATACTTCGATGCACCAGACTCCTGACAACCTCAGCGTATTTAGACACCAATTCTGTCAACAAACAAAAGAGAAAGAGCAAATGCAAATTAAAATAATGATCCACCCTTTTCCCTAATGCAATAAAAAATTGATAAAGTACCTATTCAGATTGATAACTACATCTAACCAAAGGGCATAACACAGTTCATGAGGCTCTGCAGGTGTGCAGAATAAAGCACCTGCACAGAGATGGGGCATCAAGCCATACTTTAACTTCATGGGTTTCTTACCTTGTGGGAATGCTCTGGAAGGCAAGCCCTGCTCATCAGTTTCAATAAATACCTCTGCTATTGGTGGATTATCCTACAAGAAACAAATAAATAATAGGAAGGGCAAAATAATAAATGATATCCTTTCTCCACAAATCCACACATAAATGTAAACAAAGAGGTCCTCTAAGTTTCTCTTTGTTTAACAAAGTAATAGTGAGTCGGGGACAGTGTTGTAGGTCTCGAGAAGCCTCGAGACCCATTTTTATAGTGTCTTGGACCTTGATGTCTTGTCTCGATCTTGGTCTTGGAGGCTCAAGGTTTCGGTCTCAAGAAAAGCGCTCAAACCTCTCAAGACCTGACTAAAAAAACTGCAAAATTTGGAAAGATTGTCTTCATTGCTAGTAATCAAAATAGGAGTAATTTCAAGATATTTTTAACTGGCTCATAATTTTTTAATAAGGCTATCAGCTAAAGTTTGTGGGTTTCATTTTTCATCTCTGTCTCTAGAGATCTTGGTCTTGGTCTCCTAAAGGAAAGTCTCGATCCCAGTATCAGTCTCTGACCTTGAGGTCTCAACTACCACACTGGTGTAGGGGATTACCCAAAGTTACTACATATCATCACAGTTTTTAATTCTTTAAAAATCTACGTAAATCCGCTTGTTTCAAAAGGTTATCTTGATGTCCAAAAATATGCGTGAATACTTTGTTGCAGCCTCATAAATGTTTACAGTACAACAAATACCTCTAAATACAATAATTCCACTTGAAACCAATCATGGACAACTATACCCCTTGTGAGAACTTCCCACAAAATAGTTGTCCAGGGGGGTAAGTTTCCTAGAGGCTAGATGTCCGAGGTGTAATTGTCCAAGGGGGTAGTTATCCGGGAGTAGTTGTACGGGGTAGTAATCTTGAGGGTTTAATCATTGGCGGGGCGGTAGTCCAAGGGGTGAGTTGTCCTAGAATCATGCCAAAGAGTTCAATCTGATCATTAAGTCATTGCTTACCCTGAGGAATGCCCATATGTTACTGAGAAGGACGTAGACCTCTCTTGGAGTGAGTTCACCAAAGATTGGATGGCACTGGTTCAAGGGAGGGGGAAGGAAACCCGCCTAATCAAAGAAAATGAAAATATTGTAAACATTAATGAAACAATAAAATACGTACAGGACAAAAAGCTTTTACAAGTTTTTTGCTTCTTCACAATCTCCTCCTTATGGATAACAATTAGCAGTCAAGTTCTCAATCAGCTGAAGTCAGATAATCAAGAAGATACCTTGCCCAATTTGGCTGCAAATGAAGGGTTTGTGTACCTAGGACAGCAATGGGGTTTGACTGGATGCACGGCAAGCAGATATACATTTTGAGAAACGCGCATTGCAAAGTTCGGGGGAGCGTTTCATCAAGCGTTTTGTCAGTGATTTTTATCAACAACTGTTATAAGCTACTGAAATCCTTGCATCCGATTGGCTGAGAGCAAATTTGTCAGTAAAAAGCACTGACAAGACACTTCATGAAACGCTCCACAGATCTTTCTTTGACTATATCTACGCATATTTCAGTCTGTACATTTATTGATTTATTTCTATTTGCATACAGGGTAACATTGTCAGTTTCAGAACTGCTGTCCACAATGGCCCTGTCAGCCTTTGTACATTACCAATATTTATATTATATTGGATGGCTCTGAATGGGATACCAGAGAATATTCCACGAGTTAGGGCCAATATTGCACGAATCGAAGATGAGTGCAATATTGGCCCTAACGAGTGGAATATTTCTGGTATTCCATGAAATAAAGCCATCCAATATAATGATTATTATCTATACCCTACAGGAAAATGATTTGGAACTTTAATAGTAAAAATCATTTTAACCAACCACATTCAGTTAATAGAGCCCCTCATCATACTTCAGTGTGATTACACAAGTTTAACTTAACCTCTTTATGACGTCATGCGCGTATGTGTGTAGGGGTTGCATTATTTGCGCGCACGCAAACAGACGACAAAATACGGCATAATATTGCACGGAAGCACTGTCGCCTATGGGGAATTCAGTGTTCCGTGCAATATGCTCTCATATTGCACGCGCAAATTAAGCGGACAAAAATATGCTTTTTTAATGCGCCGCTAAAATGCCTTACATAGGTAATAATTGTAAAGATTGACATACAGAAAAAAGAATATAAATGTAATCATTGTCTGAATTGTTAACACTGATAGGTTAAAAGTTTTATTATTTCTCCTTCCTTTCACATACATGTACGTAACAAATAAATTTAGAAATTTGTTTGTGCCCTTCTGTTAGGCACTTGATGAGTACATGTAAGTGTGAGAAGGGGCTTAGGAGTGTCTTACCAAGTTCATGGAGTGGACAAGACGACAGGTCACCAGAAGATGTCCTTTGGATTGTCCAGCAGTCTTATGACGAGATGACTCCCAATGTGAGATGAGGGTTGCCATGACGCTGTACAGGAGACCTGAGCAGTGGCACAAGGCTGGCTTGGCTGCACAGATAATTTAATAATTTAATTTAATAATCTCGACATTCACACGCTTAGCCAATTAGAATCAAGGGTTATACCCCTTTTTGAGGTTTCGATTTTCTAACATCCTTCAGAGCAACTTGATATTTTCCTTTCAGAAAAATAATTTGTTCTTCTTGAAACAGATTTGGGGGTACCATATGTAGTGTGAAATTTGTTCCAAAGATATTCTCTGTCAAATTTAACAATGACAAAAGAATAAGAACCAACAGGTTTGTAACTGTTTGTAAACCTAATGGCATGAAAGGGTACAAATCACCTATCATACAATGTGTGTACAGCTAGGGTGTATAACATCAAAGTCATCATATTTGACCTAGCAGTTTATAGGCTAGTGATTAAAGATAAAGTTGAGTTCTCGTCATGAGATTGAATTGTGAAAGAAACTGTTTCGAAGCAATTCGGAAAGGTTGATTATATAGCACATGAGAATTGATGTATGCTGTAAGGTTTTGGAATCACGAAAATATTATAAGAAATTGACTCAAACCTGCTGAGAGTCACATGTACTGCACACAGAAATGTGTATATAGGACTACATGCAAATGTTTGGCCCAAACATTTCAGCTGTTTCTTTTCATATTTTGAATGTGAGAGCATTGAAGAGCAATCCTTTTCAGGGGACATACATGTATCTACTATGATAATCTTCCAAACTAACATAAAAGAATGAGAATGCTCACAAATTATTTTTACCTTTCCCAGAACTCAAGCTTCCCTTTAAGCAGTACGAAGAAAACAGAGGATATCACCGAACCCCATGCACTAAACCCAAGTCAAGACTTGGATTGCGTACGGGCCCTATTCTATGCAAGCATGTATGGGTGCTTTGATAAGTCTACCCACATCTCACTTTTATGTTTATTGAGCGTGCATTTAAATTTGCAATATCTCTTGATAGAAGTAATAGAAGTAATAATTGAAGCTCATATGTTGAATATACATGTAGTATAGGGCCATTCTCCGTAAAGTGAAACTAACACTCACACATGTGACCATCTAATTTTGCTGGAAAATCGGATAACATTTTATTGATTTTTTTTAAATCACCAGTTTTCTTACATGAAAAAGATTTCCCTTTCTTTGAGAAGAATAAGTCACTTCCCAACCCTAATATTTTTACAGAGACATTCCAAATGCCCTTTTTTGAGTGGTCACACACGTGACCAACCCAGTTTTCACCTCTAAAAGAAAAGAATGTTCACTAATTTATGGGAAATTGCTTTCAAACTGCTCACAGCAATTCAACCATACAGCAAATGATAAGTGTAAACTTGCATTCCAAGGGAAACTCGACAAAAGAAGGTCCCATTTTCGTGCGAGGTCACACACATGACCGACCTAATTTTGACCTCTGAATGAAAATGAGGTACCGTCATTTAAAATAATTACCCTCCATCTGCTGGGGGTAAGATTGTTATTCAATTATTCAAAATGAGAGACTTCTGCTACAAGACAAATACTGAAAAATTAGGTTTATATGAACTATTTTTCAAGATTTTCCTCAGACATATGACTAACAATGGCCCTATAGTGACATGAAACCCCCAACATACAGAGCAAAACATTTGTTTGTGATAGGTACCCTTTAAGTTTATTAGCAACAGTGAATTGTTAAAGAAACAGTTGAGTTCTGGTCAAGCGATTACATTGCGAAAGAAACTGTCTGGAAGCAATTGGGGAAATGTTGATCATGTCTCAATAAGGATTGGTGTATACTGTGAAGTTTTGGAATCATCAAAATGATAAGAAATCAACCCAAACTCACTCAAAAGCACATGGACCACGCACAGAAATGGGT
This sequence comes from Heliocidaris erythrogramma, assembly GCA_025617745.1. Lineage (NCBI taxonomy): Eukaryota > Metazoa > Echinodermata > Echinoidea > Camarodonta > Echinometridae > Heliocidaris > Heliocidaris erythrogramma. The sequence goes on along the minus strand of CM046869.1, from coordinate 4,884,064 downwards.
ATATGGGAGTGCACACAGATGTGGCATGAATGTTCGGCCCGAATACTTCAGCTATTTTTCGTCATATTTCGAATATAAAGGCACTGGAAGAGAAATCCTTTACAGGGGAAGTTTCTACTATGACGTTCTTCCAAACTGACATAAAAAGAATGAGAAAGCTCACAAATTATCTATCACTTTTCCCAGAACTCAACCTTCTCTTTAAAGTTTGACAAAAGCTATGAATATATTTACCTCTTGAGATCATTTCCAGGATATCCCACATGAAAGGGTATTCATCCATTTTCTTCTTGATACTCAAATCCCTGCGCAAAAAAAATAAAATACATTTAAGTGAGAAATAGGAATATTGAACTGGCTTTGCACTACTAGGGTTATATAAACTTACTAGGTGTTAAAAAAACAGTGGACACTTTTGATCGTTAATAACTAAAAAATTGTACCTCGTATCAGACTGAAGTTTTTACATTTGCCATTGTGCATTGCACCTGCCATTTCTGTTATCCAGTGTCATTTATAATTCATGATTCTATTTCAAAAGAGGTGCTCTGAAATTTCTTTCTAAATTACTCCATCTAAAATGTTGGTTCCCAAAGAAGTCATTGGCCCCATGATATTGATGAATATTGAGAGAAAAGTGAGAGAAAGCAAGAGATAGAAAAAAGAGAGAGAGAGGGAAAGAGAGAGAGAGAGAGAGGGAGAGAGGAAGAGAGAGAGAGAGAAGAAAAATAAAAGTATACCAACCTCTCAATAGTATGTTTAATCATCTCTTCATCTGGCCAATACTCCTCAGCATGGCTCACATCAGGACAAACAATCTCCATCAGTATCTCAGCCAGGAGTTTAGCTGTTGCCCTGGCTACAGGTTGCCTGGATGCCTGCTGGATGCTTTGAGCCCTGGAGTCTGAGGGTAACAGGTGCACATTACCAGCCTGTATGAGGGGGGCTGGGCGTGGTCTCACATGGGCGCACGATGAGATGGTCTCGACCAGCAGCCGTGAGTTGGTCTGTTTGGTCTCCTAATAATTCAAAGAGGGATAAAATGGCTAAGGTTTTGGAATGTCTTCATTAATCAGAAACAAAATCATTTGCATTAAATTGTACCAAAAATCTGTCATGACTTTATAATTTCGTAATAAAGACCATTAGGATTGTTCTTCTTTCTATAGTACATGCTCTATCACATATTGCATACATTGCAAAAAGCAAATTAAAGCTTATTCATAATACTGATAATGCTATAATAATGATGATAATGATAATAATAACGACAATAATTGAACCTGAATTTGAAACTGAATTCATTTACTACTTTCATATAATCATGCAAATCAAGGAATACAATATAGTTTTTCATACCAATAATAATGACAGTGACTTCTAAGATAACATTATTAAGAAGAGTTTGGATTCAATTATCTTTTTCAACCTTTCTATCAGGGCCAGCATTATACTGCTAAATGTTCAAAGTTTTTGACTTACAATATCTGACAAAGCCTGGTCAGGCATCTTTTTCCTGGCCCCCTGTCCGATGATGCCTGAATGGAATGCTGTAGATGCTCCTCTGGGGACTGTTAGAGACCCTGAGAACTCCTGGTTGTGTTTTAAAAGATAGGTTGATCCAATGGGAGTACCCATCACAGAAGACTGTGAGTGGGACTGAGGGTGCTGGGCTGCATGGTTACTTGCATTGGCAAACAACTCTGAGTTGTGCTGTGGAAGAAAATAAATAGAAGACAGAGGAATAACTGTCCTTGTAGAGAGAAGATTGGCTAACTAAATAAACTAACTAAAATAATTGACTAATCACTTCTTCCTCTAATGACCAACAACTTTGTCATGCATCTTCTCTGGGTTTTTTTTTAAACAAAAACTCATCATTCATATTTCATTCTGCAGATTCATTTAACTTAATACATGTGTATTCTTAAATTCAAGGACAGATTACGTTTTCCTCCCAGAAAAGAATAATTGATATGTTAACACAGTGTCAACGTCAGGAATATTTGATAATGACATGTTAACAGAGAAACAGAGACTAGAGTTTTATAGTTCTTACCACAGGCATTTTTACAGCTTGCTATAAACTTTCAATTCAAGTCAAGTGAAATCAAACGACAGATTACTATTTGCACCCAGAAAAGTATAAGAATTCAGCCCATTCAATCAATTTAAATGCATTCTAGATAAAGAATTCAATCAAAGTATACTGTAGAACAAGTAATTTTTGCGTGCATGAAACTTTCGTGAAACTTAAACTTAATGTTAAATAACTGCTACAGGTTTCCAAGGTCTTCAGTCTCTGCACAGTGTCTGTACGAGTGTGATAAGAATTCAGTCCATTCAATCAATTTAAATGCATTCTAGATAAAGAATTCAATCAAAGTATACTGTAGAACAAGAAATGTTTGCGTGCATGAAACTTTCGTGAAACTTTCGTGAATTACACGAGTGGTCGAGATTCGCGAAAGTTTCATGCCACGAAATAATCAAATCGTAATGGAAACAACATAAGATTATTGTAATTCGCGAAAGTTTCTTGCTGCAATTTGGCCATCATTAACAATTCGCGAAAGTTTTATGTCGCAAAAGTTTCTGGTTTTACAGTAACTGATGTCAACGCTACAGGAAGGAAAATTGTTTGTTTGTTTGTTTGCTTTTATTTCTGCGTTCTAATAACATACAATAAATCGAATTTTTACGTAAGTATTACATAAGTAAAAAAATCATGTAGAATAATAGTATACAATAAACATAAGACAGAGCATACAAACATGAATAAGGAATATAATGGACCTATGTAAATATATTTTTCCAATAAACTAGAGAGGTAATTTAGAACGCAGGAGACCGCCATCGTGAGCGGTTACGCTGGAGATGGATGACGGCCTCGCAAAAAAGATTAGGCGACATAACTCTCTTGGTAAAACTGTGTGATCACGTGGGTGCAGTGCAATTGCAGGTGCAGGTGCAAATAGTAGATACTAATTTAAAGCGTGGGCACGTATGATTGCAGTATCTTTTGTTTAAGTGTAGCTTTTAAGGAGCAGATGGTTGAACAAGATTTTATGTTATCGGGAAAATTATTCCAAATGTCCGGACCAGAATGTCTTACAGATCTTATGTGTTATTGATAATTTGGGATTTGTAAGATGGAAATTTCCAGAAATGTGAGTAGGGTAGGAATGAACCAATCATTTCGGCAGCAGGTGGGTGTGTTGCCGGCTTCTTCTTGGTGACCTTCTTGGTTCATTTATTGTTATAGTGACATGAAAACAGAGACTAGAGTTTATGTTCATACCACTTGTACAGCTCCTATAAGTAAAGCTCTGACAACGATGGGCTGAGCAACGGAATGGCTGCATAAGAAAGTTAAATAACTGCTACAGGTTTCCAAGGTCTTCAGTCTCTGCACAGTGTCTGTATGAGTGTGATAAGAATTCAGCCCATTCAATCAATTTAAATGCATTCTAGATAAAGAATTCAATCAATTAAAATTCATTCTAGAAAAAGAATTCAATCAATTAAAATTCATTCTAGATAAAGAAGTCAATCAATTAAAATTCATTCTAAATAAAAAATTCAATTAAAAATTCATTCGAGATATAGAATTTGATCATTTAGAATTCTTTCTAGATAAAGAAGTCAATCAATTAAAATTCATTCTAAATAAAGAATTTGATCAATAAAAATTCATTCTAGATAAAGAATTCGATCAATTAAAATTCATTCTAGATAAAGAATTCGATCAATTAAAATTCATTTGAGATAAAGAATTCAATCAATAAAAATTCATTCTAGATAAAGAATTCGATCAATTAAAATTCATTCTAGATAAAGAATTCGATCAATTAAAATTCATTCTAGATATAGAATTCACATCACAATTTTCACTTAGAAACTGCCAGCTTTCTTTAATGCATTATGCAATTTTTATTTCAAAATTCATTCTAGGTTCATTCAAAATTCATTGCTTTTGTCTTAAGAATGTATGAGCACAAGAAACATTTAATTGAAGCCAATTTGAGGAACCAAAGCTGATCAATTTAAAACTGGAAACTTTTGCTTCTTTTAGGGTTTAAAAGGCAGGTGAAGTTATAAAACAAGTAGATGGGCTGCTTTCTGAAGAAGCACAAAGCAGGTTTCAGACGGGATAGGTCTTAAAGCCTAAAAAAAAAAAAACTGTTGTCTGTACATCAATTGCAAAAGGCAATACATTCTGGGGGGTGTTTCATAAAGCTGTTCGTAAAGTTACGCACGACTTTACAAACGACTTGAATATGACGTGCCAGATAGGATGCCCAAAGTTTTTCCTAATGTTTTAACAAAGTGTGACTATATTTCCAATAACTTCAATTAAAAAAATACTTTGCATTAAAAATATTTGTCATAATAAGAATGTTAATCTACATCTGCACAGTTCAACTTTAGTTGATGCAGTTAAAAATGATTGAGCATCCCATTTGGCTTGTCATATATGAGTCATTCATAAAGTTGTGCGTAACTTTACGAACAGCTTTATGAAACACCCCCCTGGAGTTAAAAAACAAACATACCTGCACGCACCATGTGTCCTACGTGTACTCACTGTGTACCACAGAACAGAAATGTGAAGTGCACTAGGCTTATCTCATTTAATTTTGCTGAGGCATTTAAAAAAAAAATTAATTTCATTTTTTTTTTTTGTGCTTTGATACCACATTTTTAATTAGGCCTCAAGGATTGTTTCTTACTAACCTGCACTATGCATGCCTGCAAAGAAGAACTCAACAGACGATTGACACAAACAGAGTAACGTTGACATGTCAATCATCTCTGGTAGACCAATCAGCTTCAAGAGATCTACTGTCTGACAGGCCACGCCCAGATCACCATGGTGAAGTTGGCTGGCAATCATCTGAAGGTGACTGGTCAAGTGGGTTCGGAGGTTAGAGGTCAACTTGCTGGACTGGGTGCTAGTCTTGAAGGCCAGGAGTTTGTTGAGGTTGGTCAAGAGCTGCAGTGTCTACAAGCAAGAAATAGGTAAAGACATTAACTTTTTACTGCTATCATCTTAATGATTAATTTAATGGATTTATGGTTTATGGTGTCGTGGTATAGTGGTCCATTCACTTGACTCTCAATCCAAGGGGTGAGGGTTCGAATCTCAGCCGGCACTAGCGTCTTTTGGCAAGACATTAATCCACATTTGCCACTCTCCACCCAGGTGTTAAATGGGCACCTGGCAGGATTTATTCCTTGAAATGCACTGTGCCCTATACGGCTGCCGGAGCTAAAGCCAGGGTAATAATATCCAGGTCCTTTGGAAGCGCATAGGGACGTTATTATACTATTAATACATGGTTGGGAGTGCGTTGGTGCGATCTGGTAACACAAAGGTTTTTATCGTGGTGTACTATACGCACGAGGCGCAAGCCGAGTGTGTTTGACACCACGATAAAAACATGCGTGTTGCCAGATCGCACTAATGCACGAACTCACAACCATGTATTAATAGTTTTATAAAACGGGTCGGCAATATGATTATGAAGTCTATAAAAATGGTTACGAACCCCATAGAAACGTACAGTCATGGAGGCTGCCATTTGCTTTCCTGGATGACATCACAGAAGCGCGCGCAGCCAACAAAAGTCATGCGCGTTTCAGTGCGTGCATGTAATCCCTGCGCTAAAATGACAATTAAACTACGCGATTTCATTGCGTTTTAAGTTTGCACGCACCAGAGGTACGCGTACGCGCAGCTCAGCCGTGGTTTAGAACCTTTTTGCCGTATGTTATCACTTTTTTTTTGCACGGTCACATGGTGTTATTTGACCAATCAGGATGGCTACATTCCTGAACCAGTTTTATAAATCATAATATGATATGTGCTATACAAGAATGGTTTATTATTATTATTATTATTACAAGAGCAATAAAAGGAAGTGGAATAATTAAATACTGATACTAGAATCATCAACACTAAAATAAGATGAAATATACATTAATGTACATTTTCGGTATTCCTGAATACACTCTTTCATTGACAGGAGAAGAACATAAAATGCAAACTTCATAGAAGTCTCAATAATATCACAGTAATTCTCCTATAGAAAATAGTTCATAATAGTTCATAATAATTACACGCATTTTCAAAACAAGTTATATTTGTTTTCTTATATCTCTTTACATCATGGGCCTACTCTTAATATTTTGATTGGGAGAGAGATTAGTACCTGTTTGCGGGTAGTTCTCTGTAGCTGATTGACTGATTTCTGGATGGCAGCAGGTAGGACCCTGGGAAAGCTGGTCTCAATCTCTGTCAGGATACTGATGTATAGACCAATCTGAAAGAAAGTAAATAAATAAAATCAAAGATTATTAGGCTAGTAATACAGTGATGAGTGAGATTGAGAAAGATTAATTTGAAATAGTTTTACACTCCTCTCCTTATTCTCATCAACAGCATCACCAGTACTATTATTGTCATCATTATCATTGTCATCTTCTTCATCATCATCACCATGATCACCACCACCACCACCACCATCATCATCACCACTATAATCATCATCACCACTATCATCATCACTACTATCATCATCACCACTATCATCATCATCACCATCATCACCACCACCATCACCACTATCATCATCATCACCCTCATCACCACCATCATCATCACCACCATCATCACCACCATCATCATCACCACCACCATCACCACCACTATCATCACCACCACCATCATCACCACCATCATCATCACCACTATCACCATCATCATCACCACCATCATCATCACCACCACCATCATCATCATCACCACCATCATCACCACCACTATCATCATCACCACTATAATCATCATCACCACTATCACCATCATCATCACCACTATAATCATCACCACCACTATCACCATCATCATCACCACCATCATCATCACCACTATCATCATCACCACTATCATCATCACTACTATCATCATCACCACTATCATCATCATCACCATCATCACCACCACCATCACCACTATCATCATCATCACCCTCATCACCACCATCATCATCACCACCATCATCATCACCACCATCATCACCACTATCACCATCATCATCACCACTATCACCATCATCATCACCACCATCATCATCACCATCATCATCACCACTATCATCATCATCACCACTATCACCATCATCATCACCACCATCATCACCACCACCATCATCACCACCATCATCATCACCACTATCACCATCATCATCACCACCATCATCATCACTATCATCATCACCACTATAATCATCATCACCACTATAATCATCATCACCACTATAATCATCATCACCACCATCATCACCATTATCACCACTATCATCATCATCACCACTATCATCATCACCACTATCATCACCACCATCATCACCACCATCATCATCATCATCACCACCATCATCATCACCACTATAATCATCATCACCACCATCATCACCACCATCATCACCACCACTATCACCATCATCATCACCACCATCATCATCACCACTATCATCATCATCATCACCACCATCATCATCACCACTATCATCATCACCACTATAATCATCACCACTATCATCACCACCACTATCACCATCATCATCACCACCATCATCATCACCACTATCATCATCACCACCATCATCACCACTATCATCATCACCACTATCACCATCATCATCACCACCATCATCATCACCACTATCATCATCACCACTATCATCATCACCACTATAATCATCATCACCACTATCATCATCATCACCATCATCACCATCGCCACTATCATCATCATCACCATCATCACCACTATCATCACCACCACTATCACCATCATCACCACTATCATCATCATCATCATCACCACTATCATCATCACCACTATCATCATCACCACTATCATCACCACCACTATCATCACCACCACTATCATCATCACCACCACCATCATCATCACCACTATCATCATCATCATCACCACCATCATCATCACCACTATAATCATCATCACCACTATCATCATCACCACTATCATCACCACCACTATCATCATCACCACCACTATCATCATCACCACCACCATCATCACCACTATCATCATCACCACCACCATCATCATCACCACCATCATCATCACCACTATCACCATCATCATCACCACCATCATCATCACCACTATCATCATCACCACCACTATCATCATCATCATCACCTTTGCTGGGTTAGATTCATTGATGAGTATAAAGCTGAGGACATCTGATGCACATGACTCCCCAGATTGCACTGAGAGCAGAGAGAGAATACGCTGTAGCCATCCAACTCTGAAAATGAATCAAAGTCCATGTATAGTTTTAGTAAGCTCCCCAAAATTTTGCATCAAATTTCTTTGAATGTAGATAACAGCAAGATACTGACAATTTTGAGCTGCTGTTAAATGCTTTTCTCCGTTAAAGAGAAGGTTGAGTTCTGGGAGAGGTGAAATATAATTTTTGAGCTTTCTCATTCTTTTTATGTCAGTTTGGAAGAACATCATAGTAGAAATGTCCCCTGAAAAGGATAGCTCTTCAAATACCCTCATATTTAAAATATGATGAGAAATAGCTAAAATTTTCAGGCCGAACATTCATGCCACTGGTGTGTGCAGTCCCATGTACCCATTTATGTGTGCAGTACACGTGCTTTTCAGCGAGATTGTATCAATTTCTTATCATTTTGATGATTCCGAAACCTCACAGTATATAACAAATTCTTATGTAGACATGACCAACCTTTCCCAATTTGCATGACCAGAACTCAAATTTATCTTTAAGTGAAATAATAAAGAAACGAGAGGTATCACTGCTCTCAAATTGCCCCAGCCAAGCAAACACTGGCAATGCACTCTGAATGGATCTGGACCCTGTTTCATGAAGCTTGTTATCAATAACAAGTTGCAATAATTGTTATAAGCTACTGTAATCATTGCATCTGATTGGCTGAGAGCGAATTTGTCATAGAAATGTGGCAGTCGTTACTGATAACAAGTTTTATGAAACGGGGCCCTGGGCAGATTATATATTAACATATATGTACACAGCTTACATAACATAAACTTAGAATCCTTTCAAAATAGTTCCTGTCTACTTTTCATTTAATATATTATAATGGCTCATGAATCATTGAAGTATAATTGGAAGGTACTATACTAGCGTTGTGTAAAAATACAATTCACTCAGAAAATTTGCCCTAATTAATGAAGGGCTAGGACAACTGAATAGTTGAGTTATTGTCATGTAACACTCGCCTTCTTCCTTGTGAGCTTATGATATCATCACATAGCAGAGATGTATGCTTCTGAAGCTCATTGAGAAATGGTATGTTACCACTCTCTTGACTAATCTGTGGACTTGCGAGAAGGGACAGGTTACCAGACTGGCTGTAGGCTGAACGCTGAAGGTCCAGTAAGAGGAGATCCTATAAAAGAAAGTGAGAAATACTGATGAAATATAATCTAAATGACTCTCATAAGAAAAAATCTTTCAGAAGGACATAATTTAGACAAGTTCATTGACCTATTATCATGCAATCCTTATTATCATCATTATTACACCATCACGTTTCTCAGCAAAGAAAATAATATTATCGCATATTCAAGGAAGCTGATAACTTCAAAAGAAAATTCCATCTCTAGTAGAACCAAGTTGTAAAGATCAGAAAAGCATGAATCCTTTGGAAGCTACATGTACTATTTTTTACAAAGACAAATATTATGCCTTTGCCCTATAAAGAATGCCAATAGCACTCAAACTAAATAATGTATTCAAGCAACAAATAAAATTATATAAAATTACTCACCAATATCAGAGCACATGTGTCCTGCACCATCTTATTGACCTTTGGCCCCTCCTTGATCTTCATTGACCCCTGGTCATCACAGGCTGTATCCAGGAGGAAGAGGAGGAGATTGAAGGCTCCGCTACCAGATCGACAGATCAGATGAATGATGAGAGTAAGGAGACTCTCTCTGTCTCTCTTCAGGACGGTCGAGTCACGGAACTGCTCAGAGATTCGGTTGAGAACCTCAGGGGTCACTGGGATACATGGTAGAGAAAGGTGGGTGAAGTGAGTTAATACCGAAGGGAAGCAAGATACTTGTTTAGCTAAGGAACTGCTGAAGTGCAAAACAAGAAAGTATGTACCATTCATGAAATAGAGACCATTTTTCAAAATACATTAAAATCCAATGCACATTCCTTTGCCATGTGCCTCATGATAAACTATTACATTCACCCGATTACAAGTTATTGCATTTTACTAGTCAAAATGCAAATTGCACATATGTTGTCAGGTGGGACATAAATTCTGGCGTGTCCAACCTATTACATCTAATGTATACAATCTGCATTCTAAAACGTGGTTGACTACTGAAATACATTAAATTGGAATGGAATAATTTGAGTAGGCAAATATTTATGAATTTGAATGCATTTCAAAACTGGTCTATTCTAGCAGCAGTATTTAATAGTTTGGTAACAGACCAGTTTAAATATGCATTCAAATTCATAATGCTTGTTTGCCAAACATACTGATGAAGTATTGCATTCACCTGTTACGATTTATTAAATTCCAACAGTCAGGTTAGAATGCATGATGCATGAACTAAATGTTGCAATGTCAGGTAAACCCTGGAATGCTTCAAGGGCTGGTTCTCAATTCACCAATAATGTTAAAGTTAACAATAAAGATGTCTTTAAATTTTTCCCAAATCAATATGAAGTACAAGTGGAAATGGTATTGGATATCTCTGTTGGGACGCAATCTATCTGAGACAATCGGTGCTGAAGGCTAATCCGTCATATGGGAGCTGCAACAGCCATATCCGATGCCTTTTCAACATGCTTCTTCTCCAGCCCATGCAAAGTTGCATTTGAGAAATTACACTGATCTGTGCCTTATTTCAACTTTTGCAAAAAGTTCACGAGCGAAAAATAAGTCTGAGTGCATCTTCACCAAACTTGGCAAAAATAATGGGTAATTTCAAGAACTAGAATATGAAGGCTTGGGATGTAAGCTTGTTTCCAGGGACAGCCACGAAATAACATGAATCCTAATATTGTGAATGGTGATCGGACTAATTTCACTAAATCAGATTTAGCAGGATATTTTAAATTTCAGGCTCATGAAGGCGGACATGGTGAGTATTGGGGGTACTTACAGGCTTGAACAAAATCTGTAGTGATAATCTTGAGTAGCATGGGTGACATGGTGGCAAGCTGAAGGAGGAAGGGTACGGTGAAGACATCATGGTCCTTCTTACCATCAAGACTTTCCTAAAGAGAGAGAAAAGTAGTGAAAGAGAATGTTGAGTTCTCGTACATGTAAAAGATAATTTGTGAGCTTTTTCGTTCAAAGTATTCATCAATTCTTATAATTAGAGATAAAGTTGAGTTCTGAAAGAAAATGTCTCAAAGGAATTGGGAAAGTTTGATCATAAGAACTGATGTATACTGTGAGGTTTTGGAATCATCAAAATGATAACAAATTGACACAATATCATTGAAGACCACATGCACTGCACACAGAAATGGGTATGTGGGACTGCATACACGTGTGGCATGAATGTTCGGCCTGAACACTTCAGCCATTTCTCGTCATATTTCAAATATGAGGGCATTTGAAGAGCAATCCTTTTTAGGGGACATTTCTTCTATGTTCTTCCACGCTGATATAAAAGGAATGAGAAAGCTCACAAATTATTTTTCACCTTTCCCTGAACTCAAACTTCTCTGTAACCATGATGCTTGTGGATTTCCAGGGGTGACCTGGTAATGGCTACTATAAACTTGAGGCAAAAATACTGTAGCAATTGACAAAGTGCCTAGCTCCTTTCTCAAGCTTACCTGGAATAAATCCAGCAGGGCTTTACGGATGTCCTGGGAATGCTGGGAAGTCAGGTGACCAAGGATACCGACCACGGATGCCACCTTCGGAACTTTGGTTTCCGTGGCAATGAGCTGTCCCTCGGATGTTTGGCTGGAGCAAAAGTCTTTGAGACCGCATGAGAGGACTCGGGTGATGATGGTGGTTGGGAAGCAGGAGCTGGTAACGGAATATTTACATAGCATATTCATTGAGTATGAACTTTCATAGTTTAGCAAAATTTGATTTGATCTATATGTAGCAAGTTAGGAAATAGGCCCATCACTCCTAATGGGTCTGTGGAAATAACCCTTTATATATACTAATGAATAAATTTTGTAAGTGGAAATTTTCGCATGATTAATTTTTTTGCGCTTGGCTGAGTGAAATGAATTTTGTGTGTTCTTAAATTCACAGACTATAAGGACAGCTCACTACTGCCAAAATGGCAAAGGGTTATGGTCATACTGGCCCACACTATGTCACCTATGAAGAAAACTAGAATTAACATTACAAATATACTCACATAATGACCTACCTCGTGATTGAAGAAGTAAACTTACATGAACAAAATATTTGTCTTTTTTTATTTTTGTGCCATTTTAAATTCCACAGCATGAAATATTCCACTTTTACAGTATAAGAAACTAAGGACCAGAAATTTAATTCAAATATATCTATTGTTTTTAAATTAAGATGAACTTCTTTCAAACTTCAATGATTCTGATTCATTATGTTTTCAATATGTTACACTTCTACCTAGCTAACACGCTTACCCGATATGTGCTACAACCCAATCAAAATGAGGTGAGTGTTGTACAGAGGTATTAAGGAGAGCATCTACACATGGGTCTGGACAGGAAGAGCTCATTGCTGCTATGCAGTTTGTAGCAAGATCCATGATGGTTCTTGTGGCTGAAAAAAATCAACAAAGAGAGAGTGAAACATATTTATTTATTTTATTTTGCAGTTTTATTTATACAGGGTAACATTGTCAGTTTCAGAACTGCTTTCCACAATGACCCTGTCAGCATTTACAATGTACATGACAATACTTTTAAAGATTGAGATAAAGAAAAGTGAATATAATCCCCTGTAGAAATAAGAAATGAATTAATTTACGCAAATACAAAATACAAATATAATAAGATTGAAGAAAACTGTTAAAGTTTTGAAAAACAAAATCGAAAACCAATAAAACATTGCATCAGAATCACAACGCAAGGTGACATATATCACAGAGAGGAAATTTACAAGAAAATTACAGCCAGTATTCAAGCTAGTATTCAAGCTTGTATTGTACATCAACAGTTCGTCATTGCCAAGAGAGGTGTACTACAACCTGTAAGCTAGAAGATTAACAAGAACAGGGCCCTCTTGCATAAAATTTGCGTTAAACATAAGAAAAAAAATTAAACGCAACTTGATTTTCAACCAATCAGGATTGCGTATGTTATTTGTAATGTAATGTAATGTAATTTTTTGAGTTGCGCTTAAATGTAACTTTTTATGCTGTTGGTCTAGTGGAATTATTACCTTTGCATGTCATCCAAAGCTGAAGGAGTTCATTAAGGTTAGAAGGATGAGGTACTCCTCTACGACTGGCATAGTTGCTACTGATCTGACCAAGTAGAGCTATGGCCCACTGTAATACAGGAATAATACAGGAATAATACAGGAGGATGGGGATTAGGAAAAAATAGTTAAATACCTGGAAAAGAAATTATTTTTCAGGCAGTTTGTGCTTTCTTCATCCAAGATAAACTATTACCAATACAAAACTAAAACTGATCCTTTAGAACAGGACAGTAAAAATATTATATTTAATTCCTTTTGCAGACGTACACAAAATTCTGCAAAATTTGGCACAGGTTTAGTAGTCAATCTGTAGATACTACCTATGAAATTTCAAGGTACTTCTTTGTAATAAATGAAAATCTTGCTTTCGTAGCAGAGGGAGCTACTCAGAAAACAACACAAGTACATGTACTAGTAACGGTCAAAAAATAATTTTCTAAGTTACGCTTTTGTTTACGAATTGAAAAAAAAAATATGTTACCAAATTGTTGTTATTACATAGATAAGCAAATTATAATCCTTTTCACATCCACACAAGTTTTCCAATTATAATTCTTTTGTAATTTATCGCATACTCACACAACTTCAAATTCTACGGCAGCAAAAGGGATGAGGTACCTTTGATTGCATGAACATGTTTAACTTAAATGATTTCTCTTACTAGACTTAATTGATCGTTCTTAGTTCAAGAAAACAAGTGGATTCTACTGGAGTAAACTTGAAGTGTTATGTACCACTGAAAGCTTGGAATCTCTACACTCATGAAATATACAAAACAAAAATGAATTTGGGTGATTATTTGGTAGTTTGTAGCCAATGATAACATCTTTCCAGAAAGAAAGAAAGAAAGGCTTACAGCAGAGAGGATGGGTGACCAGGCTGTAGGGCTATCCTCAATCAGTTTCTTGAGCACCTTGTAGATATCTTCTATCAGCTCATCTAAGTCAAGTCCCATGCTTGCTGTTCAGGTCAATCACAGGAAAAAAAAAAATATAGAGATAACAAGAAAGAGAAAGCGAGAGAGGAGGGAGAGAGAGAGAGAGAGAGGAGGAGGAGGAGGAGGAGAAGAAGAAGAAGAGGAGGAAGAGCAGGAAGAGGAGGAGGAGGAGGAGGAGGTTATTATAAATATATCTTTAACTCTTTTCTCTAGTAATAATCATCATTTACTGGAAGTAACAAAATAAAAAATGATGCGATATAATGATAATCACAATATTACAAAGTGAAATGAAATGAAACGGAAACCTACATGCCCCCTCCCCTTCCAGCTCATAGAGGTATAAGTTAACACTCTCATCAAAGATATGGCAGAGGAAATCCAGAACAGCTGTGCGGGCGGCTGGTAGCGTCTGGAGGAGATGGAGGGCACATCTGGCATGTTCCTCACTGGAGAGCTTCCGGCCATTACGAATGTCAACTCCCTTCACAAAGGTGCGAACGTTGAACAGGATCTCCTGTAGTTTATAGAGTGGAGCAAAATAAAATAGAAGATTAATTGTAAAGAGGATTAGGAATAAATGATTTAGGCCAAAGTAGAATTACTTCACTTGCAAGCACTGGACTCTGAAGCAAACGTGAAGTGTGTACCTGGCATCACTTTTATTCTCTCCTTTAGTTTCACAAACATTTCATTTGATTTATCTCTTGAAGAGTTGGTTCAATTCAGATGGCATCTTAATTACCCCTTGTCTACGGGAACCGGGTCTTCCCTGTATAAAGCATTTGAGAATGAGAGAATCAGTAGTCAACCGGTTAAAAGTTAAATTGATATTAAATCAAGAAAGAATATTCCTATCTCACACATTCTCCCGTATGCAACACCCAAACATGCGCCTGATAATTTAGAATTTCACTTTTTTGGTAATTATAATGCTGCTGCTGAGTGCTGGTGAGTAGCAGTATAGTCCATGATGAGACACTCGTCCCTAGTGTCCCGGCTTATTATTGTCCCGGGGGTCGTTTCATCAAACAGCCATAACGACAAGATCAGCGACATCTCGACACTGTCGCTCAACTTATCCGCTAAGTGTTTCACAAAGCCGTCTTTGCCAAGACCAGCGACAACTTCGCTGACAAGTGACTTGTCGGTACTCCAGACCTGTCATATCTTTTTAGAACGCCATCACAAGCCAGCTTTTAGTTAGTCTATGGGCTGCGAAAAAATAAATGTAAATTAAGAGAACATTTATTTCCTGATCTCCAAGCACTATCCTTTATCATTCCTTTACCAGATAGTATTACTAATGTCCGTATTATAATATTGTACAGATGAACAATATGTTCTTATGGCTTCTTGACCCCCCAACAAGTAAATGAGATTAGGCCTAATATTAAAAATACCCACATCCGTCTACCATAGAAACAGCATCGAAAACGGAACAGTCTGTATATACAGACCCATGTAAACGACAATTTATCATGTAGGCCTATGTATTTTCGTTATTTTTTCCGTTTTCACGCAATGCTTTGATATGAATGATATAATATGTATCTTTTAATGAATAAATATTTAAAATTGGGCCATACATGCCATAAGATATCTTAATTTATTTTAATCATTTTTCTCTAAAATGAAGACGATTTGGGTCTTCTTTCCGTAATTAGTCAATTACGGTATCCTCTTACCTACAAATCTAGATTCGTACATCACAAAAGCGTCCTCGAGTTTTCTCAATTTTATAAATTCTAAGATGCCATAAGATGTTTGTATCACAAGCATTCATCTTCGCTGCCATTTTTTACATTTTTTTTGGAATAGTTTTGGGAAAACTGAGCCTCAAAATCTGTTTGGGTAATTGAAGATAATTCCAATGGACTGTGATTATAGACTATGTTTTTTCGCCGATGAGTATCGATATCATTGAGTTGTCGTTTATCATGTCTTCGTGAAACAGTTTTTCAGGTCCATGACATTTCCGTAGATCGCCGACAACAGTTATGACTGTCATGGAGTTGATTTGATGAAACGACCACCACTACTAAGTACTAGGTTTATTACTTCATTCCTGACCTTGTAAATCATGTTTTCTGATCTAACTGTAGACCAAGACAAGTGCAGATCTTTTTTTCTTACCCGTGCTTCTTCAGAGTCCATCGCACTGAAATAAAGAGGAAACCAAGCTGAGATGGGGGAGAGTTTTCTGTCTGAGAAAAGGAGTTCGATTAATTGGAGCTAGTTAGCTCCAACCAAAGAGTTAAGTGCAGTGCTTCATATCTATCTACTGATGTAGAGCTGCTTCATTTTATTGGGATGAAAATGTATTTGTTACTCATTTTTTACTATTAGATAAGATCTCAAATAATAAATTTTGAATATTAAAAAATATATAAAGTTAAATATTATCACCTATGATTAAAAAACCACCATAATATGAGGCTTTATTATTGCATCGTACACTCGGCAATATTAATATTCAATATGGCGGCCCCCATGCGTTACGCAACTGTTCGTTATGCTCAGGTTTCTGGGAGATTATTTCCACAGAATACCAGGGTATTGAATGAAAATGGCATCATCAACGCCAGACAATTTTCGCAATTCAAAAAGTTCACTTTCAACACGAACAATATACGTAATATTGTAAAATCTGTGAGTGCAGTTTCGGGATTGATCTGTGGGGCTTACATCGGCCAGCGCTGGATGAGTACGGGAGAGTCTCGGCAGTCATGGGGACTGCTGTCGCCCATGGCTAAGCAGCAGGGACAGGTTTGGGATGGAGAAAAATGCACGGATGAACCCCAACTATTAGATCGCAAACCGCGTTTCTTGTCCGCCGAAGATGCTGCAAAAATTGATTTAACTCTCTACCAATACCAAGTGTGTCCATTTTGCTGTAAAGTGCGAGCATATTTGGATTATTTTGGTGTGCCTTACAAAATTGTGGAAGTTAATCCCGTGTTCAGGAAAGAGATCAAATTTTCAGAATATAGAAAAGTTCCTATCTTGGTTCAGCGGTCTCCAGGGAAAGAGGATATTGTGAGTATTTAAAAAAAAGCGATTTACCATTGTAAGAGTAGATAAGAGCTGTTTTGCTATTTGAATTGAGATTGAGTTTGAGTTTGTGATAAGTTATCAATATCATTCATTCAATTCAGATGAGATAGTACTAAGTCACTAAGTTTTAAAGTTAAAGTTTAAATCTTTTTCAAAAGAAATATATCACCTATCACTATCAGAGTCTTTGACATTCATGACATGTATGTCTAGATTTGATGGATTGTTATTTGGTTTTATTTGATCTGGCCAAAGCCGAGCATGCCGAGCATGTGCCAAGTTAAAAAAAATACTTCCAAGTTCAAGTTCCCAGCTAGAATTGCCTGTAGACCAGTCTACAATAACCTTGCATATCTGCTTCTTCTTATTCTTCCTCCATTGAGAGTTGGAGATCCACAGCAAGAGGCTGCATGTTTCAAGAATACTATACACATGATACAGTGAATTGTCGGGCTCATACAAATTACAATATTGTCAGTGTGGGCTTAGTTCTGGCATATAGAGGAGTTTATTGTGTGGATTTGGAGGATGAAGTGGAGGACTATCTATGGTCATTAGGGGGTTAGATGCTGAATGGGTGAGGGTGGGGTCTGTCAGGAGGGAGGGAGAGGGTCATATACATGTATGTGACTGTGAGTGCCCTCCTCTAACACAGCAGCACTGCAGTTGTCTAAATGTATGAAGTAATTTTTTTCCTGTTCTGCATCTCCTGAGTCCTATACATTTTTGTTTTGTTCTGTAAATTTTGAAATATTTTCATTTTATAAAAAATATTCCTTATACCTTATCAACAGTGGTTTACGGCTTTATAGTATGACAGAATTATTATGTCTCTTTGTTTTACAGCAACTGAATGATTCATCCGTAATCATCAGCATCCTGACATCCTTCATGGTGACGAAAGAGAAAGATCTAGGTCGATTGATGACCTATTATCCCAAGATGACGTATACCAATGAGAAGGGCAAAGAGGTCTCAGAGTTCACCAACAGGTTCAACATAATGCTGCTTGAAACACCAGGACTCTCAAAAGCAGAAAAGTAAATCAAATAGGTTATGGATTGTATTTTCTTGGTATTTATTCAAAAGTTGTTGCATTGACCTGCAAACAAAATCATCCTTAAGTGAGTGATAGCCAGAAAAGTATAATATAATGGGAGATATCCTTAAGAAATTAAGTGGCAAAAAGCTATTTTTTGCATAATATTCATCCTGACAATTTTCCCCCAAAGAGGCTGTCACAAAAGTCAAGCTAACCTTTTGTTTTTCATTTGGGGAATTCATTGCAAAAAAACTAAAATGTAAAATTCATACATTTGTATGTTTTCTTCTTCTGGAAAAGTGCTGCTTCAGAGTACTGAATATATATCGCATTTTTAAATGAATATGTATGCTCATAGAAAAGAGTATGAAAATGTAAGCTTGTATAAGTACATTGCAAGTTACTTTTGCCCATTTGCAGCAGCATTTATGTAAAGAATGCCTGTTATGTTTCCCTTGATCAGCATTAGAGGCAACCTCTGTATAAGACAACCACTGTTAATGGAAGCAATCTTTGTTCTTCTTGAGTAGTACACATGTGTGAAGAATATATACTTGTCTATGTAGCAGGCAAGCAGTCATTCATACAAAAGTTTCATACTTCTTTTGTTTGTGGTTGCCTGCTCCAGTCAACATGTTTTTTTAGATGGGGAAATAGTTTTAAGCGATGATTTATTTACTAGTTTAGTGATATGCGTAGTAGTTGGCACTCAATCATGAATTTCTTTTTGAGCATAACAATCTTTTCTTTCTCTCCATTGCAGGGCTGAGATGAAGTGGAGAAAGTGGGTTGACAATGTTCTGGTTCACAATCTTCCACCGAACATCTATCGTTCTCCCTCCGAGTCTCTCCAAGCCTTCTCTTACATCTCTGACCTTGGAAACTTTGGGTCGGTAGAGAAGCTCATCATGAAATATGTCGGTGCTGCTGGCATGTATTTCATCGCTATGAAACTCAAGAGAAAGTGAGTTGAGTAGAGTGCGAGGGATTTTTCGATTACATATTTCAGTTGGACTTATCGAAGTATGTGTTGTTAATTTGTTTTTTTAGGAACTATCCAGAAATGCCCATGCTAACTGTATGACATGCAAATATCGCCATCATTGTTGCAATAACTTCTTTCCTATTAGTCAATTTATAAGAGATTCTGGAAAAATGTTTTTTCAAAAGCCAGAGTCCTTATTGGTCTCCATTCTCTGATGTTTTTTTGATAATCACTCTATTCTTTAGTTTGTAGATATTTTTATGCTAAAGACAATTGTTTGTGAATATTTGTATATGTTCAGGAGTGACGGTAGTGACCCCAAAAAGATTTTATCAGTTACTAATGTAATATTGTAGAAAAAATGTAATTCTTGAAATATTACAGTAGTATTTTCATGGCAGACGTATCTTTATATTTGTGCATGATCAATAAATTTGAATTGAATTGAATTGATTTGAATTGTATGGCCCAGTTGTCATTTGCTTGATGACATTCATTGTTTTTCTCCGACTTGAGGTATAACATCAAGCCTGATGCCCGTGAGTCTCTCTATGATGCAGCCAATGAATGGATGAGTGTGGTCGGCAAAAAGGATTTCATGGGAGGAGACAAACCTAACCTTGCTGACTTGGTAAGAACTCTAGTTAAAGCTTTCATGATCATTTTTTTTTTACCCATGGAATACTCGGAATGTGGTCTATGGAAAATGCATGTTATACCAAAATCAAATCGTATCCAGCGGGGTTAAAGATAAAGTTCAGTTCTGGTCATGAGATTGAATTGTGAAAGAAACTATCTCAAAGCAATTGGGAAAGATTGATTGTATAGCACATAAGAATTGGTGTATGCTATAAGGTTTTGGAATCACCAAAATGATGAGAAACTGACTCAATCCTGCTGAGAGTCACATGCTTATAACAGTTGTCGGTAAAAATCACGGACAAAACGTGTGATGAAACGCTCCCCAGGACTTGCTTTTGATTTTTTAAGTTACAGTTAATCCTAACTTTAAATGCAAGAAGCCCCTGGTGCATTATCTGGTTGAGAAAGGAAAACCTTCATTCGTTCATTAACAGAATTAGCTGTGAAAATGGATTTCAAGAAGATGACTATGATTTAGATAATAAACTTTCCTCACAGTCAATTTATAGAGAAGCTATTTGAATTTCTTGCATTCATTTCAGATACATGTTTATAACTTTCATCTCTTTAAAATGTCTATTTTCCCAATTCTTTTGTAAAGATTGTTATTTCTGTCTGGAAATCCTTTTTAGAGTTGATACCATTATATCTCATTCAGTTTAGTTTGTTTCGTACATGTTTTCATTTCAGTCGGTGTATGGTGTACTGAGTTCCATCGAAGGACTCGATGCCTTCAATGACATGTGTCAAATGACTAAGATTGGACCCTGGTATCAACGGACGAAGCAAGCCGTCAAGTCTCATGCTGGAGCTCATTGACCCCACCTATAACTTTAATAGGAGAAATCATTCTAACATGTGCTCTCAGGATAGGGGCAATCCATTGACCTAGTTTACCAATGTGTTCAAATTTATGGAAATGTATGTAAATTTATGCATATATTCTATATAAATAAAGGATGATGTTGATGAAATTAAAAGTCTTGTTGAATTCTTACTCAATAAAAAAAATTATTAGATGGGTTCCATGTATAAAGATGCTACAATGCAACTCATATATATATATATATACACACAGTACATGTATATATATAGAGAGAGAGAGAGAAGCACCATCTGTTTATGAAAACCACATTTTCTGGTTTTCATTGGAAAGTTCTTCTACTTTCAAATGTATAAAATGGACATGAGTTTAAAGAGAATCTGCCTAAAAACAACCACTTTTCTTGTTTCCCTTGAGCTGGCATTTTATACGGTTACATGCCGTTTTTCTAAGGTTCTTATTTCCAAAGGTTCGTTACTCCGGAGGTTCATAATTCTGAAAATGAAATAGGGTTCGTAATTCTGAAAAGGAAATAGGGTTCGTAATTTTGAAGGTTTGTAATTCCAAGTGTTACGTAGGGCTCCGATAATAGAGAATTATAAACCCCTTTTCATTTTCAGAATTCTGAATCCTATTTCATTGTCGGAATTATGAACCCCTGCTATGGGAAATTTGTGTTTTGGAATTATGAACCTTCGAAATTATGAACTTTCGGAATTGTGAACCTTCGGAAAAACAAGTACCCCCTTTTATACATGTATGACTGTATTGGACATTATAGCAGGTAAATTGCACAGTTCTTCATGAGGGGTACATACATGAATTTGAATACATTAGTAATCTGGTGTTAAAAGCTCTTTTTGGTGTGCATATATATTACATTATATCAAATTGCTCAGTCATTTCCAAGCTTATCTTCCCACCAGTATCGTTCATGGGTTTGTTCCCATTGGTTCTAAATTTTATAAATTGCTTATTATTTTGATAGACATGCTCTAAATGTACATAGAAGTGAATATGGAAATAGAGAATAGTAGTAGGGTCACCTTCGAGCATACTTTAAACTTGATAAGTTATTGAAGATATGTGTTATCATCTCTTAGTGGGCTCTTTTTTTCATGAATTCTGTAATCTGATTGGTCAATTTTTCTGAGAGATAATTCTGTATTCTTGACCAATAAATTATATGTGTACACTTTAAGGGTTAAAACTGTTGCACCCTGCTTATTCACGGAGTACGGGAAATATCTACGTTCTGGTTCCATATTCCATGAGGCCGGATTTTCCCGTATTCCGTGAACAAGCAGGGTGAAACTAATATTCTTTCAATGTTGATTCTTAATGGATCCAGATTTCAGCGGCCTTTTATTTTCTATGAATATTCATAAAATGTTGGCCATGTATGTAATTGTTTTCTTCATTGTTGGTTATCGACTTTATTCTAAAATATCATGAATAAAAATGTAAGATATTGAAAAAGCTGTCAGGACTCTTATAAGATTTCAAATGGTTTAGTTCTAGCAGTCATATCCATTGTCTCCATAAGTTTTTGTGAAGTCTTTCAGGTTTATCTTTTTTCATCATGTCAGGTTTCTTTATCACTGTTATTTCGATAGTGCAAAATTTTATTTTCAAACGTCAAGCGTGATTGGCTCCAGTTTTACAGAACCTTCCCTTAGATAATGATGTTGAATTCATGTATACATACATTTATGAAATGATTTTCAGTAGGTATTTTGTTCAATTCACTTTATCAGAAATTATGTACAAATATAATTGGAGATTTCAGTCTCATGGTATGGAATTTTGTAATTTCACAAGAATATGTTTCTGGTATGATGTGATAATGTCTCTTGGAGGGACTCATTAATAAAGTGAACATGTGATATGGGTGTTTTATAATTTAAGTGTGCATAAATGTATCTAAAAAGTTTAAAGCAAAATATTTTTTAGTGGGATAGAGAAATTTCTCTCCTTAATTTCCTTGTTTTCCATGACAGTTTGGCAGACACAAATTGACCAAAATTATATCTTTTAAATCTGCAACATAGTTCTTTTGAGAATTGTTTATCTCAGAATTTGTTTATCTTGATTTCTGTGGTGTCTGTACAGTTTTGATTTTATGCCATAGTCATAAAATGTTAAAATGTACAGTTACACAATTTTGGTTGGCATTGATGGGCATGTCTGAATATTAGTAAAACTATAATCATGCAATTCATGTTCAGGGGTCAGAGGTTTTTCCATACTGCTTGTTTCATTTTCTTTTTGTTCAGCGTGAAAAGTACATACATATAACCAAATTTGGCAATTGTGAAACACGTTTATGTAGAATATTTTGTAGAATGAAAATTGATGATACCGGTATTTCAAATTTGTAACCCGACTTTGAAGCTAGGGATTATTGATGTTTGAATTCAAATGCAGTGAAAATGAGAATAACTAAAATTGAATAATCTCTTGTAAGAATGATAGTGGGATACTTGTTAAATTGTCTTTTCATGAGTTGAGGGATAACAATATATTCATCAAAGTGAACGTGATCTGCACATATACATGTAACCAGTTTCTGGGTATGTGAGGGAGAGTGAAGATGTATAAAATATTCCTCCAAGTTCTTAAAGGGCAATCCAACCTTGGTAATAAGTTGATTTGCATGAAAGCAGAAAAATAAGAAAAACAGGATGCTGAAAGCTTGAAAGAAATCAGACAAGGAATAAGAAAGTTATGGATGTTTGGAAAATGAGATCACTACATCAATGCGAATCTCAAATTGGTAATTCGGTGAGTCGATTGTGACATATTTGTGGACAACTCTCTCGTTTGTCGTACACAAATTTATCATTAATTTGCGGTTTTCTCTGAAGCGCTTTTTACCCTCCGGGCATTACTCAAAATATATTGGAGGTAGCATATTATTATAGGTCCTCATGAAAGAAAGAGAGCCTACTTAGTAATACATTTGGAAAACTGACATTTTAGTCATTTTGTGTGTTGGAGCAAATGGGGGAGTGTCCGTAACTACATCACAGGGACATACCTACTCGGCCAATTTGAAATTCCCATATGTATAGTGATTACAACTTTCAAAAAATCAGAACTTTCTTATTGCTTGTCCGATTTTGTTCAAACTGTCACCAATCTGCTTCTCAGATTTTTCCTCTATTTTTCAGAGCAACTTGCCATTACAGTTGGATTTCCCTTTAATGTACTAAAGAAATCTGTCTTCGAGATAGGTAGAATGCAAGGTAATTCTTGGTTGAAGTCTTGAACACTTTGCTGTGACGTAAAAGTGATATCACTTCAACAAAATTTGTAAGTTTTTTTCTTATAAGCAAAGGCAGTTTGGAGAAGAGCATAACAAGGAACATAGATATTGATTTACGGTCTCTAGTAGGTCCATGGTTGAAGAGAGATAGGAGTGATGCGATAAAGCGAGTGGTAGGAGAGATGAGATGAAGAGAAAGAGAGATGGGAAAGGAAGAGAGAGAGAGATGGAGAGATAAGAGGGAAAGAGAGATGGAGATAAGAGAAATAGGAAGAGAAAGAGAGAGACAGACAGAGGAATGGGAGAGATGAGAGGAAGAAAGAGAAATAAGATTTTTAATTTTTAGGTATACGTCTTGTATTCCCTATTGAGCTCAAGTATTAAAATTCCAAAAACTGAACTCTCGTTCACTTATTTCTCATTTCTGTCTGGTATTCTGAGCTTAGATTCCAAACCTTGCATATTCCTCTTTTGACCACACATTTTGCAGGTAAAGTGCATTTCATTTAACTTTACCTTTTGTACAACACACGTCTTTTATCATCAGCTCCTTAGTTCAACATTCCCATTTACAGCAACAATTTGTTTTCTTCCATCAAGATCATTCAAATTTACAGATTAAAGCACACTCACATCAACACAGTCCATGCTTAACTTTTCTCTCAAAAGCTGTAGGATTGAAAGGTTCCACATGTAGTTAACCTTGCATAACTCAAAGTCGCAAAATCGAACTTTCCCCCAAGTCAATTGATCTCGATTCATTTTTTTTTACCAAACTATGCAAAACATGTGTTATTTACATTTCCAAAGTCCAATTTTGCATAAATCAAACTAATTTTTGTGGTCCAAACAGATTCGACTTATGCACAGGTGACTGTAATAGTCTAGTGTTCAGTCAGAATATCATATTTTTGTACAAGAGTTGCAAAAAATCACATGGGATATCCATCAACTTAAATCAAACCAATGAGACAAAGTGCATGTTCAGCCAAAACAAAACTGTACAAGGGGTTGAAATCCTTAGTCCTTACAACTTCTCAACATTCATCACTGAAGCAATGCAAACAAAATGCAGTTGACTTGACAGCAAGTTTAAAAGTTAAAACAATACTTTATTACGAAAAATGATTCTTCCTTAACTTACACATCATTAAATCGAGCATATATATTCAAGGTACGACAAGTTGGGTTTTTTTTCATTAGCAATACATTTAGTTCTGCATGTGATTTGTTTTCTGCAAGAACCTGAGCTATATCTACTTTGGCACTTAAGCCGAGAAGAAGAGATCGACCTTTTCACCACAAAAACATAAGCAGAACATGAAAAATGATACATGAGTAATCAAGCACAAACTGGTGCGTAATTATTTTTCATGGTCATAATTTCTACATCTGAAAAACATCTCTATTTTCTTACTCAATCTCCTTGTCACATAGGTACCAGTTGTAAAATTTCAATACGTGTTACATCATGCCAATGCAGAGCAAATTGCTAGAACTAATTGGCAGTCAAATTCCATGTAATACACTTTTCTTCTGTAAAGAGCGAGAGAGGAAACCTTACCCATAACAAACTGACACAATAAAAACATTCCAAAGTGATCAGAAATATAAAATGTGCCAGTAGACTTCATTGTGGATTGAATTCGTTCATGCAATGCAACTGCCATATAGACATACAATATATCACCAACACAAAATGTGTCTCCTTTTAAAGCTTTGGTTATAAAGCAATAGTAACATCTCCAGACATCACACATACAAAAAAAAAAATAAATGTTTAAAAAATGTTTTCAACCGTTACAATATTTTTTTTTCCAGTGGGTGATCCACTAGTGGACAAATAGTCTAGTAAGAATTCTAAAGCATTCCCATACTCTCATGTTCTATGGTGTATTCAGTCACATTAGTAAACAGCACCACCAAATGGTGCTTCTATTAAAAAGGATTGTTAAGTACCTGTACACATAAAATAGTATTTCCTTCTATAGAAAATGCACACAGACTTTTTACCCTCTTTAGCTGCACGTTCTTCTCATTAAAACATTTCCTTGAAAATATTACAACATATAAGCATTAGCAAATTCTATTTCATTGATAAATTTCAGATATGCGTGCATCATAATCTCCATTATAATCTTTGATAGGAGTCAAAGTCGTAAAGTGGATGATTGAAAAACAAGGATTCATTTACTAAACAGCCAGATGAGGTATTTTTCTATTTATCTCTTTGTAATAGTTTGGTGACAAAGCAAACCATATCTCCGACAAAAATTCTCAGCTTTCAGGCACTCCCATATAAAATGAAACAATATGACACCCATCGAACTGAATACCGTACTACAAAATTAACAAAAAAGAAAGAAAGAAAAAAAACCTGCTGGTATCACTACATTTAGTGGAATTTTGATTATTTTACAGATGTAACACCCAACAGGGAAATACAAATATTTATATACAAGAATAAGCAGATAGCACTCATAAATGACGATCTTCTGTATGCCAATTTATAATAGAGAGCCTCTATCAGGTAGATTGATGAAGCACTGATGTGGTCATTGATGTGGATGTTCAGCCTCGATGATGACAGGCTTAGGCTTGTTCAACTGTACAGAAGGGAAAGAAAATATAAAAGACTGGTAAATATGACACAACAAATGTTTGTAGCACTTACAAATTTCTAGACGTAAAATTTAGAATATCAAATGCTGTCAATTTGGTATCCACCATCATTAGTAGTTCCTCTTCAAAACTACATTTGGCATAAAAACAGTTTGTTAGACACCAAAACTATCTTCCTAATGCCTTGAGGATACAATGTATTTTTACATTAAAAATACATGAAATTCATCTCTTGAAGAAATCAGTGTGCCGAGTTGTCAGTGATATAAATTGTCAAAGTGTAAGGCATTTATCACTAAATTTAGCAACAAATATGGTGTACATTAGGCACAACAAACACTTGCTAACACATGGTAATTATGGCAGTGTCAGTTTTAACATGACAAGTTCCTCCATCCCAAAAGTTCTCTTAACAAGGAGCAAAAACTACTACATTGGAAACTCATTATAAAGAGCTATGATATAACAAGATTTTTGATACAACAAGGTGATTTGGGGGGTGGTATTCTGAGATTTA
This sequence comes from Heliocidaris erythrogramma, assembly GCA_025617745.1. NCBI lineage: Eukaryota > Metazoa > Echinodermata > Echinoidea > Camarodonta > Echinometridae > Heliocidaris > Heliocidaris erythrogramma. The sequence goes on along the minus strand of CM046869.1, from coordinate 4,856,668 downwards.
TTTTATCTTGATTTTAGTGAAAAGATTTTGTCATAACAAATTTCAAATTGCAACATTTCATTGGTGTTTGCGCAGATGAATTCCGCGTACGCAGCCACTTTTGCGCAGACATGAACCAATGATGAGCCATAAGCGTATATTTTGTTATGACAATTACAATTATTTCACTAAAATCAAGATAAAATAAATCTCAGAATACCACCCCTGGTCTTTGTGTTTATTTACCCTGATATAAGGAGAGTCCTGATCTAACATTGTAATTTTCATGGTCCCAAGGACCTCGTTATAGTGAGTTCCCACTGTATTCATTGACCATTCCATTCCATTACAGTGGAACCTCGTTATAAAGAACACTGATATAACAAACTCTCATTATAACAAGGTCATTTTGCCAGTCCGACTTATTTGTATTCTATTGTTTTTTATCCCTGATATAACAAGGTTTCGATATAAAGAGGTAATTATCTTGGTCCCAAGGAGTTGGTTATAACGAGGTTCCACTGTATCAAAATTTCAAGTTACACACAATGCTGTTCAGAATTAACAATGTTAATTGACTTACTGTATGAGGCAATGTCAATCTCTTCTGGTAGTTCACCGATGTTGACTTCAAACCGATCTTGGACTTGGTTCAGGATCTTAGCATCTTCCTCCTCAGAGACAAATGTGACGGCTAAACCCTTGGTGCCAAAACGACCAGCTCGGGCAACCTGTAAAATAAGATACAGTCATGTAAGAATGAGATTCAAGTAAGGGGACAAGGGAAAATGTTTGCAAATTTTTAACATTCTGGGTTGGTCACTTACATGTAAAGTCTGACCTTTAAAATCCTCACAATTTAAGATTGTGAGTTTCTCAATCGCCTCAAGTTTTACAGCCTTAACTTTGCTACATTAACTCTGCCAAAGTTTTCACTACTTTACAGTTAATCACAGTGCTGCACGGCAGAATATCACCTCTCGCACCATTTTAAGAAGTCATCAAAATTTAGCAGTTCAAGGTATTGCCTCATATGCAATGACAAATTTTCTTTAACCTCTAAAAATATCACCCTAATTTTGAACGCTACACAACCATCTAGATCTTCGCATAAGTATGACACCGGCTCCTCCGACATTTGCTCAGCTTGAATTTCCTGCACTAACCAAAGACTAAACATTAACCCTTGACCAAACACTCTACCTAACCCTTGACCAAACACTGTACTTAACCCTTGACCAAACACTGTACTTAACCCTATCATTGATGAAGTAAATCCCAGGGTAAATTGTTGCCAGAGCATTCAATTCAATTCAACCTCTATTGTCCATAAATCATACAAGGAAATTTGTTTTGTTTACATGCATATTACAAATACACTGTACAAATACAAAAGCAGATACAAATAATGGATTAAAAGCATATGTAGGAGCTGGGTGGAGATTAGATATCAAATTATCCTGAGCATCAAGCACGACATTCATGAATCCCTCAAGCACTGTTACGTATCAAGAAATAATCTATGCCATCCCATCCCATCCCCTAAAAATAATCTATGATACTTACTCTGTGGAGGTATGTGTCGGAGTCCTCTGGCATATCATAGTTGAAGACGATGTTGACTCTCTCAATATCCATACCACGACCAAAGAGGTTGGTTGCCACTAAGATGCGCTTCTGGAAGGTCTTGAAAGATTGATACCTCGCCAATCTGGCAAGACAAAAAAATTGTTGAAAATGAAGATCAAATTCTCATATTTTCAGTTCACACTTCTGAAATTCTTATCACAATAAGTGGATGTCAAACTGTGAAAACAGTTTTGTATAAGTACATTTTGATAAAAAAAGACAAGTAAATCAACGGGATATTGAAACTCTGGATCTCACAATATCTTGGCCCAAACCAATAATAGTTATAAAAGTACTCATAATTCTTATCATCACTTTGAAAAAATACATCACACAAGTAAAAATTATGGCACCTTGCCATGCTGTGTGGTCAACACTTAATTCTTCTCTGGTTTCTCTAACATGTCTTACCTTTCATCTTGCTGCATGGCTCTGTGGATGCCGATGGCAGGGAAGTTCTGTTCTACCAGAAGCTGACAGAGGGCAATGCACCGTTGTACACTCTTCACAAAGATAACAACCTGGGTGTAGACAAAAAGAGAAAAAAGATGAAAATTCATAAAACATGAAACAAGTCAACTGAACATACAGGTGATTAGTACAGTCATACCTGCTTTAGCGACCACCTGTATAGAAAGACCACCGTCTATAAAGACCACAATTTTTGTTTCCCCTGAAAAGTGTTTCTCATTGAACGTATTGAATGTATTAAACGAACCTGTACATAAAGACCACTTTTCTTGTCGCCCTTGAGTGGTCTTTATAGACAGGTTTCACTGTATATTCTGCACAAAGAATAGTTCATTTTCAATTCCTCATTCTCCTAACTTCATGGAGATTGATAAACTTTCCAGTACAGCCATTTTGTAATAATACACAGATTGTATTGTACTGCTGAACTCCTGTCAAGGTGGTCATTAAAAAGTTCAATGAAAGTTTTATATTAAAATTTAACCTCATGGAATTTATTATTTACCTGGTTGAATTCCAAGACATCTAGTAGATCGAAGAGTTTCCTGTTCTTCTCGTTGTCCTTGAGCTTGACGTAGTACTGTTGAAGTCCGTGGAGTGTCAGTTTGGTTTCATCATCAACGTACACCTCCATTGGCTATAGATGGGGGAAGATAGAAGTTTTTGGGGATACATGCAACACACATCTCATCATTTTTCATACTTATACTCATTTCGTTGGAAATATATTAAATAGAGCATTATTAAGATCTTCATTAATAAATGTTTTTTTCTCTTTTCCAAAAACCAATCAAAATTAATTATCAGGTATAGGTTTTATCATCCCCCTAAAGGAATGCTGTGTCATTGAAAATATACAGGTCTGCTGTTTGTATCTTACTTTATAAAGTTCTTGAGCAGTTTTTACAAATGTTTGCCAAAGCATTCTCTCTTATCGTGTATTTCATTCACAGAGATTTCGGAGTACGTAATTCAAAAGAGACCTGATAATCTATCAAGGATAAGCCTTTATGTTTGGTTTTATTTTATATACAGCCAGCTAAATCATTCCTCCCTTTCTGAAGCTATCCACCCTTTATCACCCCGATACCACCACAGTGAATACAAAGTGGAGTCTGTTGCTGAAGTGATGTTCACCAACTTCCTCAAACCAGTCTACCACAGGGAAGTGCTAGTCAAGCAGAGCCGGGCAGGGCCAGACCAGGCTGGGATGGGCCGAGCAGGGTAGGGTAGGCTTGGCAGCGCTTCGTCTCCTCCATAGAGCACATAGCACAGCCGCCGCACCAGTCCTGTAGCCTAACTGAACCATCGATGCCCCCACACTGACTCTCACTCGCCTTGACGCCAGCATCCTGGAGCGCTGTCCTAGTCCATCCGATCCATCGTTGTCCTGGTCATACTCCACTCGCGAAGACCATTGTATATTGCGGCGACTCTCTACTTTTACGCGGAAAAATGTGAATACCGGTCATCACATATTGGTCGAGAACGACTAAAATAGCTGGTTGCTTGCTTAGCTGGAAATCTTTTGACCCTTGAGCGCTTCAATCACAGGAATGCAGCTGACAAAACCGTGCTTTACAAAATCACTATGATATGATACAGGAACTTCCCTCTCTAATGGCAAGTAAAATTAAGATGATATTTTGGGTTATTTCCTAGTCATTAATATTTCTGATCGATTTGTAGATTTTCAAAAATGTATTTTCAGGGGAAAGGGTGTATTTCATATTTATCATTGGACTTATTGAAAAATCTAATAAATCAGGATATGAAAAATCAAATATCCAAAGAGAATGACAATTTTCATGAAATCTTCATGAGAAATCACCTGGTTATAAATCTTAATCGTCTGCACAGAACTAAGGAACTCTATATGCAAATATCTAACCATATTATAAACTTATCATCTGACTTATCAGAATACTGAAATAGTTCTGTCATATATGCTCCATAAGCATTTCATTTTTGCTATATAACTGTATGGTACAGTATTAATATCAGACACTTGGAACATTCAAGTCCAGAAGCAATGATTGGCAAATCAAATGACATGTAATTCAATGCAGTATGTTTTTTTTTCTTCACATAACAAAAATGTTATAAGCAGAGATGAATGTTACCTAACAAGTGTGACCTTTTCATGTCAACATAATTTCTGCTGTAATGAATAATTCTGAACGAAACTAACTAATGAGATAATACCAGCATCTCTCTTACTGGAAATTTACTCAACAAACCAAACAATTTCACATCAAAGAACCCAAACATTTCTGTTCAGTGTATTATGCTATGTATTAACTCATCTTTCAAAGGATGACACCAGTAAAAGCTGTTTTGATGTATCCCTGCTCAGCATTCCAAAGAGTTGTTACATGTTAATCTAAGTAAACATCACAAATATCAAACCAATAATCCCTACTCATTAACAACATGACCATTTACTAATTGGGGTCCACCTTTGACTAGTGGATTTACCATCATGTAATGCCTAAATCTATCATATAACCTAAGACAGCAACACGTTTTGCCAGTGCCATTTCACTCTTCATGATATGACTTCCATCGGACTTTATATTTCTCTCTTCACCCCTCTCTATATCTGATCTGTGATCCAGCGGGAAAAAAGCAAACGTAGCAATGATCTTTCATTCATGATAGTGGTAGTCATTCCAGATGGTGAAATGACTCAAGTCCATCAATGACATTAACGCAAGTGACGCGAGACACGCAAATAAGAGTTCAACAAGACTAATCATATTGCCTGCTGATGACATTTTTCTTCGTTGAAGCATCGCTATACATTACCTACTGCACCCACAATGAGAAGATGAAGCATGATTATTTCTGATGGTGAAATAATCACAAAAAAAGAAAAAGAGAAAAAAGAGAGTCCAAGATATCCGATGGATGCTGATTACCGGTGGACGCGAAATCTATTATGTATCAATCGCAACGTAAGCGGCAAGAACCGTTGATCTTAAAATCTTGAAGCAGAATGCGTTTCAGAAAATGATGAGAAAGCAGCTAGCGACGGCCTCAGGTTTTCCAAATTTTCTAATAAAGCTATGCTTGGTTAAGAAATCCTTTTTTCCTTTCTTTGCAAGGGCTGGAGGTGCCACCACAAAGTGATGCCTATTTTGACTTGAAACAAAAATACAAATTACTCCCAGTATGACTGAATTTATTCTCCCAAAATCTATGAACTCTACACTTTTGGTATAGTAACAGCTGGTGGTGCTGCTACTAAATACTAACCCAGAGTGACCCTTTCCCCCCAATTTTTCTACTTTTAAATTCATTATTAACGAGAAGGCGCACTAGAATTACTGGTAAAACAGTATGGCGAAACAATGGTTGATGGTACCATTGCCTTAATCACGATCTCCTATCAGTAACGCTTGAATGAAGATGAACCACCTTTTACTTTAGTAGGCATGGACGGCCTAACAGGTAAAAACTCGTAATACATCTTAGATGGGACGGATGGATATAAAGATCTGTATTTTTGCATTTAAGATGGTGATGCACACTAGAATTGCTACGGAACGGAGAGTCAATGGTTGATGGTACCATTGCCTCAATCGCCAGTGCCTATCATCAAAGCTCAAATGGAGATGAACTGGCTTTTACAGTAGTATATTTTGATGGCCCGATGGGTGAATGCCCTAATATATTTTAGATGGAACGCGAATAAAGATCTGTATTACTGCTTTTTAGATGATCAAAATGGTGCACTGGAATTGCAACGAAACGGTGAGGCAACAGATGATGGTACCGTTGCCTCAATCATTATCTCCTATCATAAACGCTTGATTGCATATAAGCTGGCTTTGACGGCTTGGCGGGTGATCACACCTCAAACACGAAGCAGTAAAGAACACCACCAGTCGTGAAAGATGGATGGTAGCTCAGCCTGCTGAGGTGGAGTGCAGGTCGGAGGGAAGCTCCGTTGCTCTTGGCAAGTGAAGTGTAGATGTGTGAGAAGAGAAGAGGGGAGGTGACATATTTACATCTTGCATGAATTTCTTGCAGACGGGGCGCACTTCCTTGCTGAGGGTAGCACTGAACATCATGACCTGCTTCTCATGGGGCGTCATGCGGAAGATCTCCTGGACATCTCGTCTCATGTCTACAGAAAGAAATTAAAACAGGAAAACGTGGTTATCACACACACACATTCTCCTGAATACATACACTCAAAGCATGCTATTCACTTTCCTGCTTGTAAGAAAAGCAAACCTTGAAATCAGATCCTGATCTAAAACTGTACTGGCAATTGCAGGTAGCACTTAATTTCACCTTAAAACTTCAAGTTCTACCATATGATGACGACAGGCCTTTCAACAATCCAACCCCTTCCCTAGCTGAATTTTATGGTTCTTGAATTAATGTCTCACACTTACTGTTTTAACAATGTGTGAATTCATTTAATTAACATACTTTAGCCACCAGATAATAATGGAGGTGGAAAGTAAACTTTCATGATTTGTGGACCACAATAAATTAGCGATCATCTATCATTATCTCAAAAAAAGCTACAATCTAGCTAGAAAACTTTTCTTGATGCATTAATGATCAGCCTCCTTTTCAGACATTAGTGTTTACTTCTTGCTACTTATGCTTCATTCATTCTAAATGCTTGATTATGAATCAACGTTGACTCACCTAGCTGTTCGAGCATCTTGTCACACTCGTCCAGGATGAAGTGCTTCACGTGCTTGAGGGTGAGGATCTTTTGACGTCCTAGGGCCAGTGTCCTCCCGGGGGTTCCTACTACGATGTGAGGGCAGTTTGTCTTGATGGTCTGCTCATCCTTCTTGATGCTGAGGCCTCCAAAGAACACACCCACCTTTACGGTTGGCATGTACTTGCTGAATCTTTCATATTCCTTGGCGATCTGGAAAGCCAGCTCACGAGTGTGGCACATGACTAGTACAGAAACCTGAAGGGAAAAGTCAAGAGATATTAATGCTAACTGATCTTCATTAAAATGTAAATATGGTGAGATTATGAAAAATGTTTGTTCAGCATTTGTTTTAATATTGCAAATCCATTTACACATACACAATTGTCATTTCTAAAAAAAAAAAAGGGAGTATAAAAGATAAATAAATTTATAGGCCTAAATAGCAAACTGAGTTCAAAATGTGAGCATATTTTTTAATGACATTTCGACCAGCAAAGGTCGCACTGATTTATTTTCTTTTAAACGGATACGCCACAAGGCGGCCGTGGGGAAAGTCAGGATTGCGTAAGCCCCATTCACTCGTACACAAAGTTTTTATGCGTCGAACGCGTCCGTTGGACTACTGGGATTATATTTCGGACTGCACAAAGCCGACCGAATCTCGCAAAAGAGCTCGAGCTCAGGCAGAGCGTGCATGTTGTGCAGTGACTAGTCTGTGCAAAGTTTGCGCCCTACGGGGCAACGGCATGATCAGGTAACGATCACGGTGCCCTCTCGTGGCATAGAAACGTCCACAATCTGCGGTTGAGTATCCCTTTAAATATATAACCTGGTGTTTCTAAAGAAACATCACATTAACATATAAAATCAAATCAACATTGTACTGCTTGATGACCGACATATCCATTCAAAAAGATTTGTCACACCTACCTGGCCATCAACTGGATCTAACTGCTGAAGGGTAGCCAGTACAAACACTGCTGTTTTACCCATACCACTTTTGGCTTGACACAACACGTCCATACCCAGAATTGCTTGTGGAATGCATTCATGCTGAACTGGAAGGGTAAAAACAAATTAACACTTTCATAAAAAGAAAAAAAACACACCCATTTGAACCTAAATATTTGTCCAAAAATCAATGAATCAAGAATGAGAGTGGTAGACATATAGAATATATAGTATGCCGACGATCAAAGGTCCAGTCATACAAGGCTGATTAATGCTTATATCCTTGAATAATGTCAAATTAATCCTTAAACTTATATTTTCATAAAATATTTTAAAATTTTAACAGAGCTCCACAAATCTGACACTGTCACAGGATTAATACATTATTCCTGTAATTCCAGAAATATTCATATCCTTTTTTTGGGTGGGGGAATAAAGTCTTACAAAATGGCAAATGAAATGTGATTGCTTACCAAAAGGGGGAAGCTTTTTAATACAAATATTATCTTTGATTGCTCTGAAAAATTCACTAATTTTTGTCAATTAAAAATCAAATCAATTTGAATTTTTCAAAGTTTTATCATTATATTAACTGAAAAAATGAAAATAAGACTAGTAAAGATTTCCTTCATAACAAATAATAATCCATCAAAACATGAAAAAGGAGGCAGATGTTTATCAGAATGAGGGTCATTAGGCCTAGTAATTAATTTTATTTGGCCTCATATGATCAGTTTTAGCGTTAATCATGTTAATAAAATATTGAGTCAAGAACAAAGACAAGCAAAAACCCAAAACAAAACTTGAAAAAAAAAGACGCACAAAAGAAAAAGCAAGAAAAAGCACGAAAAAGCAAGAAAAAGAAGGAAAAAAAAAAGAGAAAAAATGAGAGCAGGATGAGAAACTAGCACTAAGTCTCTAAGATTAAAAATAACTTGGCTTGATACCTTCTGACGGATGTTCAAAACCGCAATCAACAATGGCTCTGAGGAGCTCAGGTTTGAGCAAGAAATCCCTGAATCCAGAACTGTGGATTGACACGTAACCCTTGGCTTTGGTTTCCTTCTGCTGTTTCACTGCATCTCCGCCAGCATCAGCAGTCTCTTGTGCCTCCTCATCTTCGTAATCCAAAAGCTCTTGCTCATTATCGACATCAGCCATATTTTTTTTGTTTATTGCACTGTTTAAGAATGACAAATGTGAACAGGGTGAAGAAGTCTGATTAGCAGATTAGTGTCAACTTCAGATCAGGTAAGTCTAACGTCTCTTATCAATTTTGCAAGTGGCAATGTTGGCCATACGCAAGGTAAGGCGCACAGGATGGATCGTACAAGTCAAAAATACACCTAAAAATACGTATCTCTCACTCTACACTACGTAAATTCGACGTAGCCAGGATCCCTTTTCCGGCTTTCCAATTCCTTATATTGCCTACATACAGTAGTCTTCTCGCTCACTCTTGCTCATTCACAACCGATAGTCGACATTTAATATCCTTCATAAGACACAAAATCCACTCTCACATTCTGACATTTTACACCTGAAATAAAGATAGAATACTATAATTTTGAGAAATTATGTTTTCATATTACTTAGAGGATGAAAAGTGAAGATTCAGTGAGATTCTACTTACAGTTCACTCAGAAAGCGTCAGCACAAGTACAAAGCGGGCTCGATAAACATAATGCTTGGGTTACTCAAAGATAAAATGGGGTAAAATAATACTAAATTCCTAATTATTTCTGCCATCATTTTAATAGCTCAAACAATTTTGGGGACTATAAAGTACTTTATTGAATGATATATTTTTTTTGATTATTGATTTAACCATAATCTAGGCAGATAATTGGAATATCTAAACTAGAAGAAATACACCCCTATCTTTCACAATGGTATCTTCCGTACTTACTAGTATAATCCACTAGTAGTCCCATTCACTGGTTTAGCTGCTAGTATAGTACAGTAAACTCTAGCGACAGATTGTCGGCAAGTGCAGTGCAAGTGCAACTCGACTGGCCTGGACATACCTACATTTACATTCGAACTTCTATATAGTTAAGCCTTTATGACAGCCTTTGCCGTTTTAAACTGAAACGTCGCACAAGTCTAACTATATTTCGTCCTTGATTATGGCTAATGGAGAAATAAATCATCCTGAGCCGTTGGAACGACATGGGGGCAGTGAAGATGAAGAAGAAAATGTAAATGAAGAGGAAGACAACATGTCAACATCTGAGCAAGATGAACTTCTTGAAGATATAGGAGAACAAGGTATGTACTATATCAGTTTTGTCAGTTTGTCAGTTGATTCATGAATTAATCAATCAATATGATGTATAAATAAGTAACAAATGCCATTTACAGTTATACCCAGATGTTTTATTCCGGACAGGTCGTTAATCCGGACAGGTAAGGCGGTGGCTATTCTTAATACTAATAATACGACGAGTCGTAAGAATAATTTTCCGGCTATTCTTACGACATGCGCATACGCTCCATTTTCGTACTCTGCGCACACTTCACTTGTTGAGTAAAAATCTCTCTGTCTCTCTTTTCTCTGTCTCCTCAGCCTTTTCCATATTATATCTGTAACTTAATTCTGTAGAGAGAAAACATCGGTTAGTAACAAATGAAAAAAACGACAAATGACAAAGCTGGGAATCGAACCTAGGTCCTCGATATTGCCAGTCCTCTGACTTAACGATGTACCTGTGAAAACGAGTTCACATCGAAGGTGTTCAAAACATATAAATACCCTAACCCTAACCCTAACCCTAACACGTGTGCGCGTGTCGTAAGAATAGCCGGAAAATTATTCTTGCGACTCGTCGTAAGAATAGCCACTACCTTTTTAATAATTTAAACAGTAAACTAAATCGAACAACTTTTCATGCAAATTGTCACAAATCTTTCACAGGATAGGTTGAAAATCATGTGAATTGCAAATATTCACTGGTTTAGGGATACTATTACTTGATGCATGTTTTTCGTAAAATCTGATGGCAAAATTGACAGGCTAATTTTTGTTAAGTGTCCGGAAATGCAACCCCCCCCCCCCCATCCTATAATATATGTATATCTGCTACTTATCTTGACCTAAGCTAAGACGACTACATGTAAGTCCTAATATCTGTCACTCCTAACATAATCATCAGGATGATAAATTTAACTCATCAACTTGATCAAGTGGTTCAAAATTTTACTTTTGAAATTTGAATTGTTGGCTTGCAAGGCTTTTGCAAGGCTTTTGACTTTTTAATTTGACTTTTTAATTTGAATTACTCCTTGCAATCAACAGATTATTCAGCCCTTGAGCAAACCTTAGACCAGCTTGACTCCTGCTTGGACCAACTGGATCAAAAGAATGATGATCTGAATGCTAAACTGAGGGCACTGCTGGCAGCAAGCCGTCAGGATTACGAGGAACTTGCTTCAGCCAGGACAGCTGGTGATGCTGGGTCACATGAAGCTCATCAACGTGAGGAATCATCCGGATGCTGACAGTGCAGATTACCATTACAACTTCCACAATAAAAACATTCCATCATCGAGATCGATAAGTCTACATGTATATCATCAGTAGGCAGAGGCGTCGGAACGTCAGGCTCAGAAAATGCTGGGGGGGGGGGTCTTTTGTCCGGCGTCGGAACGTTGGGCCCATTGCAGACAAATGATGTCTGAGCCTGACGTTCCGACGCCTCTCTCACTAGGCCTATATGAGACCCTCAAGCTCTGGCCTATATGGACCCTGTATATGGTGCATACATAGGCTAAGGGATTCCAACGATTGTACATCCACACAATGATAATTGCTAACACTCATTGAATTCCTAATGGATCCAGCATTGTAGTACCCTAAAGTCTCTCATAATCCTAAACTAAACAAAACCAGGCAAAGGGCTACACAAGCTCACACTTTACTAGGAAATATGAATGCAAAATCAATAGGCACAATTTCCACAATCTTATGTGGATCAGACTGAATAAAAAATAAAATAAGATAAAATAAAGTTAAGTTAAATGTCAGATTACCAACTCACCTTCCGTGTCATAAAGTATCTTTCAGTCACTCAAATTTCTATATAGCAGTAAAAGATTACTCTGTACTTTGGTGAAATGAAAAAGAATGTTGAACAGTACTTTTTACATGAGAAGATTGTGTGGGCAAAGCCATCTGTATGCAAGGAAATCCATATTCCAAAGGCAAATACAGTCAAACCTGCTTTAGCGACCACCTGTATAGAAAAACCACCTGTCTATAAAGACCACAATTTTCGTTTTCCTTGAACAATGTTTCTCATTGAAATGTTTATTAAAAGAACCTGTCCATAAAGACCACCTGCTCATAAAGACCGCTTTTCTTGTCTCCCATGAGTGGTCTTTATAGACAGGTTTCACTGTAATATCAAAAATGTTGAAGGGCTCATGAGTGAAATCTTTTGTATGTTGATTTTTAAAATGATGTACATGTAGATTTAAGAGGTTATTATCTGAGCTGTATGATTTTGAAACATTTGACTCAACAATAGGACAGTTCGTAATTACAATTTGCGCATGTGCAGATAAAGTTCATTTGTTCCAAGTACGCTGTCATTTTGTAAGCACCATGATGCGAGCACCAGTATGATTTTAAGACAATTGACCAAATTTTGTGGTTTGGCTGAATAAGTTTTGAATCAGAGCTCTAAGAAATATACCACATGCATGAGTAGAAAGAGCACAAATTTCTGCAGACACTATGTCCATTTGTGTTTCATGACCATCTAGCGTTTGATACCAGGAATTTTAAAAACGAGAATAATCTTTAAAATCCCTAAATTGGCAACACATTGAGAGGTTCAAAGTCATTGTTTTTTATCCAAATTGGCAATTTTTCAACTCTCCCAACCATACATGTTGTTTTCAAAGGCATAACATTTTATTAGAACCTTTTAGCACGAAAAGAAAAATATTACTGTTGCCAATTTGAAGAACTAAATGTGATTAATTTAGACCTTAAATAATTCCTGTCATGACAGGGTTAACAAGTGAGCGTACAAATTGAGGTCCTTTCGTGGTCATTTGTACCATGTACTAATTACAAACTGGCTTATATTGAACAGATGTGTAGAAAAGTACATCCAGTCACTCACTATTCATGCTAATATCTAATAGAGTTGTAGTAGTGATTGTGATTCTAATAATGATTTTTTTTTTACTTTAAAGATGATTATTTAATTTATAATGTGCAATTTAGTTATTTATATATTTAGACACTTCTTTTATGGCATATAATATGTCACTATAATATATTCTTATTTTTTTGGAAAGCCTTTTGATCCGATTCAATGACAAATAGACTAAGTAAATTGTAAACTATATAAAATTGTTTATGTTCTGCATGTAAGGTAATGACATTTTGGTATAAGCTTTTATTAATACTATATTACTTTCAGAGTAACATGTGTCATGTGAAACATCAATACAATTGCTATCATGATTTACATCAGTAATGATTTCTGAGAATCAATAGATTGAATAGAACTGTGCTCATAACGCTAGATATTATACAAAAATATATGATGTTTAAACCATTTTCCTCTCAATGCATACTATTAATTGTTAAATCATAGACATATATCATGATGTACTATATTGACTACTCTTGTCTAGTAAATTGTCTTAATGTTTATGTAATAATGTATAATAATGTATCATTATCATATAGAATACCCGGTATACTGTATGTATCAAGTATGAAATATATTATGCTTTTACGGACATGCAGACTGATTTTCACTCTTTATCCTATTCTATTTTAAAGAGTGATTTGAATTTTGTTTGTTGTAGTATTTATTATCAAAAATCATACATTTCAATCATACATAAAAAAATCCATACACATGTTTATGGTATAAATCAACAATGCACTGTATAAAACTCTCCACACCTCATGAACTTGCTTAAAATACCGAGTCAGATATCAACAGGATATGAGTCAGAATGAGAATAAATGAAGTAGAGTATGGGATAACGATATCACAACATACTGTACACATATATAGCCCTGGAAAAAATTATTTGACCAAGCTTCTGTAATAAGGGTACTATAATATGCAAACAAAATCATAAAAATGATTTGTCTTGCATTTCATTGAATGAATACCTTTTATGATATTTTATTTTCTTCTTCCCACAAAAATAACACTATCAGTAACCCAAACCAGTCTCACACTTAAATAGACGAATAGAGTCATAGTACCATCACCGTTAATATGACACTCTTGGTCAATTTAAGGGACATTTATAATGGCGCCATCTACGTTTGCAATCGTGATATTGGTTTCGGCAGAGTTGAGGTGGGATGAAGTCACTAAAGCGTTGTACGCAATAAACCGAAACTCTGAGGAGTGAATGAGGGGCGATTTATTTCACGATAACGCCCCAGTTTTACACATTTCCATTAAATAACCTTGAAAAACAAGACATTCTTTTAATGCAAAAATTGACACAAATATGATTGATTCAGCTTTCTTGGATAACTCGGCCACGATTGCAAACGTAGATGGCGCCATTATAAATGTCCCTTAAATTGACCAAGAGTGTCATATTAACGGTGATGGTACTATGACTCTATTCGTCTATTTAAGTGTGAGACTGGGTTGCAGTAACCATTCTTGGTCTAATAATTTTTTTCCATGGCTGTATTGATTAGGGGACAGGATAAGGCATAGTGAATTGATCATCACTCTACCAAAAGGTGTGTCTGCACAACTGAATGAATTCATCTATGTTGTAGAACATTATCTTCTGGGCAAGTTCACCCTGGTGTCATGTTAGTTTGAATAAAAGCAGAAAAATGGGAGAAAGAAAGCGGTTAAAGAAAATCTAATGGAAAATAAGACGCGTTGTGAATTTTTAAATAGCAAGTAGCTCTCCACTTTTCTCGTACATGATGTACCAAATGTTTATAAATCTCAATTGCTCTCCAAAGAACATATTTTATCATATCTGGGTCTCGTTTCATAAAACTTGTTATCAATAACAACTGCCACAAATCTATAACAAATTTCCTGTCAGCTAATCAGATGCAAGTATTTCATAAGCTTATAACAGTTGTTGCAACTTGTTATTGATAACAAGTTTTATGAAACAGGGCCCTGATCTACAGATGCATTATCATTAGGCACATTTTTTACATACCCCTCTGTGAAATATTTCTATTCCTTCATCAATGACCAAGAGGGTTTTACACGTAACAGATGGAGAGCTACTTGATATGGAAATCAAAGTTGCCAACTTATGTTTGATTGATTACGAATTTAAAAATTCAGAGCTTTATCCTTTATCAAATATTTACTAATCTGTTTTTCTGCTTTTTGTGCCTTATTTAATCAACTTGATAAGGTTGGGGCTTTCCCTTTAAAAACAATCTTGTGAAGGAAAAACAAAACACGCAACACAATGCTGAAATTAATACGTACTTTATTTTTTGTTACAAGAGGAAGATATTACAAACCCTTCAGATAGAATTTATGACAATAAAACAAGACAACTGTTGAAATTAATACTGGTACATGATCAATAAAATCTCATTCAGTCTACATGTTGCAAAATATTGAATTTGTCATAAAATATTTGCAGCTGCCATGAAATAATTGTAACTAAAATTTCTACAATTTGTAATTCTTACAATCAATCAAAAAATCTAGAGCATAATAATTGAAAAACAAAAAAAATCTTGTCAATTACTCAATACATTTATTGACAGCAGAAGTGCCAACTATAGTCTATCATGAGTAAAAGAAACCAATATTCTTCTACTGCAAAGAAATATCTAAAGCTCTTCAAGAACAAGCAAAACCAAAAAATTTACTAACAAAGGCAAAAGCTAGTTATCACTGTTTCAAATTTGCGTAGATGGTTTGAAAATGTCAAAATTTAGCAACAAGAATTTGATTGAGGGAGGTTGTCACTTTCCTGATTATCAACATCCCATCCCAGAGCAGAATAAATGGCAAATACGGCAGTTGGAAATAAGCTGCAATTATGAAATTGTAATAAGATAAATATATCTTTGGTCAAATGAGCCTCACTACAATTGTAGGGACCACGAGAGTTACATAAACAAGTCAAATTAATCAATAAAAAAACAACACAGTACAAACAGGACATGTACAATCACTATGAACATGGCGAACAAAGAAGCGGACAAAATATACAGCTCCTCATTGTACCTACCACAATTGCCCAGGTAGACAAAATAACATCACTTCATTGCTATTTAAAAATATGTAGAACAGGTGTCACATGCATATTCACCTGTTCTACTTATTTCACATAATAGTAATGAAGGGATGTTCTTTTGTCCACCAGAGCAATGGTGGAGGGTACAATGAGGAGCTGTATATTTTGTCCGCTCTCTTTGTCATCGTGTTCATAGTGAATATTTTGTAATACATGTGCATAAATGTCACAAATAAATGCCTCTTTTGCCAAAGTCAACCACACAGGAACTTCAGATGAAGACATAGCTGGCAGACCAGCCTCAGACAGATGGAATTGGGCCACGTACCATTTGCAACATTTCATATTTCCTGAATGATCCATCACGAATCTATCAACATTGCAGGAACACTTATCACATTTATAGTTTTACAGAGTATTGTAAAATGGAGAGAAAAATAATGTGGATGAACAATTTTGACATATCCCCCCATCCCCCCCCCCCCCCCCCCCCCATGAATGATGCAGACCCTTTCCATTTTTCTTCATGATAAATAAAAGAAATTCAAAGGGTCTGCATCAATATACTTTAGAAACAATTGTCAAATACAATTCCACTTTTTGTTCTTATGCACCCAATTCTGCAGTAATCCAATACAGTACTTTGATTTGGATAAGACACGATATGCCACATCATATATGCATCCCATATAATAAAGATTATTTTTATGGGAGCTTTTTCTAGAGCTTCAAAGAAAAATCATCCTGAGCTTATGTGTATTTTCTTTCAAAGGTTAAATCAAATGGCAGTGAATAGAATGAAAAGAGAAAAACTACAGATATACTTTGTGCTCTTTCACAGACATTTTCCATTTATGCTTTCAGCCATTAACCCTCTCGTTACCACAAGACTAAAATGCTATTCACTTTGTACATAGTGTTGTTGACCTTGTTCCCGACAGGGTTAATTGGCCAAGATAAAGCTCAGTTCTGGTCATGAGATTGAATTGTGAAAGCAACTGTCTCAAAGCAATTGGGAAATGTTGATTATAGAGCACATGAGAATAAGGGTAGGCTGTAAGGTTTCGGAATCTCCAAAATTATAAGAAATTGACTCAATCCTGCTGAGAGTCACATGCATTGCACACAGAAACGTGCATATGGGACTACACGCAAATATTTGGCCCGAATATTTCAGCTGTTTCCTGTCATATTTTGAATGAGAGAGTATTTGAAGAGCATTCATTTTCGAGGGACATAATCTCCTATGATAATCTTCCAAGTTAACATAAAGAGAATGACAAAGCTCACAAACTATTTTTTACCTTTCCCAGAACTCAAGCTTCCCTTTAACATTTGGGAAAGTACAACACATTACTGATTACATCAATGTTTTGAGAATACATGGTGTTCAGTTGATGACCTGAAGATAGCTTTTATAGGCCAAACATAGATAATGACACTTCAATTTTAGTTTTATATTCATGATTCAGTGATACTTGGTAATGTACAGGACAAAAAATAGAAAAAAAAATTGGACTTGCCCATGATTTCATACTCCATAAATTTGTAATATTAACATCACTTTATACGGAATGTCAAAGTTAGGTTAGACAGACTGAAATGTAATTTTATCTATTGTAATGTTCTAAATCATAAATTTATATTTTTTCATTCTAGCTTGCAGCACAGCCAAGCAAGATTATAACGTAATCCATAAAATTGTTTGCCTGATTACAACTTCATACATATCGTTACAGTACCAATTTATCATGTTATTATATAGCAATTTAATATTATATATTAAAGTATGATTATACAAAAATTAAATTTAGTACCGAATTAAATAGTACAGTATGATCACTTTTTCATCAAAATCAAACCTATAATAACATACGGCGTTGCGAATTTAGAGACTTTAATGATTAGTTACAATTAAATTGTTCTTATTCATGAACGACACAACGTACAGCATTGGAAGCAGACTCAAAATTTTCAGTGATTTTATTATGAATCAAATGATGATGTAAAATCATCACTAAAAAGAGACACTGTACTGCTATTGGTTTAAAGGGATACACCACCAGGCGGCTGTGGGGAAAGTCAGGATTGCGTAAGCCCCATTCACTCGTACACAAAGTTTGTGCGTAGAACGCGTCCGTTGGACTACTGGGATTATATTTCGGACTGCACGAAGCAGACCGAATCTCGCCCGAGAGCTCGAGCTCAGGCAGAGCGTGCATGTTGCACAGCGACTAGTCTGTCCGAAGATTGAACCCCACGGGGCAACGGCATGATCAGGTAACGAACACGGTGCCCTCTCGGGGCATAAAAACGTCCACAATCTGCGATTGAGTATCCCTTTAAAACTCAACATTAAATATCTTACTAACATACATTATTTCATAAGAATTTGGAAGACCAAGATATTTTTGGTTGGTGATACATGTAATAGCAATAAACAAAATTCATATCTTTTTGAAAACAAGTGGGGCAGGATACCAGACATTTTCATTTCGTCTCAACCTGTAAGGTGATACACCGTACCACTTTTACAATTATATATCAGAAATACAATTTCTGCAAACAAGTTTTTTTAATCATGGTTCTTTGTTTTTCATTATTTATCTTGATGCAAAAAATATGCATGATAAGTCACTTCACAATCTTTGGATCCATTTTAAAAGAGCACAAGCTTTTCTTTGTCATAAATCAGAGCAAACAGGTTCCAACTTTCGGCAGTTAAACTTAAAACTGCTCCCCCCCCCCCCCCCAGATAAAAGGTGATCAGTCAATTTAATCTTAGCTAGTTGAGATAAATCTATGATGTCATTGATAGAATCCTTTTACTCTGTCATTGCTTGGATCAAACGGAGTCTTGAGATGAATCTGTGCAGGGTAGATATCACCCATTCTCTCCAGGGTGTATTCACCGTCTTTCAAGTAGGCATTGGTCACTGTGCCACCGTCTACTTTCTGGACATAGCCATAACCTATACCCTTGTCCAGTGCAAAGGCATGGTCTCCCCGACGAAGGTAACCTACCACATCACCGTTACGACGTACCACTTCCATCCCTAACAGAGCCAGTGATCTAAAAAAAAAAATCAAACAAAATATGTCTTTCTTAGAAACAAACTTGTTTAATTAGCATGATTGGATGATTGAGAATTTTTTTTCATATCATCTATTTGGTATATGGAGAAAAGATTTTTCTTATATCACCTATTTTCAAGAAATTATTTTAACAAGATGAATGCGATCGAGCCTCCTATACGCCTCCATCTAAATTCATTTAAGTTCATGGCTCAAACTGTTCTTGAAATATTGTGATAACCAAGAACAGAACCTATAATTATATGTTAAGTGACTTCTTTGACCTTTGACATAACAAATCAAATGTCTGATCATTTTATCTCCTCATAATCATGCATAGAAAATAGTTGAGATATGTTGATAACAGAATTAACGAATCTTCAATTTCATGCATATTGACCCCTATGACCTTTGACTTAACACCAAAATCTTATCACTTTATCTCACTACGGTGATGCATACTTGTACATGTACCAAGTTTGAAGTTCACAGCTAAAATACTCAATGAGATATGGTGATAACAAAACTTTAAGAACATTAATTTCATGTACATTGGCCTCTTTATAGACAGGTGGTCTTTCTATACAGGTGGTTGCTAAGGCAGGTGTGACTGTAACTTACGGATCAGTGGTGAAGCAGGCTATTCTCCTCTTTAGACCCTCAGCCTTTTGTTGTTCCAGAGCCTCCCTCCCCAAGAATGGAGTGTCCATCTTCAGCTTGCATGTGAAGCCTAGTCCACTTTCTAGAGGGGTGTCATCAGAACGCAGGTCCCCGTGCCAATGTCTGTAACCTACAGAATATAGAAAATGATAACAATACAAGTATTTATTCAATAATGAAGAACTCTGGAAAATTTAGAAAGATAAAAAACAGAAAAGTTTTCTTCAGAAAAGTCAAACCATCCATTCCACTGAAGTGGCTTGTCAGAATCTGACGTTGCCCATCAAAAATTGTTCTCCTCTTTGCTGGCATCGACATATGATGTCAAGGTGCCTTGTGCCAGTGGCACAAACAGAGCTCTCCTAATTAAAAAATTAAAAAAATATGTCTTGCACATCTTCATCCCAAGACCAATGTATCTGGTGAATTTCACGAGCATTGCTTAAAAAATGAGGAAGTAGTTTGATGCACAAATTTTGCAACCGACCGCCCGACCGACCGTACGCCGATTCCTATATACCCCCTTGAAACTTTGTTTGGCAGGGGTATAAACATGGGGTGGTATTCTGAGATTTATTTTATCTTGATTTTAGTGAAAAGATTTTAATTGTCATAACAACTTTTAAATTGTAACATTTCATTAGTGTTTGCGCAGATGAATTCCGTGTACACAGCCACTTTGCGCAGTCATAAACCAATGATGCGCCATAAGCATATATTTTGTTATGACAATTAAAATTATTTCACTAAAATCAAGATAAAATAAATCTCAGAATACCACCCATGGACATTAACATGCACTCAGAAAGGGCATGTCCCTAAAAAGTCCAAAGTCCAGACAAAACAGAAAATTTGAACCTGAGCCTTTGACATAAACAGGGTTATCATCTCTTGCTAACTGGCTTTATTGTCGTGCAAATTGAGTCGTTCTTCTCAAGTAAGCTAATCAAAATTCCATTTCCTGGCTTTATCATCACACATTATCATTTCCATTTATGGAACATTTATCCCAGAATGTGAGGTGGGGATTTTCTTTGAGGCCCTATTCCACATGATGTGGTCCCTTGCACCCATGTTATGTAAGGCTGGGCAGTCTGAGACCATGTGGAAATGTTTCATCCCAAATGTCTGAGCTCTGCCTCTCATTCTTGAGTTGGTTTCCCCTCCATAGATTTTCTTAAAGGAGAAAATAACAGAGGTCCTCACCCTTTTCCAAGCTGAGAGAATCCAGGGCCCTGTAACCGGCATTAGAGATACCATGTTTGGCGCCCTCCTGCATGACGGCTTGGTAAACGTCCACAGCAGCTTCGCTGGGTACGTGAAGCTCCCATCCCAACTCTCCTACAAAGGTCAGTCGTATGGCTCTGACCTGGTGACCCGCTATCATCATGACCTTGTGGGTTGAGAAGGGGAATGCTTCGTTGCTGAAATCGGTTTCTGTGGCAAGGGCTTGGAGCAGCTCACGACTGATGGAGAGATATAAAATAAATGATCAGCAAGCAGTCAACGAAAAGCTTTGAACAAAGACATACTGAAGCTCTTATCTTCAAATCATGGGAGTAATAGAATGAACAGAATGCTGTAATCACATAGAATAAATGGGAACTAAAAGGGAAAATCACGCCAAAAACAAGAAAAAAAATATCACTGAAAGTGATCAATATGTGTGCCAAATTTCCTGAGCATTGCTCCATAAATGAGGAATTAGTTTGATCTGCAACATTTTCCCATTTTATTGCCAATGTCGTTACCATGGCAGTTTCCCACACACTGAAACAATGTGTCTTGCACATATTTACCACAACAATAATGTGTGTGCCTAATTTCATGCGCATTGCTTGAAAAAGTGAGCAAGTTGTTTGATCCGCAATATTTTCCCCTGCTTTATTGCCATAATATGTCGTTATCATGGCAACCCAGTTTCCGACACATTCCAAAAATATGTCTTGCACATCATCATCCCAAGACAAATGTGTGTGCCAAATTTCATGAACATTGTTCGAAAAATGAGGAAGTAGTTGATCTGCGATCTGCAAGATTTCCCACTGATTTATTGCCTTAATATGCCGTTGCCATGCTGTTACCATGGCAACGCATTTCCGACACATTAAAAAAATATGTCTTGCACATCTCCATCCAAAGACATGTGTGTTCCAAATTTCATGAGCATTGCTTGCAAGATTTCAACCTGATTTATTGCCATAATATGCCGTTACCATGGCAACGCAGTTTCCGACACACTAAAAAAAATATGTCTTGCACATTTATCCCAAGACCAATGTGTGTGGCGAATTTCACGATTTGCAACAGACCGACCGACCGCCCGCCCGCCCGACCGTACGCCGATTCCTATAATTATACCCCCTTCAAACTTTGTTTGGCGGGGTATAAATAAAAGAAACTCTGATAGTGAAGCAGCCAATCAGACCTCTCAGGTTTTTGGTGCTTGTTCCTTTTAAATTCCTATTTATATTGTATGATTCTGTTTTTCTTTATTTATTTTGAGTTTGATCTTAATGACTGTTTTTGTTCAAGGTGACTCTTTAAAAATAAAATATGTATATATGCACATGAGAGCAATATTTGCATAGCAAGCAAGATTGAAAATCAAATATGTGACCCTCCACCACAAAACGACCAATAGGTCGGAAATTTGGGTTTTTTAAATTTCAACACAGCTTGAAAGCTTAGATTCTAAGCTTTCTAAGCTTTAAAATGATATATAACTTGTCTTGTATTGGCTAAGCAAACCCTTGTAAATTACAATGAAAATGTCAACGTGTCAGACAGGCTAATGACCAAAACAATAGATAAAATGGGCTCTAAAGAAGAGTGACCATTTAAGAGCGCCTAATCTGTGTCCTATTGTTTGTCGCACAAAAGGTTGAGTCATACACTGTGAAGTACTAATTGGATTGGGTTGAAACTTTCCATATGTTCAGAATAGATATATTTCTATGTTTCTTTAGATTTTGAATATCAGACAGTGCATAGTTTTTAAGCTATACCAGAAAAGCGATGTGAAGTACAATCCCAGCAAGTTGACACACAGAGTTTGAATGTCCAGGAAAACATGGTCATTTTGAATGAGAGTAAAAACATATTTCAACAAGGTATTTTAACCTAAAATTTTGTCAGATGGTAGATTAATAAATTAACTTTCTGGTATAGCTCAGAAAATACAAAAAAGCTAAAATCAAAATTTCCACCCCAAACCACCTTTTCAGCTGTTTACTCTAAAACTCCCATTGAGACTTATTGGTCGTTTTGTGGTGGAGGGTCACATATTACAAAAAAAACTTCTCACCTTTTTGGTCCCTGGATGCTGATGACTCCCATCTCATTTGTCACATCAACGATCTGACAGTCAAACCTCTTATCCTGGATCTCTGTCTTCATGTGAGACTTGACATGCTCGGCCACACCCCCTCCTGCTGCTACATAGAAGCCCCGCCCTTCAAAGCTTGGAGCAAGGGGGCTGGAGACCGACATGGGGTCGATGACACTGACCGTAAGATCTCCCTCCGTGCCTCCAGCCTTGTTACACATACAGGTGTAGACGGTTGAACCTGGAGGAATAAGAACAGTTCAAGAGATGCATCAAAATGACTCTGTGTTTCACTCATGTAAAATAATGGAACAGACTACATGATGGCAAGCAAGAATGTGTAAATAATAATAAATCCTAAGCAAGGCACTGATGGAAATGTTTCTGCCCAATAAGAGCTGGCCCCTGCATTTATCTCGATTTATTGACTTATCTTCATAATTTCAATATTATCTAAATATATATATATTCTTTTTGTAATTGAGATGTCACACTTTATTTGTATCAATTCTGATTTGTATAATTATTGTATGCAATGTTTGTATTTCATTTCTTAATAAATGCAGAAACATCTGCTTAAAAAAATAAATAAAAATAATTTTAAAAAATAGTCTCTTGGATATACATGTACATGTACATCTAGTTACATGTACATGTAGTAAGAGCAATCATGATATTAAATAGATGAGGTAATCCAAGACATTGATGCATGCCTTCCCTGGTAAGAAAGATCCAAGATAGGGGAAAGACCAATTGGCCAGATGCCTTCCTTTATTAAATATCTACAATTTCGTGTGCAGGGATACAAATTGATCTTATCTGACGAGACTGAAAAAGAGTACCAGGCATGGTAGGGCCTCATATGGTCTGTACATTAGCTTTATTATGCTTAGAATACTAGTAGTATTTATTTGGTCATGGAATTTGTGCGCTATCTCCTTGGTCTCTCACTCCATTCAACATGCAGCATGTCCCTTCTTGTGAATGTCTGGTACTGTGTGTTGCTCTTTAATGTTCTATGTTGGCTTTTCTTGAGTATACTTCAATTGCAATTACGTTATACTCTCTCGAGAACTCGTTTTTTTGTTTGTTATGCTTTTTTTTTTTTTCTCGCTTCATGAAAATTCTCAACAAAGAATAATATTTTTTTTCCCCTTGTTTTTCTTACATATGCATTACAATATCATACCTGCCAACATTGGAAAGTAAAAAAACTGAGTCATGCGAGCGCGGCGTCTGCAGCGTTTCGCAACTGGGTGTCCAAGTGCCGCGCCATGGCAGAGGTTCAGAAGGTAGTCATGGTAATGCCCCCCTAAAACTCCTGCATTATAATTATACTATCTTAAATTGTCACTTGTCATTCAATCTACAAAGTAAAAAAAAAAAAAAAAAAAAGGTTTAAGTGGCTCTTTTAATATTTCGTATCATTGTGGGTGTGGGTGTGTGTGCATGTGAGTGTAAGGGTTGGTGTAGGCTTGGATGTGCATACGTGTTTTATTAAATAGACTAACTTTGCCTTTTAGTACCATTCACAAACAAATATAGTACACTATCACACCACTGTAGTTTTTCTCATACCTTAGAAATAAAATAAGTGTTTTGAAAACGCAGAAGTACATATAATTTACATTTCATTTGGGGGGAGGCTAAATTTGGTAAGAATGTGTCAATCATCTACTCAAATATACTGTACGATGAATTTATCATCAAATATTACATGTAGTATTCAAATAAATGATGATAAGTAAAGTGTTTCCATAACTGAAATTTCTTCAATTAAGCAGCTCAGTGAGGCATTTACTGAGGACTCCTCCCCCGAAGTTCAGGCAGCCAAGGCTGTTGAGAACAGCTCCGACTAACAGCGCCGTCATGGCGGAGTATTGGCGAAATAGAGAATAATTTCGTAAGTTTTGAACTAAATACAGAATAAATAGGGACAAACAAAGTCCAAAAATACAGTTTCTTACATTTTTTTGTTCTGAAAAATGTCACTCCCGACCAAAATCAACCCTAGGAATTAGGGGTGAGCTCTGCGAAACCGCAAGTCATGCAGTCATTTGAGTGTATGTGGAGCACATACAAATGCATCGCAGTACGGTGGGTACCACTCCTAGAACTGCCACGGGGTACTTATCACAAAATAATGTGAGATGAATACCACAGACTTCTAATGAGTCGGCAGTAAGTAACGGACATACCCCTGTCCTAATTCAGTAATTGCTTTCTTAGAGGGTTCCCCCGGTG
The DNA here is from genome assembly GCA_025617745.1 of Heliocidaris erythrogramma. Lineage (NCBI taxonomy): Eukaryota > Metazoa > Echinodermata > Echinoidea > Camarodonta > Echinometridae > Heliocidaris > Heliocidaris erythrogramma. Next base: position 4,831,415 of record CM046869.1, on the reverse strand, counting down.
AGAGAAGTGCGATAAACTCCCAAACTGAGGCTTTGTTTGTTTTATTTGTTAAAGAAAAGAAAAAGGAGGAAAAAAGATCGGGAAATCGTATTTTTTTATAGGCAATATCGTATTGTCGTATTTTACTTTTTTTATCGTACAAAATACGATAAAATCGTACTAGTTTCGGGGTTTTCTGGGAAACAGAAAAACGGAGTACTCCGTTTTTGGCCTCTTAAAAATGTGAAAAACGGAGAAACTCCGTCTAAAACGGAGGAGTTGGCAGGCATTGCAATAATGTTCGATTTCAGTGGTCCACAGTTTACAAGCTTTGCTTTTCAAGTGACTCCTCCATTTCCAATGCTTTGTTCGTGTTATTTAATTGTGTTTACTTTGTTCAATGAAAATGTACTTTCAATGCCTTATCCAATGTCATTGATTTTATAGCCACACAAGATTTTATTCTTTTTGAATTGTACATGGATATTATAATTGTATTATTTACTGAATATTGATTTGTATTGATTTGTATTGTTGTTGGAAAGGGAAATAAACTAAACTGAAACTGAACTGAAAAACCTGACAAGTCAGAAACAGCGAGGTGACAAGGCCTGAAATCAGGCTAAAACCTAAAACCGGACAGCCCTGTACTGCTACTAAATTCTGCTATGCTACCTTAATGGGCAATCCAACCTTGGTAATAAGATAATTTGTGTGGAAGCAGGAAAATAAGCAAAACAGGATGGTGAAAGTTTGAAAGAAATCGGACAAGGACTAAGATGTTATGGATGTTCGAAAAATGAGATCACTACATCTGTGCAAATCTCAAATTGGCAATTTGGTGCGTCGATTGTGACATTTTTGTGGACAACTCTACCATTTGTCGTACACAAAAATATCATTACTTTGCGGTTGAGGTGCTTTTACCCTTGGGGCAGTACTCAACATAATTGGAGATAGCATATTGTTATAGGTCCTCATGAAAGAAAATGATCCTACTGAGTAATGCATTTTTGAAAAACGTGACATTTTAGTCATTTTGTGTGTTGGAGCGAATGGGGGGAGTTGTCCACAGCTACATCACAGTGACATTACCTATTCGGCCAATTTGAAATTCCCATATGTATAGTAATTACAACTTCCAAAAATTCATAACTTTCTTATTGCTTGTCCGAGTTCCTTCAAACGTTCACCAATCTGCTTCTCTGATTTTTCCTCTTTCTTTCAAAGCAACTTGCTATTAAGGTTGGATTTCCCTTTAAAGAGGGAAGGGGGTTCTCACTACATACCAACAGGTTTGCTGAGATTATTTGTGAAGATCCAGTCAGCAGCTGACTGTGAATCTGGTCCAGTCAGGTAGAATTTACCAAAGTAGGACATGTTGAACACAGCCACGGCATTCCTGGCAGCTAAGCATTCCTTGCCAATCTACAACCAAGGATATGATTTATATGTACTGTCTGAACTTGAAGCTTACACAATTTAAAACAACAAATTACATGGTTCCTAACAGAAATTAATCCATCACAGGACGTTGGCTCAAGTAGAACCAGAAATATCAGAGAAAAAGACCAGTGAAACTTTGAGACTTGCACAATCAATGAAAAAATATGATTATAAAAAAAAGTAGAGATCACTAATAAAATGGAGAATTTCAAAATGGCAATGCAGTCATTATACGCCATGTCGATGGGATACTATATTTGTTGGGTACAGAAATATTACAAATATTCTCTGTATTCCATTTTAATGATAGATGTCTGATTTCACATTATATTTGAACTTATCATGTCCTGCAACGTCCCCCCTCAAAAAAAAAAAAAAAGGAGAAAGGTATGTTACATTACAAAAGAAGAAGGAAAAGACCTAATTTGAATAATTTGGGTAAAAAACAAATAGAGACTTTGACATGTATAAATTCACACATAAATAAACATATTGCCAACAGGATTCTCGGACCACAACCGTAACAGTTCATGTACATGTATTTGCATAGCCTTGATTGTGATCAAACTAAATAACCCAACATTCCCCAGTGTTATATGTACATGCATGGTATAAATTTAAATTAGTAAGCTTCCAAGATAAAGAACAATACATACCACATCATGGTGTTTGGGGAACTCAAACGTGTAGTCATCCTTCAGTCTGTTGTTATAGGCATAATCCTTGTTAGATTCAAATCCATAGTATCCATAGTAATCATAATCTTTGATCTACAGAAAACAAGAGGAGAAAGGTATAGTTACAATTACACTGCTTACATATTCTTTACAGTTACAATTACACTGCTTACATATTCTTTAGAGTTACAATTACACTGCTTACATATTCTTTAGAGTTACAATTACACTGCTTACATATTCTTTAGAGTTACAATTACACTGCCTACATATTCTTTAGAGTTACAATTACACTGCTTACATATTCTTTAGAGTTACAATTACACTACTTACACATTCTTTAGAGTTACAATTACACTGCTTACATATTCTTTAGAGTTACAATTACACTGCTTACATATTCTTTAGAGTTACAATTACACTACTTACATATTCTTTAGAGTTATAAGCACACTGCATATTACAAATCTATTTCATATTCAATTCATGTGCAGAAAACATTACATTATTGTAAAACCAGAAAATTTCAGGACATAAAATGTTATCCCCAGCGTTTGATCGCAGGAATTTCCAGAAGAAGATAGGCATCAAAATTGTTAGATTAGTAACAGACTGAAAATTTCAAAATCATGGTTTTACCATATAAATTGTCAATTTAAAAACGTGGCAACCCAATTTCTGTCCGTTTAGTTAATTTCAGACACATGAATATTGTTGAGATATAACAGACCTCTGCTATTCCTTCTGGTGTGAAGTATCCAGGTCTCTCCCATCCTAGAGCTTCTTGGTAAACACAGCCAGCATCCAACAATACCTGCAGGAAAAGACAAGATTGAGTCATGTTTTACTTTTATTTGGAAGACTTCCTAGCTGTATTGTTATGTTGGTTAGCATAAAAACAACCCAGTGTGTGCATTATAATGGAACTGAATTCTCACGATATTAGCATTTTATTTGGTCCAAAATAGTGCAGGTGCTGTGACAATAAACGTTTGCATTGGGTGTAATTTTATTAGTTATGTTCATACGTAGTACATAGCATCGATGCTATGTTAGCATCGATGCTTTGTAAGTCTCGAAACTATTTCCAGTATGTTCAGACAGGCCATGATCGACTTGCTTCTATCACCCACTCGTGACTATCCATCGCTCACTCGCTGCCAAAACAATAATTACTGCGCCACACACTGTGACCCGAGTATAACTGGTATTGAAGTTTGTGCACAGGGGTAATATCATGGGAAGTTGCGAGTGAAGATAGCAGCGAGTGAAGCAGCGATTGCGCTCACATTACAAATAGTCACAAGCGCGTGGGTGGTCTACCGCAAAGCATCGATGCTTTGTCGCTGGATCCTGAGATTTACTCCTGCCAAACTCGCTGCCAGAATAGTTTCGAAACCTAGCTCCAACTCGCTTCTATCTCGTGACTATCTGCGTTCAGACAGTGTTTGGTCTTTAAACTATCTGGTCATGACCAAACTAGTCTCGCTCTACGTGTGAACGTACCTATTATGTGAGAGCTGTGCTACACTGTATTAGCTTTAGGTCCTAAAGTTGCATCCTGATACAATAAACAGTGACACTCGACCATAAATTAGTTTTCCTCTCTGGGACTCTTATCAAATTGCATCATAAAATTAATCCCCATAAAAGGCACTATATAAGTGAAGCCAAAGTGCTTCATATGCCTCCAGGGTCAAATTCCATTACTCAATGCTTTCTAAAACTTATCCCTCCAAAATTTGTAGCACATCTTGTCATGTCACAATATTTGTTACTAAAAAAAATAGAATAGGTGTCATGTATTTGGACTGTTTAATAAATAGCATAAATAAAGGCTGCCTACCTGGTGCAGGGCATCTTTCCTCTTGTTCCTCCCAGCTAAGGGCTGATCATGAGGGAAGACTGTTGAGTAGTTCTTAGCATATGCTTCATGACTCCTCTCTTTGATCCAAATCTTGTCGTGAACAAGGGACCTAGGAAATCTCCTGAAAAATCAAGTAAAGCATGATATAAATGAACTTCTTGTTTGCAAAACTGTTGGTATAAAAAATGTTATGCCTTCCTCATACTCAATGCATCATTCTCAATTTTACTAGTTTGCATTCTGCATCAGGCAATAAAACAAATGAATGACACATGCTCAAGGGACCTTTACTAAGCTGTCTACCACAAATAAATTTCACAAACTTCGACCTTGGACCCAACCTAACACCCAATTGCAACCCAAGCCGTAACTCTATAACTTTGATAACACAAAGCCCAGAACAACTGCTGCTTAAGCAAATATCAGACCACCCACCCAACAACTGAATACACAGTATCTGTCATGTACCTGTGCAATACAGTACCATAGAGTGTATTCAGATTATTAATACCTTTCAGGACATGAATTAATAAAAGGCTAAATTGATCACATTTTGTTCTTCAAATTGGCAGCAATAATGTTTTTCTTTTAGTGCTACATGGTTCTCATAAGGTGTAATGTCTGGTTACGAATTTTGTCCATAGTTAAAAAATTGCCAATTTCGATAAAAAACAATGATTTTGAACCTTTCCATGTTGCCAATTTCAGGATTTTAAAGCTTATTCTCGTTTTTTAAATTTCTGGCATCAAACGCAATATGGTCATGCAACAAAAATGGACATAGTGTACAGAAACATTTGCTCTTTCTACTCATGCATCTGTTTTAGAGCTCTGAATCAAAACTTATTGAGCCAAACAACAAAATGTGGTCAATTGTCGAAAGGGTTAAAGTAGATATTCAAAGAAAATCACAAATATGGCAATTAATGTATCACTAGAAACTGGGAAGCTTACAGATGGCAATCTTATAAGTTTTATGTCAACTGCGTATCTGGTGATTATAAAAACAACACAAATAAAAGCTCTTCTCAGCATCTGGAATATCCGAGGATTCGCCAGAAATATAGCGATGTTTTGATGTCGTCACACTCGGGATCGATCCTGCTTAAGCAGACGACGTCCTATAATGAATGAACGTAATTGCAATGCAATTATTTATCAAATTATAAAGAGTTTGGTGTATTTAAACATCACCTTATTTCACACCATTATAAAGGGAAAGTGACACTGATTCTGATAGCTAAAACCGTTTGATTGTAAATACATAGGAGAAGGGTCAATGATCAATGAAATAAACCCCACTTTCAAATTGAAAAGCCCTCCGAATAATAGCAGGATGGTATTCGTTCCCTCTTGAAACGCCAAACATGCCCCGGTGCAAGCAGCTGAAAATACAATGACGTCTTATTTTGTTTACAAGTGACTGATTCCTTTATTTTTTTAACGCTGCATTTTTCATCAAAATAATACCATACACGAAGTTAAGAGTGAGGCAACAGACTAACATTAAGACTGACGCTAGTGAAGGAAGAGAAATAAGTGAAGAGGAGATGACAAAATAGGCTCTGAAAAATGTGTAAGATGTTATGGGACATCGTCTGCTTAGACAGGACTGGTCCAGGGTGTGTCGTCACATATCTCAGCAGCGTTCGAGGAGCTCTTCAGCTGCTATATCGGGGGCTGTATTTTACCGTTTTATAATTGATAATAATCATTACTTCAAATGTTTCCAAGCGTTGAATTTGGATAACCTTGTTTAATTTATGCCATCTATGCAATAATAAGTATTAAGCCAATATTTAAAATCATTAACGTTCTACTTTAAGAGAAAGCAAACTCCATTTCATCTCTTCTATCTTACCTGATGTCAAAGCCATACATGTCGAGGTCTGGCCTTCCATTGGCAACCCACTTAGCAAGCTCCCTGCCACAACCTCCTCCAAACATGAGACCGGCGCTATTGAAGCCACACCCAAGGTAGAAACCCCTCAGTTCCGGAGCCTCCCCCATCAATGGTTTGTGGTCTGGTGTGAAAGATTCTAGAAGAAACAAACCAAGGGAACCTCAGCTTCACGAGTGGGTCAGTTTAGTCTGCAAGCACTGACCCTAATTTGACACTTTTTCAGAAAATCATTGTCTTGAGAGAAGCCTAACCCAGCTACCTACATGGACTGGTCGTGTCAATATACATGTATGTGTCAGGAGCAGCTAAAAAGTACAGGGCCTATGGTACTAGTCTTACATTGCAGACACACTTTTACGACTGACCAGGGTTTGTGCCTGCAAACTAGGGTCAGTTAGGGAAGACAGCATAGCACCATAACTTCCATCAAACAACTTTGTTTTTTAAGTGCTAAACAAGATGAATGCGACTGCGTCTCCTATATGCCTCCGCCTAAATTCAGTTGATGGCTCAAACTCTTCTAGAAATATTTGATAACGAGGCTAAAAACCAGTAATTTCATGTAATTTTATGTAAATTGACCTCTGTGACCTCTGACCTTTGACCTACTTACCCCAAAATCTAATCAGTTCCTCTTTCTATGGGGATACATACTGGTACCAAGTTTGAAGTTCTCACCTCAGATAGTTCTTGAGATATCGTGGTAACGGTGCTAAAAACCAAGAATTCCATGTAATTTCATGTAAATTGACCTCTGTGACCTTTGAACTTTGACCTACCTACCCCAAAATCTAATCAGTTCCTCTTTCTATGGGGATACATACTGGTACCAAGTTTGAAGTTCTTACCTCAAACAGTTCTTCAGAAATCGTGGTCATGGACCTCTGAACTTTGACCTACCTACCCCAAAATCTAATCAGTTCCTCTTTCTATAGGGAAACATACTAGTACCAAGTTTGAGGTTCCTACCTCAAATGATTCTTCAGATATCGCGGTAACGAGAAGTGGGACGGACGGACGGACGCACGCACGGACGCACGCACGGACGGACGGACGGATAACCCGAAAACATAATGCCTCCGGCACCCACCTTCGGTGGGCGGAGGCATAAAAATCTTCTGCATTTTCTATTACAACCACATTCTTTGTAGAAAGCCATCAGTTCAGCAGCATCTACCATCAATGGCTTGTGGTCTGGTGTAAAAGCTTCTGGAAACACCATGAAATATAATTATGAGCTTCATATGTATGTCAGTTTTGGGAAAAGGTTACAGCACCTTAACTCCTATCAAACCCAGAAATTAAATGAGATTAAGTGAATTATTTAGATTTTCTATCAGAACCCCATCCTTTTTAGAAACACCTCAGTTCGCTGATCAATGGCTTGTGGTTTTGGTGCGAAAGATTCCTTTTTTCACCAGTGGTTCAGTTTGGGTAAGAAGTCATGGCTCCACCACACACCACCAATTATGAGAATGAATTGGGCAGGATAAATGGTTGAGGCTAACTTAAATACCAATTTTAGGAACAACACAAGCTATTGAAACATCAGATATTTTTAGATATTCAAAGTTTCTGCATCCTGAAACTTTCAGGAATCTTGACCACTTGCAAAATATCCCTAAACTTCAAGCATGTCAAAGCTTCTGCCAGTAATGATATAAAGTAATTAAATTCAATTCAATTCAATCTTTGTTGTCCATAAATCATATATGGAAATTAAATTTGTTTTGTTTACATGCATATCACAAATATAAATACGAAAGCAGATACAGGTAATGGATTAAAAGAAGAAAAAAAAAATCAATGGTCTCAATTGCCTGTTTGTGTACTGTGTTGATATTAAGAAGATATTTAAACAGTTTATTCAGAAATTATGAAGAATAAGTATAGATCCATACATATTGTAATACTACTCGCTATATGGTTAGAAAGAAAATTACACCTTTTCACTTGAAATAAGATGTTCCAGTTCTTTCCAGGATTCACTTTTATCTAGGTTTTTAAACGGTGTATACACAAATTATGTTTTGCTGCATAAATATTAAACTGGCATAAAATTGAGAACCAAGATAAATTGTTGCACTTGAGAAGTTTTAGAGGAGAGAGAGAGAGAGAAAGAAGAGAAAGAAGAGAAAGTGAGAGGAAGAGAAAGAGAGAGAGAGGGAGAGAGGGAGAGAGAGAGGGAGAGAGAGAGAGAGAAGGAGAGAGAGAGAGAGAGAAGGAGAGAGAGAGAGAGAGAAAGATAGAGAGAGGGAGAAAGAAAGAGAAAGATAGAGAGAGAGAGAGAGAGAGAGAAGAGAAAAAGGGGGAGAATGAAGGGGAAAGATATTAAGATAAATGGGTATAAAACGGACTGACTGAGTTCGACTTAAAGCATCACTGTAATTTGCATTGCCACTACCTGCACCAGTCTTTCCACCATACCTGGGCCGCAGACTGTAGATTTGATTCCAGTCTCCCCAATGACAGGTACCCTGTGTACATTGCCATCAATGTGAGCACTGAAGATGTCCCAGTCAAGATCATAGAGGGAGAATGCAAAGTCATCTTTCATCTGAAACAGATCAGGTCAATATGGAATCGCTTTAACTCTATTCTGCCTTTAATGATATTAAAGTAGCATTGAACCAGTAAAACTTGAACAGCGCCATCTTACAGTGATTGCAAAATTAAGATTATAGTTTGAAATTAATTGCATTTAATTTTGAATAACAAGTTGTTTAGCACATTCCATATTTCAAACTATTATTTTTGACTTGGCAAATGTGGAAAAATTGCCTGCAGGTACATACTTAGCTTCTACAAACTAGAATGGGGCATGTTGGGATTATGAGAGGCACAGACACTTTTCAAATCCTGTTGAAAGTTTACTGTCACTGAAAGTTTCCTGTCACTTTAAGTTTAAATAATCTCCATATTTCACCAATGCAAATACATTGTTAACACAACATGTGAAGGTGAATATTGAAGGTAATTCTTCTCTCCTTTCACTGTCCCTTATGACTACTGCACTTATATCTTACAGGTAGTTATTCTGCATATATAAAATTGTATGTAGACTTGTTCTACCTTTCTTTAACATATGATATCTGCACTTAGTATACATTTTTCTTCTTGAAAAGACAGAAGTACATTTCCAAAAAATGAAGTGATACATAACATACACAGTGGACAGGCCTTACAGAATGATTACAGAACATAGATTTATCACCCATAAATTTCTAGATTTTAGTCATTCATTTTCCCACTGGGCTTTGATAAAAATTAATTTGCTCCCTGCTTCCTTTTGTCAAAGAATGGCAAATAAAAAATCTTGTGGATAGGGGTAAAAAAAAACCCCTCTTACCTTGTCGATGAATTCTGGGTTGGATTCATACCCTCCGACGGACAAAGCATCACCCTGAAGCTTCATGTACACTGATGCATCATGGTCCCTGACGTTAGGCATGTTCTGGATGCCTTCTATCCTCTCTGTGACTATGTATGCATGCTTCATTGCTAGGAGAGGTACAGCTACGTTGGCCATCGCCCCTATGCTGGGGGCCCACACACCTAGGGTGAAGGCAAACGGAAAATTAACTGCCACTATAGCAGCGTTTAATAAATATATGGGCCGTGCATGAAGCTTTGTGAGATATCCACCTCACTGGCCAAACTTCGCAAAGGTGATTTAAACCTTACTCATGGTTTAAACCACTGATTTACTATTGGCTGCCAGAAAGGTACAAAAATAAAGAAAAAAAATCTCCATACAAAAACAAAGGCAAAACAAAAGAAGGTGTCGTAGTCGAGTGGTTTAAACACTTGACTGGAGATGGGAAGGTCGTGGGTTCTAACCCCGACGCGGCACTACTGTTCTTTGGCAAGACATTAATCTACATTTGCCACTCTCCACCCAGGTGTTAAATGGGTACTGGCAGGAAGTAATTCCTTGAATGTTGTGAGCACCGAAATCGGTAGCCCAGCTAGAGCCGGGGTAATATTGGAGCGCCTTGAGCACCATTCATGGTGGATATGAGCGCTATATAAATATCCAATATTATTATTATTCTCCTTTGTTTGTACCAATATTTGGCGTTTTTGTTTTTTTAAATTTTTTTACATTTGGCCTCCCACAGTAAATTTTACGTTAAAAAAACAACTTTAATGAATTTCTGCCAAAATGGTAAATTTTCAGGGGACAACTTGAAAGCTTACCTGTGCAGTTAACGACGACGGGTGTTTTGATTGTTCCTGCTGACGTCTCTACTCCTTGGACTCTGTGAATACCAAAATCATCTTCACCCGTCTGTATACCCGTCACTCGGCAGTTTGTCAGAACCTGAAAGAAGAGGAGCAAAACATAAAGACATAAAAGGGTTACCGGTACATTGACACGAGACTTGAGTGATCAAAGTTGAATATGATTTCATGTAACTTTAGCTTTTAAGACAGTGGTTCTTCATAATGTTGGTCTATTACCACATCTGACATTCCACATCTGTGCCATTACCCATAATATGTAACTCTTGGTCAGACTCATCACTCCTGTATTTAACAGGTTTAACCCTTTCGCGACATCACTCCACATTTTGTGGTTCGGCTCAATAAGCTTTTGATTCATAGCCCTAAAGAATATACTGGATGCAGGAGTAGAAAGAGCAAAAGTTTCCGCACACACTGTGTCCATTTTTCGTTGCATGACCATATTGAGTTCGATGCAAGGAATTTTATAAACAGGAATAAGCTTTCAAATCCTTAAATTGGCAACAAATTGAGAGGTTCAAAATTGGCAAATCTGTCAACTTTTCAACAAAATTCCTAATCATATTATTTTCAAAGACATTATTCTACACCTGTAGCACTAAAAGGAAAATATTAGTGTTGCCAATTTGAAGAACAAAATGTGATCAATTTAGCCCTTAAATAATTCCTGTCATGAGAGGGTACCTTAGTCAGTTCAAGGAGTTGTTAAAGGATAGCTTTAGCCAGTTTACATCTTAAAGGTTACCAGACTCGTCACATAATAATAATAATAATACAAACAGACGATTGGTAATACAAATCTTAAAGATAACATTTAACAAATTCATAGTGACGAAGCTTTTCGACCTGCACTCATCGGGTCACAACGCAGGAATGAGAGAATACAAGAAAATACAAAAGTCAAGGAAGGGTGTGTATAGCGACCCGGGTAGGATCCGGGCACGCTAGAATAATCGAAGCGCTTGTACAAACTCCTTTTGTCGGCACAATAGCGGATCTCTCGACTGAATGAACAACGCTTCTAAGAAGCGAAGATGTTGAAAGCTGCGTGCTCGGGCAACAATAGTGAACTGAGCCGGGTTATACGCCTTGGAACAAGCCGGACTATTTAGCAAGTGCTGACCAATAGCAGAGTCGCTGTGACTGCGGCATTGAACATTAGCGACGCTAGCAGCGGTTTTGCAGTTACGCTTCGGCTGTGCTCGGCTACCAGCTGATGTCTGTCGTACCACGGAGGGTACGTGCTGTTTAATGCGGTCCGCTAGACGCTGAGATGTAGACGGCTTCACACCGACAATGATACTGATAAACGACATTGCTCATTTGGGGGGAAGGCAGTACATCCTTGCGAACTGCGGGTAGCATTCTATTAGTAGAGAACATGACACGCGTAGCCACGGCAAAGTAACAGCGCGACACTGTATGCTTAATATCGTGCGCATACTTATCAGACACTTTACCTCGCCAAGGTAATTTGAGGTAGACCGGGCATTTATTGGGCCCATACACAGGGCGAGTCCGCGAATCAATAGTACGCTGCACAACGCGATCAATGACAAGCTCCGGATAGCCATTGTCTCGTAGGATTTGCTTGATGCGAAGAAGCTCAGGGTTGAGCTTACACGGAGAAGAAATTTGCAAGGCGCGACACACTAAGCTATTAGTGTGTCGTACCCTCCGTGGTACGACAGACATCAGCTGGTAGCCGCTGCTAGCGTCGCTAATGTTCAATGCCGCAGTCACAGTGACTCTGCTATTGGTCAGCACTTGCTAAATAGTCCGGCTTGTTCCAAGGCGTATAACCCGGCTCAGTTCACTATTGTTGCCCGAGCACGCAGCTTTCAACATCTTCGCTTCTTAGAAGCGTTGTTCATTCAGTCGAGAGATCCGGTATTGTGCCGACAAAAGGAGTTTGTACAAGCGCTTTGATTATTCTAGCGTGCCCGGATCCTACCCGGGTCGCTTATACACACCCTTTCTTGACTTTTGTATTTTCTTGTATTCTCTCATTCCTGCGTTGTGACCCGATGAGTGCAGGTCGAAAAGCTTCGTCACTATGAATTTGTTAAATGTTATCTTTAAATAATAATAATAATAATAATATTCCGCTTTTATATAGCGCCTAATACATCGGTGATGTCTCTAAGCGCTTTACAGATACATTATCATCGGATTCTGGCATGCCCGCACACAATGTATGCACATTCTCCGCTCCCTGGGGAGTATTCCAGCAATGGGCAGTACAGTGACGCTCACATTGCTAAGCAAACGACATTAATTTTCGCATCCTACCGGGTATCCATTTAACACCTGGGTGGAGAGTGGCAAATGTAGATTAACGTCTTGCCAAAGGACGCTGGTGCTGTGGTGGGATTCGAACCCCGGACCTCGTGGTTCACAGTCCGGGGACTTATCCACTGATTCACAACACCTCTACATAGAATGGAATTGACTAGTAAAAGTTTTTCTACTTCCCTTTACTCCTACACATCCGTCAAATGGGATTACAAAATACAAGAGCTGCCAGAGCTAACTGAAGCTAGGGTGAAAACATCCAAACCTCTTTGGAAGCACGCAGGGACATTATAACATAATGCGATATGCACTATACTAGTAGTTTATCATCATCATCATCATTTTTATTATAAGTATGATTCTGATCATTATTATTAATTAGTATTATAATGATACTAATTAACTATTCTAGTACAGCGCATATCACATTATGATGTAATGATGATGTCGATGATTACTATTATAATTAACATCATCATTATTCTATTATCATTATCATTATTATTATTATTGTCTTTCATGATTGAAAGAGGAAAAAGAGGGACAAAAGGGAGATTAAGGGGGTGTTGCAAGAAAGTTGCAATCAATTGCAAATCCCCCATTTGCAATCGATTGCAAATATGATACATGTATTTTAAATGGAACTTGCAATCAATTGCAAGACTTGCGACTGATTTGGGGGATTTCCAACATCCCATAAGTTACCTTTGCTCCAGCCTTGGTAGCAGACCTAGTGAGGGCAGTACAATATCCTGCAGGGTCAATCGTACCGTCCGCTGGAGTGTAGAGGGTGCCATATATGTCGGAACAGTTCATCAACGGATACAGCTTCTTGGTCTCCTCGGCAGAGAGAACGTGGGACTCCACTCCAAAGGCTTTGCCAACCTATACATATTGGAATTGAAACTGAAACTGAAACAATCTGGAGTCTACAGCCACACATTATTCTTGGTTTCCTCAGGAGAGAAAAAGTGGGACTCAACTCCAAAGGCTTTTCAAACTTATGTATCAAAACTGAAATTTAAATTGAATATGAAATTTTGAATAAAAGTCACAAAAAATTGAAAAATTGAATATGACATTTTAAAGAATTATATTTAGTCTGCAGTCACAGACCATTTTGGTTTGCTCTAGAGAGACAATGCACGACTACTCAAGAGGCCTTGCCAACTTACTGATTGAAATTGAAATTGAAGCTGAATATGAATTTGAATATGAAAGGTAAATTCAAATGTTATTTAGTCTGCAGGCACAGTCCATTTCTGGAGAATACAGGAGGGGAGGGGGGGGGGGGGGGGGGGTGAGTGTTTGTGTGACTATACTTAGACTATGACTATAAAAGCAATAAATGTAAATCTTGTGTTTAATACTTGGACTTACAGTGCCCATTCTCTTGTACTCATCCAGTCTTTCTTTGTTAGAAGCCACAAAGATCCCTCCATTCTCAATCCAGCCGGGAACTACACCGGTTTCTTGCTCCAGAACATCTCTGACGAGGTAGTGCATGTAGCTGAGGAGCTCAATGTCTGTATCGGAGGGGCGGAGTCCCCAGACAAGACCTATCAATGATATACATTTACAACAGAATTGAGCATTGGCATTCCCGTTCTACATGCACTGCTATCACGTATTAAATAAGGACATACCGTAAAACGGTGAATAGGAACAGCGGGGTGAATGGGAACAGAAATTTGAAAGGCTTCCTGACAAAATATATTTTCCGACTACCAGTATTGAAGAAGACCCTTTTCACTGTTCCATTTATAATGAATAAAAGATAATCTTTTTTTTTTATATACGTAAATTAATTTATTTCTTTGTTTCTAATTTCTACAAGGGATTAAATTCATTTTTTCTGTATGTCAATCTCTAAAAATATTGTCGTGTACATAGTAAATGCTGACAGGGCTGTTGTTGAAAGCATTTCTAAAACTGACAATGTAATACCAACTTACCATGTATAAATAAAACTGCAAATAAATAAATAAATAAATAAATAAAAGATAATAAAAAGGGTCGGCATCACCTCTGGAGATTATAAACTGTGTAAAAACACAGATTTTTGTTCCTATTCACCGTTTTACGGTACCAAAGTTCCCAATGTATGTGTAATGAACTGATTCATGAAATTAATGGGAACAATACCCAGCCAAATAATCTGCAATTTGTTATGATACATGTACATGTACATAAAAGCATCCCATCAGAACCATATGGTTAATTAAGGAGGCACCCTTCAGAGCCATATTACATGAAACTTATATTTGTAACATATTGTTGAATAGGTCACGTCGATGAAATGACTTCGTTGTAGATGTGATACAGTATTCTGAGTATATTCCTTGACTTTTAAAACGATTTTATTATGATTTATGCATATTAATGCATAAAACGAAATTTCAATGGTATATCAATAACCAACTATACCAGCACTTCCAATTTGATACTCACTGGTAATGTACCTTGTCATTGGACTGATTTAATGCATGTAAATCGCATAAATTAGCATAATTTTGCATGATGATGTGGTTTCATTCAATGGGTACTGTGGGGAAAAAATGAAGCTATTGTCCTAACAAGTCCTAACAAGTACATGCACATCTGCCAAGTTTGGTGCTTTGTAAAAAAAATCTGTCTCAAAAACAAATATGGACTTAACAGTCCTGATTAAATGGCTGCAACTAACTGCATATCATGAGTGATCTCAACTTTCAAAACTCATAACTTTCTTATATTTTTTCAGATATTTCTGTAAATTGCACTCATTAAAGGGGAATTAACCTCATAATATAAATGTGCTTATTTTCAAAGATGTAATCTATTCCTTCTTCTTGTCCTACGTAGTTTTGCATTAAAATATACGAGATGGGTATAAATCAAGATTTTATCATCAAGATTTTATCAGCAAGATTTATCGTCTGCTAGCGATACCCGGGGGCTGCCATTTTCATGATGTGTACATAATGATATTTTTAATCCGAATGCAAATTGCTTTTCTTCCTGATACAAAATTCCCATTTGAGATTGAAAATATTTAACAGATGTATACATATATTCTAAAAACGAAAATGTGTTTTATATTTCTTTGAAAATTACGATTTTACTAAATATAAATTTATATTCTTGATACTATGATTTATGCCACATGACTTTCACGAGCATCAATAGTGACAAACTACAGTGTATGCATTTACCTGCTTTGAGATAATGGACCTCAAAAGCCAGAATGTGTGTTGTATAAATTATGTTCTGCTCTGCCAGGCAAGCCCAAGAAAACGATTTCTAGTTAGCAAAACCAGAGAATTCGAAAAGAAATCTAAAAATGTCAAATTTTAGAATGTATATAACTGTTGCGTATTTTCCATCATATATGGGGATTTTTTATAATGAAGAGAAGCAATTTAGCTCGAGGACTAAAATATCTTCCTGACCGGAACGGTTTCCAATGGTTCATGTACAACTCCATGTCATCAAGCAAATGGCAGCCCCCAAGTAAAGTGTTAGCAGATGATACCATGAGCTAGAATGTCTTGATTTAAACCCTTTTCTGATATTTTATTTCTAAAGTGATTCAGGCCAATGATTAAGAATATATTAAACCTTTGAAAATAATTACATTAAATATTCTAGTGTTAATTTTCCTTTCATCTGTTTCTCTGATTTTCATCTCTCAACTGATCAGTCGAACTTTCCATTAAAGGGCTCTGCTATCAGAATACAAGTGGATACCTGTTGGTGTGCAGTTCTACATACATCTCATATTTCGATATTTAAACTTCTAAATATGTTTCATAGATTTAAATATTTTTTTAAAATAATTTTCTACAACCTGCTAAGCCCCACCCACTTAAGAAAAATCCTCCAGACCATTTGCCACCTGTGACATCATCTGTCAATCATCAGTCAGCTAATAGCGATTTTGCAAGTGCAATTGATATTTAACTTTGTCAAAGCCGACGCCTGTTACAATACAACATACAATAACAACATAGGAGTTGCTATGTCAGCAGGGGCGGTGTGCCGGGGGGGGGGGGGGGGGCACAATGCAAAGGCAATGAGGAGGTATTGTATGAAAGCATGCAATTCTATTATGAGTGTGTGCTGAGATGGGGGATCACTGTCTATTGTATTGTAGAATAGTGTATTGTAGAATAGTGGAATGTAACTTCTGCCAGCTCGGCACACACTCATAATAGAATTGCATGCTTAAAACCTGAATATTAAAAAAGTTATGGAGCCCAATCACAAAATGTGGGCACTTTTACCAGATGGGGATACAGAGTGACTACTTTAATCCTCTCAATCTTTCCTAACCTGCAGTATGCCATGTAGTCCCTGCCGTAAGCTGATCTTTCTCAAGAAGAACAGTGTTGGTGATACCGAGCTTTGCAAGGTGATAGAGGGTGCTACTACCAATGGAGCCTCCACCGATGACCACCACGTCGGCCGACGTCGGAACGGTAACGGGGTCGGTGGTGGTCGTCGATGACAGGTTTGCCTCGTACGGGACGCCACTCTGGGCCGTTTGACTGCAGTGCCTTGCTCCAGTGCATCTGATTGTCTGTGATGTTAGATGCTGCTGAAGACGGGATGCATAACGATGCACGTTACGCCACATTTTCTTCTGATATTCCTTGGCGGTGGGTCGAGGTCAAAATTGTAAAAAAGATACCATGTAGAAAACCAGTGGCATTTGTGGCTTACAGGAGGTTTAAGTCTTCTGGTTCAGTTATCTATTCATACAAAGAAAAGAGAGAGAAAAAAAGGAGAAAACTTGAAGGGTGTTTCGTTGAAACAGGATTTTCTTTTCAGTGAATTTTAAAACACCATATTAGTAAATGCAGAAGATTAATGGGAGGAATTGTTAATTTGTAAACAAATTTTTTAGGCATTTTACTCCCAGTGTTAAAGATTGTATGCTCGATCTGTAATGAAAACACAAGTCAGAAATAATTGGAACCAGCGGGATTCGAACCTGCGATATACTGCTTGCCGGGCAGCGACTAAACCACCAGGCTATTCTGGTTCACGGCCAAGTCACGATGAACTGGAATCAAATACCCAAGATCCTCTTCTTTCTGACACATTAATATTCAACGGTCCGCCATGGACAACAGTAAATGAAGAAGCTTACATAGTCCAGTAGAAGTTTTTGAGACCTGGAAAAGTTGTTAAGTACAAGGTTTTTTTGTTGATTCGTATTCTAGATGGGTATTGAGGTAAATTCAGCTTGGTTGCCACCTTGGCAACCTTGAGCAATTTTTTTTATTAGCCTAATTAGCATAATCATCTAATTAGCATATATGCAATATATAATATGTTGCTAATCTTAACCCAGAAAGCCTGAAAATATAAATAATACAACTTTTCTAGGGGTTTCTATGACGAGGAATTCATTTATGACATCGGTTTTTATTTTTAAGTAATGCAATTGTCATAAATAGCATAATTAGCATAATTAGCTAATTAGCATATGTACAATATATGGACTTATTTGCCATTGTTTATCCAGGAAGCCTGAAAACACAACTTTTCTAGGGTTTTCTATGACGAGGAATTAATTTATGACACCAGTTTTTATTTTTAAGTAATGCAATTGTCATAAATAGCATAATTAGCATAATTAGCTAATTAGCATATGTGCAATATATGGACTTCTTTGCCATTGTTTATCCAGAAAACCTGAAAACATAAATAATTCAACTTTTCTAGGGTTTTCTATGACGAGGAATTCATTTATGACGCCATTTTTTATTTTTAAGTAATGTAATCGTCGTGAATAGCATAATTAGCATAATGAGCTAATTAGCATATGTGCAATATATGGACTTCTTCGTCATTGTTTATCTAGGAAGCCTGAAAACAAAAATAATACAACTTTTCTAGGGTTTCTATGACGAGGAATTCATTTATGACGCCATTTTTTATTTTTAAGTAATGCAATTGTCGTAAATGGCATTATTAGCATATGTGCAATACCTGTATGTAAACTTCTTTGTCATTATCTAAAAAGCCTAAAAATGGTGCAACGCAACATTTTAAAACAGTTTTTAAAGACAACAAATTAGTTTATGAGAAGATGTTCCATGTAAATGTAGTATAATTAGCCTAATTATCATACAGGTTGTAATAAATGAATTTTCATATTTGCATTTATTGATATAGTTAATCCAGAAAATTCTGGGATGACAGATTTAATGTGTTTAAATTTTTATAATGACCAATATTTACCTCAGAGGGCAACCATGTTCAATGTGGCAAAGGATTGTAACTTTGTAAATTCATTCCCTACGCATATGAGTAGAAGCACTATACCTTAGACTGCCATGTACTATGCCCAGACAATACAGGTATACAACAAATTCTCTTAATTCTGTCCCAGACACCTATAAACTCAAAGAAGAAAAAGAACAAAAGAACAAAATTCTAAATATACTTTACCATCATTACCATCTTTCAGTCGACCCAAACATTTTCTTTAAATATTTAATAACTTACTGGTCTCTGTCATGACTGTTCATTCTCTTATCACTGGTACAGTGGGAAATTACAAATGAATACCTACGTATTCTGTCCTGTCAGAGAGAAATTCAAGAGGCCACTAGGCAATTGCCTGATTAATATGCTAATTATGCTAATAAGGGTAATTATTATTCGTGTCAACATGGTCGGTCATAATAAAAATGTATACACATTAAACCTGTCATCCCAGAATTTTCTGGATTAACTACAGTATATCAATAAATGCAAATATGCGAATTTACTTATTATGTTAATTGGGCTACTTATACCACATCTGCATGGAATGTCTTTTCACTAACTTATTTGTTGTCTTTAAAAGGTGTTTTCAGGCTTTCTAGATAAACAATGACAAATAAGTCTACATGTTCCTCCTATAAAGCGCATTTGATACCATAGATCAGTCTTGCTTTTTTTATTGGAAACGCTTTATAAGTTCTGCTTTGACATTGATGATGCTCTCAGATGGAGTGAGTCATATTTGGCAGATAGACATCAAAAGATCAAGATTGATGATGCTGTCTCTGATTCTTTTCTCGAGCCCTTCGGGGTCCCACAAGGTTCTCGGTTGGGCCCTCTGTTATTTACTCAGGTTATCTCTTTACCAAGGTCCACAATTAGTTCATGGAATATAATGCCACTGCTACGCCGATGACAGACAGATTTACTTGTCATTTAGACCCTATGTATATGCTTAAGAGCAAAGCATCTCGCTCATAGAAGCATATGTCAGTTATATACGTGAATGGATGCTGCAAAACAAACTCATGCTAAATTACAGTAAACTGAATTGTTGCTCGTTGGCACATCTAAACGGGTATCCAAACTTAATTTCGATTGGATATTTGATGGAAGTTCTGTCATAAAACCATCCATGAATGCTAGAAATCTGGTATTGCATTTTGACAGTCATTTGAATATGGAAGCACACATTACCAATGTATGTATATCATCATATTGCATTTTATATAATATCAGACATATTAGAAAATATATTGATCAGGATAGCATGAAAACAACTGCTCATGCATGCATCACTAGTAAGTTAGATCATTGTAATGGGTTATTGTATGGACTCCCTGACTCTCAAATAGGACGACTGCAGCGGGTCCAAAACCTTTGTGCAAGACCAATTTGTGGATACTTCAAAATTCTCAAGGATCACCCCTGTTTTGAGAGATCTGCACTGGCTACCAGTGCGACAAAGAATATATTTTAAAGTCATGTTGATTGTCTTTAAAGCTCTAATTGGTCAAGCCCCTAAATATATTGTAGATCTGTTACAACTCAAAAGCTTGCAAACATACTCTCACCCTGCACAGTTCTCGAGATACTTTAATACTGCCAACCCCATCATATAAAGCAAAAATAACCTTAGGAGATCAAGCATTTGTCTGCACAGCCCCCAAATTGTGGAACAACTTACCATTAGAAATCAGGAAATCCCCAACTATAAATACTTTCAGATAAAAATTAAAAACATATCTTTTCATTTAATTACTCCTCTTAGTTATCAGTACATCAGGAGCTCTTGCAGCAGGGTAGAATATACTGCGCGTTAAAAAAAAGGAAAACCAACTTTGAAAATTATACGAGTGCATGGACTAAATATTTACCGGAGTTTAATTTCATATCATATAAAAGAGTAATTAATTTGCTTTCCAATGGTAACGTGTTTAGGTTTCCACAGTCAAGCATCAGTGAACACCATTGTCTTCAAAATTCTGTGCAAAATTCCAGTTGGTTCACTTTCTTGTAAAACGCAATAGGCATGGTTTGGGTTGAATGGCTTTGTCAACTAGCTTGGTAGCTCTTTATCTGTTTATGGCCATCCGTTAGTAAGCAAATCTCATAATGATTAATTTTACGCCTTAACAAAGGGTCTTATGAACTTCGCAAAGCACGGAACGAGTTATTAGCCATAACCTTATGACCAAGAGGAAGCGAGATCTTCCGAAAACACAGAAAACGTCTTCGTTTGTCTTGAGTGCTGCAGGAGTGTCCGTCAATTTTCAACTAAAGTTGAATTTTTTGAAAATCAGCAAAGTGAAATCTTCAACCACACGCATGAGCTTTTGATTTTCCTTATTTATACTCTTTGTTTTTGATTTGCAATTCTTAGTGATATTGCAATCCTTTTGGTTCGCAATGGTTTTTTGGCATGCACCCTTGTTAAAATTCACTGAAACTGTCTTCTTTGCAAAATGATTTCTATCTGAAAAGGGCTTTATAAAGCAAAAATCCTGAATCACGGGTGAATAACATCTCATTAACACAAATTTGAAAAAGAAAAATATGCACAATGAGGATTGGAGCAACCAGGCCATTTCACAAAAGGCATCTCCTTAACATCATGCCTATTGTGTTTTACAAGAAAGTGAACCAACTAGATTTTTGCACAAAATGTTGAAGACAATGGTGTTCATATGACCCTGGAAACCTCAACAACTTACCATTGGAAATATGAATTACTCTTTCATATGGTATGGATTTCATTGTTGGTAAACATATAGTTCATTTACAGGAATTTTGCAAAGTTGGGTTTCCTTTTTTTTGAAACGCCCAGCATATACATAATTTCTGTACTTTATGAATTATTATTATTATTATTATTATTATCATATTATTATTGTTGCATATATGCTAATTATGCTAATTACTTCAATTGCATTACTTCGAAATGAAAAAAAAAATGGTGTTATAAATAAATTCCTCATCATAAACCCTAGAAAAATATTATCTATGTTTTCAGGCTTTCTGGATAAAAAATGGCAAAGAGTTCCAAATATAGTACATATGCTAATTAGCTCATTATTAGCTCATTATGCTTATTATGCTAATTACGTCAATAAAATTGCGTTACTTGAAATTAAAAACTGGTGTCATAAATGAATTCCTCGTCACAGAAAACCCTAGAAAAGTTGTATTATTTATGTTTTCAGGCTTTCTGGATAAACAATGGCAAACGTTCCATATATTGTACATATGCTAATTAGCTCATTATGCTAATTACATCAATTGTGTTACTTGAAATTAAAAACTGGTTACATAAATGAATTCCTCGTCACAGAAAACCGTAGAAAAGTTGTATTATTTATTTTTTCAGGCTTTCTGGATAAGCAATGACAAAGAATTCCATATATTACACATATGCTAATTAGCTCATTATTAGCTCATTATGCTTATTATGCTAATTACGTCAATAAAATTGCGTTACTTGAAATTAAAAACTGGTGTCATAAATGAATTCCTCGTCACAGAAAACCCTAGAAAAGTTGTATTATTTATGTTTTCAGGCTTTCTGGATAAACAATGGCAAAGAGTTCCATATATTGTACATATGCTAATTAGCTCATTATGCTTATTATGCTAATTACGTCAATTGCGTTACTTGAAATTAAAAACTGGTGTCATAAATGAATTCCTCGTCACAGAAAACCCTAGAAAAGTTGTATTATTTATGTTTTCAGGCTTTCTTGATAAACAATGACAAAGAATTCCATATATTACACATATGCTAATTAGCTCATTATTAGCTCATTATGCTTATTATGCTAATTACGTCAATAAAATTGCGTTACTTGAAATTAAAAACTGGTGTCATGAATGAATTCCTCGTCACAAAAAACCCTAGAAAAGTTGTATTATTTATGTTTTCAGGCTTTCTGGATAAACAATGGCAAAGAGTTCCATATATTGTACATATGCTAATTAGCTCATTATGCTAATTATGATATTTATGTCAATTGCATTACTTAAAAATAAAAATTGATGTCATAAATGAATTCCTCGTCATAAAAACCCTTAGAAAAGTTGTATTATTCATGTTTTCAGCCTTTCTGGATTAAGATTAGCAACATATTACTTATTGCACATATGCTAATTAGATGATTATGCTAATTAGGCTAATAAAAAAAATTGCTCAAGGTTGCCAAGGTGGCAACCAAGCTGAATTTACTTCAATACCCATCTAGAACACAAATCAACAAAAAAACCTTGTACTTAACAACTTTTCCAGGTCATGTACATGGTATATGGTACCGTCTACTGGACTAACAGTAAATAGCGCAAAAGCAATACATGTAAGTACATGTATTCGAGTTCAGTTAATATAACTAGATGAAAATATGCATATTCATGAGAAACCATAGATTATTGAGTGATAATACTGATATTAATGCAAGATTTAGTTGAGGTCTGAATTTGATAAGATATGAAGCGGTAGCACAATGTGATTGTTAATTACAAATGAATTTGTTAGGTCTTTCTTTGTGACATTAATGGTCAACTTACATGTACATGTATGTAGTTTTCTGATATTTCAGGTGACTACTGAACCAAAGGAAGCTTTAATGTTACATGTAGATTCTTAACCCTTTTGAGACAAATTACCACATTTTGTGGTTTGGCTCAATAACTTGATTCAGAGCTCTAAAAAATATACCAGATGCATGAGTAGAAAGAGCAAAGTCTCTGCACACACTACATATATGTCCATTTTTGTTGCATGACCATATTACATGTACGTTTTATGCCAGGAATTTAACAAACAAGAATAAGCTTTAAAATCCTTAAAATGGCAACACATTGACAGGTTCAAAATAATTGTTTATCAAAATTGGCAATTTTTCCCACTTTTCGACAAAATTCTGAACAATGTAAATTGTTTTCAAAGACATTACACCCGATCAGATCCATGTAGCACTAAAAGAAAAATATTATTTTTGCCAATTTGAAAAACAAAATGTGATCAATTTAGTCTCAATAATTCCTGTCCTGAAAGGGTTAAAGATGATTGATATCTGTGTCACAGAACAGTGAATATTTACAGTAAATCCGGAGAACTAATAGCAAACTAATTATTCCAAGCAAGAATTATGATTGAAGAACATTTGCATATAGTGTATGTACATGTACATGTTGCTAT
Source organism: Heliocidaris erythrogramma (assembly GCA_025617745.1). Classification (NCBI taxonomy): domain Eukaryota; kingdom Metazoa; phylum Echinodermata; class Echinoidea; order Camarodonta; family Echinometridae; genus Heliocidaris; species Heliocidaris erythrogramma. The sequence continues at coordinate 4,807,554 of CM046869.1, read as the reverse complement.
ATTTACTATCATAGTAGTTGATTATTCTGATAAGACATTTTGGCATAATTATTAATTAGTTATGCAAATAATTCACACAAAACAAATGTTATTTTATTGACAGATTACTGTTTTATTGTGAAACAAAAAGATAAGTATGAAGATCTGTTCACTAAACAATGTATTTTCTTTCTGTTTTCATTATAGATTGAATAATTAGGAAAGGAGTTCCAAAATAAAACTCCCAACCTCTATAAAACAAGTGACGTTAATTTTCTTTGTTCCAAGTCTACTACCCCTGCATTCCTTCAATGATCCAAAGGAGAAACAAAATAATGAAAAATTTAAGGCAGAATCAGAATTCAATATATGCAATACATTTATACATGGATATCAGGGGTGACATTCGAGATTTATTTTATCTTGATTTTAGTGAAATAATTTTAATTGTCATAACATAATGTACGCTTATGGCGCATCATTGGTTAATGACTGCGCAAAATGACTACGCGGAATTCATCTGCGCAAACACTAATGAAATGTTGCAGTTTAAAATTTGTTATGACAATTAAAATCTTTTCACTAAAATCAAATAAAATAAATCTTAGAATACCTCCCCAGATAATTAATCAAAACAGCAATACTATTAAACTGCCAAGATTTTGTTGTAAAGTGTATATCAAAACCAAAGGATTTCTTTCTTTTTTTATATGTACCTTCCCCCAAAACACAACATTCAGTTTTGAGAGAAAGATGGCAGTAACCCTTTTTTTCTGTTCACTTGCTTTCCGGGACTATAAGTGATAAACCTACTTTCATGGAGGATATTGAGGCCTCTAATAGGTGTAAGGATTGACTTGACTTTTATGGTGTATAAATTGAAGCTGTATAGAATTTATTGACACTATCAAGAAGCAATCAGACTTCAGACAGCACAAATATGTCACTACTCCAGACCTGCAAACCATGAAACCCAAGAGATAGGGACAAATGACAATTAGGCAGAGGCTGAAAAAAGGGCACATTTACTGAGTTTCCTATACATTACTACAGACAGATTTTTGCAAAAATAGGGACACAGTGGTAGAAGTGGCTCTTTCTTTTACCAAAAATTGGGATTGCCCCTGTTAAATAGGAACAGCTGGCAGGTATGCTACTGTTATAGTAAGTAGGCAATATAAATGACTCAGTTCATGCTTTCAGAATTTAAAAGTCAAATTACTTGCCTCAACAGTTCAGGTTCTAACAGGCTACCATATTCAATTTCCGTTACAAAAAGGCTTCAATAATCCTGATTATGTCGGAATAAAAAAGGTATACAAGGTCGCATGCAAAGAAAAATGACTGACCCACTAGATACTGCTTTGCTGTGACAAATGTTAACCCTTTTGAGACTACTGACCACATTTTGTGGTTTGGCTCATTAATGTTTGATTTAGAGCTCTAAAAATATACCAGATGCATGAGTAGAAAGAGCAAAATTTTCTGCACACACTATGTCCATTTTTGTTGCATGACCATATTGCGTTTGATGTCAGGAATTTTAAAACGAAAATAAGCTTCAAAATCCTTAAATTGGCAACACATTGAGAGGTTCAAAACCCTTTTTAATCAAAATTGGCAATTTTTTCAACTTGTCGACAAAATTTGAAGCCCTGTATATTATTTTCAAAGACAATACAACTTATTAGAACCATGGAGCACTAAAAGAAAAACATTAGTGTTGCCAGTTAGAAGAAATGTGATCAATTTAGCCCTTAAATAATTCCTGTCCTGAAAGGATTAACACTGACAGTTAACTATTGTTGTCAAATCAGGTGAGTGATTCTGGTGTGCAATTATCTGTCCAGTCCTGGGCGCATATCCACAGAATCCAAAGTTAAAAGGAAATTTCTGGGAATGATCGAATCATTTGAAATTTTGTGCACCTCACTGTAATAACTTTTTTCATTGATCCTGCAGGGATAAACTGCTGTAGAGTTCCAGAAACTTTCCTGAATGGTTAGTGACGGGCATTTTCGTGGCAAGAAACTTCTGTAGATTGCAAAAATTTAGTACTGACTTTCAATCATGCAATGGTGTGAAAGCTCTGTGAGTCTCATCCATCGATTCTACATGCAGAATACATCAGCGTTCGCCTGGTTCGTCATCCTCAAACACGCCTGTGCACGGTTCACTCAGCGCCTCTCCAAGTTGCAGCAAGCTTGTGGAACAAGCTACCCAGCACCCTGGAGAATGCTATATCTGTGGACCAGTTCAAGAAACATTTGAAGGCCCACATATTTTGATACACGGCATGGATTGTGATGTGCTTTTATTCGCTCAACTGGTCTCTTTTTGAAGTTTTAAAATTTATGGAGAAGCGCTTTATAACCGCAAGGAAAAGGTACTATAAAAATACTTTACGGATTGGATAGGATTGGATTGGAGGAAAGCAAGCAGAAGTTCCTGGTTTTACAAATTTACACTCTAATAAATGTAAGAGGTTGGAGATCTGCCTCAAATTTATTTAAGTTGTCTGGAATGAACTAACTCATGCACAAGGTCTCTCTAAAAACTTGACTGTAATGAATATATCAGTTCTCTCTAACTTGTCAGAAAATCTTGACATTTTGTAGCTTATCTTTAAAAGGGAAGTTACGAAGTGCATAACAGTAAGAGGAAAGCATTAGCTTTTTCAAACAAAAATCAAACCTTCAACCCTACAAATTTATCTGTTTACCTCAATTTTTAATACCATACTTATTATGTTTACCATGTCAAAAGGTCTTCCCTCAACTCAAGAAGTCCCAAAGACTGATAATTTGAGTTTTATCAGTCACCCATTTCCCATTATTCCCTAACCAGTAATGGACCTGATCATAAACTCTCCAATTAGGCCAAATAAAATTAATTCCTAGTTTCCCGTTGCCTCCTCCTTAGCTTTTTTGGCCTGCCACCTTTTAAAAAGATTAGATATTTCTGTTTTAAAATGAAATAAATATAGACTGATATAACCAAAAAATCCCTCATACGAGGCCAAATAAAATCAATTCCTACATGTAGTCTCTAATCTCCTCCTCCTTTTTTCGGCCTGCCTCAATATTTTTGTTATTATTTTTGTTATAAAATGAAATAAATAATATGAGGACATCTAGACAATGAGAGAACAAAATAATTATTAACTGTAATGCATTTTTACTTCGTTTTAATTAAACCAGCCTCCTAAGTGCAAGTACAAATGATATCAAAATAAGGAAATTTATGTCAAAATCACCCCAATAGTATTTTCATGTACAGGAAAAATATAAAGTATCAAAACAGAACGAGAAGAGGAGATAAGATCAGATCACTGTCCGCCAGATCATGCATGATACCCGAGGGTATGTCTCATTGAGGCCTGTATGGCCTCCGCGTCCATGACTTTCTGAAAACTTTTCTTCTCGGGTCGATTGATGGGGAAAACTATGTTCTATCACATGATTCCTTTTGACCAATCTAACAAGATTTTTAGTATGTAGAATATAAAGTGCAAATAACCACCAATAACAGATAAATTTAAAAGATGTATAGATAAATATTGGAGGAATAAACACTTTCAGCTTCCATGACCGTATCCAGACAACTTTCCCCTGGACAATTACCCCCAGACAACTTCCCCCTGGACAACTACCCCCCCCCCAGGACAATTACCCCCCGCCCACATTCTGGAAAACTAATGTCATTTTAACGTGGAGAAGGTTTACGGTTCACCATGTGTGTTGGTAGGAGGAAAGGGAAAAGGAAATTAGAAATGGATAGACGAGAAAGGATGACAAGAGAGAAAAGAAGAAATAATCTTTTGTGGGTGAAGTCCTGAAAAGGACTGTAGACCAGATGAGATGAGATGAGAAGACTTGGTTGATGATCGATGGATGAGCAGCGATGGATTGAGTAGCGAAGGTTTGAGTAGATGAGGCTACTCAAAGATCATCTAATGTCATTTTTATTAGAGTAATTTTTCCTGGGAGGGTTATCGTCAGGGGGGGGGGGGGGTAATTGTCCTGGGGGTAATTGACGTAGGGGGGTAGTTGTCCAGGGGGCAGTCGTCCTAGAATCTCCATGACACCTCCCGCAAACGCACAAAGTAATAACGATTTCAGACGAAGAGACAAGGAATTACAGGCTTATCCCTTCATCTCCTATCAGATGATGATGGTGATGATAGATCTAGATCTAGAATCCAGAGCGGTAAGTTTAAATTTGTTTTAAGCTTCTGAGATGCATGTAAGTATATTCAGGACACAAATTATTGCAAATGAACTAGTCGCATCTGTATACTTTATGATGGGGCTCGTGCATCCAGACACTTAATAAAAATAAAGTTATCGTGGCTATCGCGTTTGCCGTTGAATTAAAAAAAAAAAATTCATCAAATGGCCTAACCACCATGAATATTTGTCTTAAATGTTGTCCAAGAAATGTTCTAAAAGATCCATGAAATATTTCATGTAAACTTGTTCAAATTACCATTTAAAATTAGCTGTGCATAACCTGTCCAGACACACAGCGTGTGGGTATATATTAAATAAATACATGTAACTTAGATAGATCTTATCAATAACATGGAACCCCTCCTCCTCATTTTCAAAATATCCCGACAAGAAACGAGGCACGCTAGTTTGCTAGGAATCAATTTTACTTCAATACTTGGCCTTTAATCATAGTAATACAGTCAAACCTGCTTTAGCGACCACCTGTATAGAAAGACCACAATTTGGGTTTCCCTTGAAAAATGTTTCTCATTGAAACGTGTATTAAAGGGAGTGACAAGTCGCAATCTATTGGCGGTTTTACAGTTGGCTGCTCCTTTCTCTGGATCAAAGTTCAAAGCGACTTCAATTTATTGCGCGCAGCTAATAAAAGTTCGCACATTGACCCAAGTTTGAGTAAACAAGATCGCGCGTTCTTTATTCCAGTATTTGAATCTCACTGGTCGGTTACGTATGTAGGGATTCGAGTTAACGATCACGCAAGGAATTCGGCAATAACATTCCTTCGGTAGCGCACGATTGGACCTGATTGTATCCGAATTTTCCCGAGTCAGGCCAACTGGTCAGGCCCATGGATTACGACTTGCCACTCCCTTTAAAGGAACCTGTACATAAAGACCACCTGCTCATAAAGACCGCTTTTCTTGTCTCCCTTGAGTGGTCTTTATAGACAGGTTTCACTGTACATGTAACTGTTGCCTGTCCAATCGAGGAGCTTCAAACTAAAATTAGCCTGATTAGTAATACATGTAACTTAAAGGAGAATTAACCCAGAATATAAATGTACTTATGTTCAAAGGTGTAATTATTCTTAATCATTGGCCTTATCACTTTAGAAATGAAATATCAGAAAAGGCTTTAAATCAAGACATTCTAGCACATGGTATCATCATGGGCGTTAATCGTGACGTAACTCTATTCATCATGGGGGGGACGACACAATAGCCGTCCCCCCCCCCCCCATGATGAATAGAGTTACGTAACAATTAACGCCCATGGGTATCATCCCTATCACCTGCTAACACTTTACATGGGGACTGCCATTTTGTTGATGATTTGGAGTTGTATATGAACCACTGGAAACCGTTCCGGTCAGGAAGATATTTTTAATCCTAGAGCTAAATTGCTTCTCTTCATTACAAAATATCCCCATATATGACGGAAAATACATAACAGGTGTATACATATATTCTAAAATTTGAAATTTATAGATTTCTTTTTAAATTCTCTGGTTTTGCTAAATAGAAATTGATTTCTTGGGCTTGCCTGGCAGAGCAGAACATAACTTATGCAACACGCATTCTGACTTCTCAAGTCCATTATCTCAAAGCAGGTGAATGCATAGTTTGTCACTATTGACGCTCTGGAAAGTTATCCATAAATTTGAATTAATTTGTTCTGTCGAGTAGGTCATAGCACATGTATCAAGAAAATAGATTTATATTTACTAAAATAGTAATTTTCAAAGAAATATTAAACACATTTTTCATTTTTAGAATATACGTATACCGGTATATCTATTGAATATTTTAAATCTCAAATGGGATTTTGTATCACCTGGAAGACAGACAATTTTGCATTCAGATTAAAAATATCTTTATGTACATGTACACATCAAGAAAATGACAGCCCCCAACCCAGGTATCACTAGCAGATGATAAATTTTGCTAAGAAAATCTTGATTTATACCCATCTCGTATATTTTAATGCAAAACTACGTAGGACAACAAGAAGGAATAGATTACATCTTTGAATATAAGCACATTTATATTTTGAGGTTAATTCCCCTTTAATTCCTACCACCCTCAAATAAATGAAAAGCCCACTCACCTGTCAAGCTGTAATTCAGTGTTATGATTATTCAGAGAGGCCAGGTACACTTTATCCACGTGTACTTGTACTTCGCAACCTCCGCTCATGCGCATTTACTCAGTCATGATTGATCACGTCACACCCTACAACATCCCAGGGACTAAACTTACTTACAGCTGATTAAATAACGACCATTAGTCAGCCAAAACATATTTATAATCATTACCAAGTACATGTATGTAGTACATGCAATCTAAAGTCTATCTTCTCAATGCTGAAAATATCCATTGTGGAATGATTTCTCGATAACTTGAACTTGATATAGTTAGGTACACAGATGGCTCCTCATGGGAAATGGTGTTCACTTTTTCCAGAAAAATGGATCCCTCAGTAACATTTAATGCTGAAAATGAATCCATCAACTGATTTTTTAAAATCGGTGACCAAAGTGCCCAATTAGACCGCTTCGGTAATGTATGCAAATTTAATGCATACCTTTCAAACAAAGGTTGTTCTTGACAACCTGAAAGCTTGCCGGGCATAGCAATATATAATGTATGCAAACTGGATTCCAAGCATTGAGGTTCATTTATAAAAAGCATGTTCATGGAATAGCTCGTCACTAGGTGCTCAGAGAATATATGTGCATAAATTTGTATACATTACAGAAGGGCCTTTTTGGTACTCATTGTAAAAGACATGTTTAAAATTCAACAGGTCTGACACAGTTGGCAGAATTGTGCATGATTTAGCAGAATGTTTTGCTGCTCCCTAGCATAAATCCATTTTTAATGCTGATCATGCTCTGCACTCTGGTAATTACAACTAATTAACGACCATTAGTCACCAAAAACAGTTACATTTATAACCCTCACCAAGTACGCAGTGCATGCAATCCAAAGTCTATCTTCTGAAAATATCTACTGTGGAAAGACTTCCTTTAAAGGAGCTGCACATGAGGAGCCGTCTGTGTACCTCCAATTGTTATCTGGAGGTACACAGACGGCTCATGGCAAATGGCGTTCACTTTTTCCTGAAAATGGATACCTCAGTAAAATTCAATGCTGAAAATGGTTCCATCCACCAATTTTTTAAAATTGGTGCCCAAAGTGCCCAAATTGGGCCTTTTGGGTACTCATTTTAAAAGTCCAAGATATTTCATATTATAGAGGCTAAGAAAAGTTAGAATCATACATGTATTTATAACCTTTTGCTTCTGCTGTATTCTCCAAATGACAAATTAACTAAAGAGAACTTTAGAAATACCAAACAGGGGCCATTTCTCTTGAAAACAGGCTTTTGGCCCCATTATTATCCAAGTTCTCATTATAGTGGCCAAATTTCTTGAAATATAATTATTTTATGATTTGAGTTTGACAATTTTAAACATATACATACCGAGTCTACACAGAAAACTTTCATCGGTTGGGGATAATCATACAATTGTAGTTAGAGCTTCTACCAAGCTTAACAATTTGTTAGCAAGCTTTCGTCCACTCCTGTGGACTTTCTCAAGCCAAGTGATCAGTCACACTGTTTCTAATTGCTGTCTGATGTCTTGCGATCACTGGACCGAAGATAGGTGACAATAGATAACCTAGTCCCTATTCAGTGTAGGATAATCCTCTTTATCCAAATAGACTCTTTCACCTTTCTTGACCAGTAGTTGCTTTCAAAGTCAATGATGAGGGCATCATCCCATCCAATATTATGTCCTGTATTGAGGGCGTGTTCCCCTAGAGCTGAATAGGAAGGGTTGTTCAATCTAAGGGCTCTTTTGTGCTCATTAAGACGATCATTGAGAGTTCTGCCTGTTTCCCCAACTTAACAACTGGAACAATCTGCGCAAGTGATCTTGTAAACAATGCCTGTCTTTTCTGCTCTTGGTACTTTGTCTTTTGGATAGACCAGCCTGCTTCTTAGTGTGTTGGGACTTCTGAAAGCAACACTAATGTCATAATAATAGTAATAATATGCCGAAAGATTTGTTTACAAATTAAAAAAAACACTAATGTCCTTGTCTTGGAATTTCAAGTGAGAGGCTATAGTGTTGACGAAAGGAAGGACTACTCTGTTGTTAAGTTCTGTCTTTTCTTCTTGGGGGGGGGGGGGGGAGGGGCTTAGTTCTTATTTTGTCCTTCCCTCTTTGTCTTGTCCATGCTGGGTAACCACAAGATGTAAGCAGGTGAAAGAGTCTATTTGGATAATGAGGATTAATCCTACACTGAATAGGGACTCAGGTTATCTATTGTCACCTATCTTCGGTCCAGTGATCGCAAGACAGCAGACAGCAATTAGAACCAGTGTGACTGATCACTTGGCTTGAGAAAGTCCACAGGAGTGGACGAAAGCTTGCAAACAAATTGTTAAAGATTACATTACAAGAAAATTCCATCAAAATAAATATTGGCTTAATACTTATTATTGCATAGATGGCATAAATTAAACAAGGTTATCTTGCTGGCGCGATCTCCGCGTCCTCTCTCGCGCTCTCATGTGAAGAACAAAATGTCATGTGTTAGTCATGTTTGCACGGCCGGCTGGCCGGATGGATGGCGTACCTGCATGCAATACATGCAGTTTTATTGCCTTCACGGCCATGTGCATATAAAGGGATGTAAGGGAGGATTTAATACATTGAAATTAATCACTGGACGTGTTTGGTTTTATTCTTTATTGTCCAAATTGTAACAGGAGTGTGAAGTAATATACTGGGTACATGAAAGTTACAGTACATGTATGTTCTTATTTTCTCGATGTCAGCACAATATAAATCATGGTACATTATGTGATGAGAACTCCCAATCGATCAAACTGCCGGGTCGCCGGCCACAGTCTGCACCGCGGCGTCCCTCTGTTATATATTTGTATATATATACACGCGTAAGTCGGATTTTCTTCGACTTCCGCACAAGTTGAAAATCGCCTATGTCGACGCATTTCAATCTGTCCCGTCATGATCGACTTAGGAGAGGTTGACTGTACTAGAAATGTGTAAGGGTGCCCTATTTTGGAGGGGCCTCACATCATGTCTATGAATGTGTGTGTGAGATACTCTGAAGATCCAACAGATTAAATAGTTGAAAAGAAGTTGATCGCTTGAAACGCTACTCTACCACTCTGCCTTGCAAGGGTCTTCATAAAAATCGCCATAAATCGCTCATGATCCATAGTGCTCTTTACTGTGCCAAGGGGTTTAGCTCTCTTCAAAATTTTACCAAAATGTGATCAATACTTACTTTTCAAATGTCTTCACTTTATTAACCATCTATTATTTCACAAAATATTGTGTACAAAACGTGTAGGAAATTTATTACCCTTTCTTATAATACCAAACATTATTTTGTCCACCTTTATGTATAAGAATTATTGAAAATAACATTTGAGTTTCCTTTTTTTGTCCATTAGTTTTTGGTTTCTCATTTGTTTACTATGTTGAAATAAGAGAATATCTTTTTAAAAATCTGCAGTTTTTATCTGAAAATATCAATGGTAGTATTATGATCATATATTTAGAATGCTTGATTTATGCTCACAGTTTTGATATACAGTATATATTGACCACCATATACCTTTCCTGTTGTCGAGCAGTTGGTGAATGAAAATGACAAGTCTTTCTGTCACATATACGTGACATCGACACTGAAAGAGTTAAATGGTACGTCTTTCACAAAATAAATATGTTCATAATGCTGCGGTACTGGGTATGAATAGCAGAAAATTACACAAACTTTTATATACATGTAGTACAGCTTTTTAAACATACATTTTGTAATTTGACATAGGGCCCAGGATAGCATTTTTTTCACAACTGAACTTGAAGAGATTACCTTGAATGAATTAAATTGAAAATAAATAATCAAATTTGATATTCCCTGGCTCCCTTCAATCACAATTCTTTTTGGAAAAACCATCAAAAACATGAACACACTGTAAGTGCCGCTGTACATTGTAAATGTACATGTATAGGCCCTTTAAACCTAACATACAGCTTATAAATCATTTAGACCTCTATGATATGAAATATGAAGAGCACGCAAAGCTAATGAGACAAACATTACTGAAATATTAAAGGCATTGAGATTTTTTTGCAAACTTACTCTTTAGAATATCAGGAATGATATAAATTTAGGCAGTACTGGAATATTAAAGAAATTCTAATTCATTTTCAGGTCAAAATATTAGATGCGCAGACATAGCTGGGCTCCCCATCATACATGTTCTGTCTAAACTCTAGTCAGCTTCAAACTAAAATTTGCCTGATTAGTAATAGTAACTTTAGACGTAGACCGAAAAATCAGTCTATTTCGTTCTGGGATATGCTCCGCTGAGACTACGTCTGGCTTCACGGAATCCCTCTCTTAAACAGACGGATTTTTCTGTCTACTTCAGACATGTCAGACGTAGACCGAAAATTCTGTCTCTCATTCGTTAGCTCTTCACTTAGAGACAGAAACGCTCCATACACTCGCCTGTGCAAACTCACTGACCGCCGAGGAACAGTAGGCATGTCGTCGTTAAAATGTGAATATTATGATTTTTAAAAATATTTGTGTAAATTAAATAGATTAGGCTAGGCCTAGGCTCTATACTTAAACAAACATGTTCAACTTTATTAATACCAATTTGACTGTTTTATTCCTTTTTGCTCCTTTTTCAGGTAATTCAGGGTCCAAGGTTTTCTCCATTTGAAAATCTTCCAGCTGTATTCAAGTGTTATAGTGTGTAAAGTCAATGTGTATTCGGTTTGCACAGGCGAGTGTATGGAGCGTTTCTGTCTCTTAGTGAAGAGCTAACGAACGAGAGACAGAATTTTCGGTCTACTTCAGACGTAGACAGAAAAATCCTTCTGTTTGGAGGAGTTTTATGATGGGGTGACCATATTTCGCTCACATTCAAATTTTTATTAGAAATGTGATATTCGATACTTGATTTCTCATATTCTACAATAATTTATTTATGAAGTTTTATACCAAACGGAAAGCAAAATTATGGACTAAAACTTGATTCAACAAGAACATTAATCGACAAAGAATTTCGGAAATATCGCGATCTCAAAACCCAGTGTCGGATCGCAACACACTGAAAAAAAAAAAAGGGCATAAAAACCACGAGACCTAAGTTCGCGCACGTAAATTAACATCTAAGTTATCCAACGTAGCGGTCCAGCAAAGGGAAGATAATTGCATCATTTGTAAGACAAAATATCATACAATCATTTGGTATCACGTTTTACCTACAACTTTGATGACATCTTCTATCAAAATGAGGATTTTTGGAAACTGACGCAAAAAGTAGCAAAATTGCCGATATTTTGTCAATATCTTCATAATTTCTCACCCAACTTAAAAGAAAATATAGTCCATATGTAATTTTAGCTTCCTCTATCTAATAGCGCTATCAGATTTTCGAAATCTTTTGTAGTTTTTTAGATATTGCCATGTGCGCGAACTTAGACCGAAAGCTTCAGTCTCTGTTCGTCGGGTGTTCCACTGGACTACATCTTGCTTCACTACACCTCCTTACATAGGAGAAGGTAAAAATAAGAAAATGTTAAAGACACCTCCGAAACAGACGGTTTTCGGCTGTCTAGCGCGAACTTAGGTCACGCGCGAAATATGGTCACACCACCATATAATAAGTAACATATTTTGACTTTCGAGGCTCTCCTCCCAACATGTCCAAGACCATGATGAAGACAGGGATTCCGCGAAGCCAGACATATTCTCTCAACTCTCAAGTCTCAGTCTCAGCGGAGCATACATTTTTACATGTAGGCCTATCCCCGAACGAAATTTTGGGTCTAGAGACTAGGCCTAGGCCTAGGCCTACTTCACTTCACACCACCATGACCACCCTCAAAATATGAAAAGCCCACTCACATGTCAAGCTGTAGTGATAAATTACTGTAATTTTTTCAGAGACGGTAAGGTACAACGCACTTTTTCGGGTATACTCCACAACATCCGCACATTCACTCAGACAGGTACAACATCCAGGGTCGATCGTCAACCAGGCCAGGGGGTCTAACTCTAACTAAGCTAACGTTACGAGTGCTTCTGTGGTTTTGCAATGCACCATTAATACACATGCACAATGCACAGTCAGCAAAAACAGTTAGTCCTTACCAAGTACGCAGTCCGAAGTCTATCTTCTCAGTGCTGAAAATATCCGCTTTTTCAGATAACTTGATACCGTACGTCATTATACGCTATGACAACTACAATCGAAATCGCCCATCCGCATCCTTGCTTAATTTGCTTTGGATATATATGCAGCATGCATGTGCTGCTATATGGGGCCGCTACACCGGCTAGGTCATGCCAGCTAGCTAGCCGCTACAAATTGCATTGAGTGCATGCAGTGCTAGTATCGGCGGCGGTGTGGCTGGGGTTACACTAGCAATATGTGCATACTAGTACCTCTGCCGCACTGACACTGTCACACTGCAATGTCACTACCGCGAAGACACCCACAGGATCTCCGACCCCCGCTCTCTCCCCATCTCTAGACCTGGGACAGTTAACTAAATAAGAAAAGAAAAGAATTGAATACTAATAGACTCTAAATTAATTAATTAATAAGTAAAATTAGATCGAATTGTATGCATATCTTATCATATGTACAGTGTACCGTACTTTTGTTATGATGACATATATTGTTGAGTTATGAGTATATTTTTTCCTCTAGTCTCTTTTATTTTCTGTTTTACACTCATCATCCCTTCCATTGCTGATGTTGCTCTAGCTCCCTCAGTTGCCCCTCCCCTGCCCCTTGATCTTCCATTCGCTCGTCGACCATGCTCCCTCCCTCTCTCTCTTCATAATTTCTCCTCTAGCTCTCACACCTCTGTATAGTGGCATATCTAGGGGGGCAGGGGCACAGGCGTAGCCAGGATTTTTCAATAGGGGGGGGGGCACAGGGGTGTCGATCCGTGTTCATGATACTAGGGATAATGGAACCCCCCCCCCCCCCCCCCCCCCGAGTGCCTAAACTTATCTTCGTCAGCGAAGGAGCTGCAAAATTTTCCATTTTTAACCCTAAAAAGCAGAATTTTTTGTGCATTTTACCCAGGAAATTTTGCAATTGACCACGGCAATTGAGCGGTAGAGAAGCTCGAATGTTATCCATTAATAAGCGGTTTTCTATTCACTCACTTCTACAATCGGGAGCAAAACTAACGAAAACCCTGAAAGGCTTGAGAAAGAGTCGAGAAATTCAGCAAGGCTATAACCTGAAGTTGAGATTTCGATCAAAAGTTGAACCTTTGCAAATGCTGTTTTATACACTTTATCCTACATCGGGGGCGCAATATTTAGCAGGAGTCATAATGACACACTACATGATATAGCGAGCAAAGCAATTACATCTTATTTTTTTCAAATTTTGAACCCTTTAAACTATTAAGAAATTACGAGATCCTGAAAGATAATAATTATGCGAGGGAGCAAAGCACGGATCTCCTCTAATGGACGGAACCCCTCGATTGAGAATGACAATATTTACGCATTGAAATTATGGCATTTCTTATTTCCTTACTTCTAATAATTAAAGAATGTGATGGTATTTCAAGGATAGTATTAGTTTTAAGTTAATAATAATAATTTAGTAATTGTTATTCATTTTATCCAAAAATATTGGGGGACGATAATACAGGCCATAATAAATACAGGCGCGAAAGTAAATTTGAGAGAAAGATCACGGCTCGTAGCACCTTTTTTTTTAGGCGGAAAGTTATTTCGAGGTCCTGACTGCTTTTCAGTTATTTGGACGTAATACTGCACTGTAACAGGGATGGGTGCAGGGAGAGGAGAGTTATCTCCCCCTCCCGCGCGAAGCGCGAAAACGTTTTTTATTTTGAGAGAAAGATAACGGCTTGTAACGCATTTGTAGGTCTTTTTCTCTCAATTCCCCCGCTTTTTCGCTCTCGCTCTTCTTTTTTTTTAGTGGCTGAATAGGGGGGGGGGGCGGGCAGTGGGCAGGGGGCAAGTGCCCCGGGCTGCACCTGGAGGGGGTGAAAACAACGCAAAAGAGAGAAAGGAAAATAGGGGGTAAATGAAGAAAAATCATAACGGATTATGTGCCTCCCCCCAAATCTGAACGATTAATGCATTAGAAAAACAGTTTTTGAGGGTTGTAAATGTGAATATTTTCAAAAGCTTGGTCGCTTTGCTCTCTTGCATAATTATTTGCTTTAAGGATACCCCCGTATATAGTTCTTAAATAGCTTAAAGGGTTCAAAATTTTGAAAATAAAGATGTAATTGTCGTTTTTTTGCTCGCTATCATGTAATAAGTTTCATCTGAATCTTGCTATATTGCGCCCGCAATATATACAGTGTAATTTGCAAAGGTTCAACATTTGAGCGAAATCCCAACTTTCTGTCGACTACTAGTACTTCTCATTTTAGAATTGAGTGAATAGAAAACCCTTTATCAGTGTACAAAATTCGAACTTCTTGATCACTCAATAGCCAAATTTCCTGGGTAAAATGCACAGGGAATTACGTTTTTTAGAGTTAAAAATGGAAAAATTGCTGCTCGGTCGCCTTTTTTAGCTCCCTCACTTGTTGGGGACTCAGGGGTGGGGGGGGGGGGGGGGGGGGGCAACTTTTCATTTTTTGCCCCGGGCGCCATAATCCCTAGATATGCCACTGCCCCTCTGTCTTTTTCTCTCTCCCTATGATCCCTCACTATCAAGCTGATCCTCCTTTCTCTCTTTTCCTTTCTGATCTCTCTCTCTCTCTCCCTCTGATCCCCGGATCACTCCCTCCCGCAAACGAGCTAAATGTAGCTCCCTCTAATATCCTTTCTCATCTCTCGCACCCCTTGCTCTCCCTACCTATTGAGCGAATGTAGCCCCCTCCTCCTCTCTCTTCCTTTCTCATCTCTCCCTCACTTAAGCTAAATGTAGCCCCCTCTCCTCTCTTCCTTTCTCACCTTCTCCCACCCCTCTCCCTCTCCCTCACCTTCTCCCTATCAAGCTAAATGTAGCCCCTCTCCTCTCTCCCATTCTCTCTCTTCCTTTCTCACCTTCTCCCACCCCTCTCCCTCTCCCTTACCTTCTCCCTATCAAGCTAAATGTAGCTCCCCCACCCCTCTCTCTCTCCTCTCTCTGATCGACCGCCCTCCTCTTTCTCGACCTCTACATGCATCTATAAACTCTAGATCTGTGAATATCGTGTTGCATTTCTTTAGATCAATGCATGATTCAACAAACCAATGAATATACATAAACTCATGTCTCCAATATCACAATAGAACTTTAATTTCTGAAATATAAAAAATCACAAATGCTTCTGTACCATCTTCATACAAATGTTACATGGAATGAAGGCCCATAAAAAGTTATTAAAAATTCTCAAAAGGCAAATGACTTCTGAAAGATATAAAAAAAAATTGAGTTAATTACATAAAAAGTGAAAGGTCACTGCATATGAAGCTTAAATATGTCATGCTTCAATAGTTCAGTCTAATAAGCGGCACATCTCTGTTAGTGATTTAATCTCATACACATCTTGCAAAAATTAATAAACATTTATCAAGAATAAATAAGCAGTACATAAGAGAGTAAAATAGTAGCACACATGTACAAATCAATATATTAGTAATTTATGATATATAAATGGGAGAATCCCAAGCAAATATTTCATTTTGTTTTAAGTATGCCTCTGACTCCATTTCATTATCAACATGGAAGTACTGTGTCTTGCTGGGTTTAGAGAACATGCAATCTGAGTATTTTTGGATGCAGGTAACATAGTAGTTAATCAGATAATTCTCTACCCATTAATGCACCCATCCACAGAAGTGAGGACCATGGTTGCATAATATGTAAACTCTCCAACGCAGTGGCGCAAATCCATTTGAAATTCGGGGGGGGGGGGGGGGGGGGGGCACCACATGATAAAAAAAGGGTCTTTGTGGAGGTGTTGTGGATCGTGGAGGTGTTGTGGATCAGTGGATAAGTCCCCGGACTGTGAACCACAAGGTTCGGGGTTCAAATCCCACCGCAGCACTAGCGTCCTTTGGCAAGACGTTAATCTACATTTGCCACTCTCCACCCAGGTGTTAAATGGGTACCCGGTAGGATGGCGAAAGGTAATGTCCTTTGCTTAGCATGTGAGCGTCACTGTACTGCCCACTGCTGGAATGCTCCCCAGGGAGTGGAGAATGTGCATACATTGTGTGCGGGCATGCCAGAATCCAATGACCGGGGTAATAATAATATTTATTATTAAGCGCATAGAGACGCAATGGCAGTGATATGCGCTATATAAGCATCGCGTTATTATTATTATATTATTATTCACAAAGGTGGGGGGGGGGGGGGACATGTCCCCCTGTCCCCCCTGGATTTGCGCCCATGACTCCAACAGAAATATAAGAATACAAAATCACAAAATTGATGAGTATCTCCACATCAGTTACTTACAAAGGAGCTAGCTAATGCAGAGAGTTTTTGTTGCACAGCAAGATGATATACTAGTCCATTTTGGAAGATAACAACAGATGCTCATAAAATTACATAACACATTCACTACTATCCAATTTATATTACTTTACACTCTACCTCCAAGTAATGTACCTTCATTAAAATACTAAAACATTAGGCCTACAAAGTTATGATGGAAATACATGTATAACAGTTAATACATGATGGAACAATCCCTTCTGTGACACAAATACAGAAGGGTCCCGTTTCATAAAACTTATCAATGACAGGTTACGATAGTTGTTTTAAGCTACTGAAATAACTGAATTTGATTGCTATGAACATATTTGTCATAGATCTTCAGCAGTTGTTATTGATACATGTAAGTTTCATGAAACAGGGCCCTGCAGTTTATACGTGCAGTCTTTTCTCAAAGACACCTGTGGACGTGTTAACCCATTGCCAATGGGTACCGGGTTGTTCATGTATGAAGCCTATGGAATGAAAATTTTGGTGAAAAACAAAGGTTGGCGGTACTAGGGGTGCTGCCCCTGAGCCCCCTACCCCTGTGTAGGCCAGGTGCCCCATTTGTATAACTAAAATCCCTTCTTTTGAAATAAAGTAAAAATTCAAAATACTTAACCTCAGGTTAAGTTTTTGGAACACAATTTTACTCAATTGACCTTTCACCTTGACTTTTGACCTGAAATTTGTAATTTGTGATACACTACAACCCTTGTGTGCAAGTTTCAGGGAAATTGAACATATACTTTTGAAATGAAAGCATTTCCAAAATTGTTGACGCCGTCGTCGGAAAATTGGCCCCTATGTTTCGCTTTTTACTTATGCAGACGAGCCAAAAATGAGAGAAAGAGAGTAGTTAAGGTGTGAGCAAAATCTGATAAGAAATAAGAAAGTTAAGAAATTTTGAGGTTGTAATCAAACACAAATTGGCAACTCCGTGATGTACCTTGCGAGCTCCTCTCCCCTTTTCTCAGTACAGAAAATCTGATGAATTTTCATTTTCTTAGTTTTTCATGAAGGAATAGAGTTGCTTCATATAGGTTCTGTGTAAAAACATAAGCAATGATTATATCTATTGTGCATGTATGATTTAATATTTTCTTTAAAGAAAATGGAAATTAATGATTTGTTGGGGTACAGGGCAAATGGGAGAGGAACTCGCAAGATACATCATGGAGTTGCCAATTTGTGTTTGATTGATTACAACTTCAAAAACTTTATTTCTTACTGTCATTGATCTGTTTCTTTAATTGTTCTGCTTCTTTTGAAACCAACTTGATATCAAGGTGGACTTTGTTCATGTCATTTCATGAGAGCAATGCAATTATCCATGCATGATGGGCAATTCAATAAATGAAGTGAAACCAAATGAAATAAGATATACTCCACTACCAAATAAATTGCAATTTATACCAGTTTCTATTTCGTTCGGATGAAGAAAAGGAAGAAAAAAAACTAGAATATCACTGAAGGTGATTAATACCCCCCACCGAATGTGTGTGCCAAATTTCCTGAGCATTGCTCCAAAAATTAGGAAGTGGTTTGATCTGCAATATTTCAACCTGATTTATTGCCATAATATGCCGTTACCATGGCAACGCATTTCTGACATATTCCAAAAATATGTCTTGCACATCTCCATCCCAAGACAAATGTGTGTGCCAAATTTCATGAGCACTGCTTGAGAAAGTGAGGAAGTTGTTTGATCCGCAATATTTTCCTGATTTATTGCCATATGTCATTACCATGGCAACGCAGTTTGCCGCACACTGAAACAATATGTCTTGCACATCTTTACAAGAACAATGTGTGTGCCAAATTTCACGAGCATTGCTCGAAAAATGAGGAAGTAGTTCGATCCGCAAGATTTCAACCTGATTTATTGCCATATGCCGTTACCATGGCAACGCATTTCCGACATATTCCAAAAATATGTCTTGCACATCTCCATCCCAAGACAAATGTGTGTGCCGAATTTCATGAGCATTGCTTGAGAAAGTGAGGAAGTTGTTTGATCCGCAATATTTTCCTGATTTATTGCCATATGTCATTACCATGGCAACGCAGTTTGCCGCACACTGAAACAATATGTCTTGCACATCTTTACAAGAACAATGTGTGTGCCAAATTTCACGAGCATTGCTCGAAAAATGAGGAAGTAGTTCGATCCGCAAGATTTCAACCTGATTTATTGCCATATGCCGTTACCATGGCAACGCATTTCCGACATATTCCAAAAATATGTCTTGCACATCTCCATCCCAAGACAAATGTGTGTGCCGAATTTCATGAGCATTGCTTGAGAAAGTGAGGAAGTTGTTTGATCCGCAATATTTTCCTGATTTATTGCCATATGTCATTACCATGGCAACGCAGATTCCGACACATTCCAAAAATACGTCTTACACATCTTCCTCCCAAGACAACTGTGTGTGGCACATTTCATGAGCATTGCTTGAAAAATGAGGAAGTAGTTCGGTCTGCAAGATTTTCCCACTGATTTATTGACATAATATGCTGTTGCCATGCTATTACCATGGCAACGCATTTCCGACACATTAAAAAACTATGTCTTGCACATCTTCATCCAAAGACCGAATGTGTGTGGCAAATTTCAAAAGCATTGCTCGAAAAATGAGGAAGTAGTTCGATGCGCAACGGACCGCCCGCCAGCCCGGACCGTATGCTGATTCCTATATAACCTCTTCGAACTTTGTTTGGCGGGGGTTTAAAAAGTCAATTTTCATGATAAAGAGCAGAAAAAAGAGATGCCTTGAGATCATATTTACAAAACAAGGCATTAGCAAGATTGTGTCTCGCCCACTTGTGAAAACTGGAAATATCGTGATCTCCGTTGCCACGCAGATGAATTGTATCTCTGGGTATCTGCCACAGAATGTAATATCCCATTAATGAGAAGGACTATTCACAAAATACTATTTGTCACAAGAGAGTCTTACAGGTAAACTTTAACGTATAGCCTTAAATGACCTTTTACCATATCATGCAACATCCAAAGGCAACATAACGTCAAGGTACCCTCAGTGCAAATATGACCCAAGTTAGGTTGTAATCAAAGCAACTGGTGTGAAGTTATTTGTTATTTCAAATTTACTAATGAAATATTGAGGCAGCTTCTTTGTTCAGAAGTAAATGAATATTACAAGGTATATGTAATAATGTGTAGAATTGAGTTGACTATGGGATGTCAAGGAGGTACTAGGCACCTTCTTGCGGATGTCACAAATTTATAACATAAAGATATATCTCCTACTTAGTGTATACATACATGTGAGATGTGACTGGCTCAAAACACCAACAGGTTTCAGATCCTACAGAGCAAGAGGAAAAAATAGTTGATTATTGACTGCTACAAGGTATCTGTTAACAAGTGTATCATCAGTTACCCCAGAATATCTAATTTCACATAACTGTTAAAGAAAACAAAATTCTGACAACTTTTAATGATGGTACTGGTCTAGAGTTTAAAGATCATATATTTCATAAACATTTCATAAAAACCTCTTCTGGTATTTGTTTATTTGGACAGTAATCCAAGGTTTCAGGAACTCAAGGACTTGTCCTAAAATAAAGGCACTGGCAGCCATGATGTACAATATTCTCAAGGAATTAACTAGCAAAATGTGCTTAAACCGTAAGACTATCAATGGAAGCAGCTAATGCAAAACTGACATTTATATGACACACAAAAATTGATATTTTACAGCACTTTTCTAGATGTATCTACATTTATCAAAGAACTAGTCCATGTATTTCACGCAGATCTGGTTAACACAATTTCTAAAATTAATATAAGAAAAATATAAGATCTTAGCCTATGGTATTGATCATGATACAAAGTGAAGTGCAAATCATAAAGTCAAGGCATAAATGTGTTACCGTATCATATTCACATCGATACAAAAACATAATCGTTTTGTGAAGTATATCAGCCATCATGACATTTAAAAAGAGCAACAAACAAAAACACACAAACACATACAAACCCACATTCACTCACCTGCACACAAAATCAACCTCATTTCATTGTGAAATTCATTAAAAAAATTAGACCAGCTTCATGCACTCAGACCAAACTCATGGTTTGCAATGGCTAAAAAATGAAAAAAAAAAGAAAAAAAAAAAAAAGGTGCCTAAATATGTATTCTAATGTTTTAGAGAACTTATTCTCAAAGGCCTTTGCATTTTCAAGTTCTCTGTTCATTCAATATAAATTTCAAGGAAAGGCAAATTTCATTTATTTATAAGATTATGATGTAAATGATTTTGTATGCATTGTATTCATTGTATGTACCGGTATATATTTTTATCCAAAATGTATGAATGAATAAGCGAAACAAAACAAAAAAATGCACTGGAGGAAGAGATTTTGAGCTACTGTAAGAGAGGGTTAATATGGAGATTGGAGTGAATTGAGACAAAAATTGGAAAGGGTTTTGAAATATGTTTTTCCCTCCAGGACAGACGAAGCAGACCCTTTCATTTCTTTCATTCACGTAAATAAAAAATATACATGACAATATTCTGCATCATTATTGAGAAAAAATAAATTCATGCTGAAACATTTTACCAACTTTTGTCCCTGTTCTCTCATGTTTCTATTCATCCTTTTTAAGGTTACCGCATGTTTTCGGCTTTCGTCTCGGCTTGCAGAACCATGCACCTTCTATCCAAGCCAGAAGTTTGTAGAGCGCCATCATCTAGTTGCCAATTCTCGCTACCCCAAATACGCAATTTCGCCAACAGATGGCGTTTGTCATGCAAACCACGCATGCGCAGTGCTGACAATATCCCGATTGGGTCGACAAGTGTTTGTCTTTTTGCATTGAAAATGTACACAGGTATTACAAAAATCCTCAAGTTTGAGTATAAATTAACCGACATGT
Organism: Heliocidaris erythrogramma; assembly: GCA_025617745.1. Taxonomy (NCBI): domain Eukaryota; kingdom Metazoa; phylum Echinodermata; class Echinoidea; order Camarodonta; family Echinometridae; genus Heliocidaris; species Heliocidaris erythrogramma. Next base: position 4,785,887 of record CM046869.1, on the reverse strand, counting down.
TTGAAAAGATACCATGATTTATTGAGACAATTGGTTGCATTTTCAAAATTTGAGTGGTTTATGTCATGCGATCCAAAAATTAAGCATTTTAGCACTCATTTTATTCATAAGCCGTAGTATTTCAATACGGACCGGAAGTGAAGTGGACGAAGATACGGACCATTTCCATGCATAATATTGCTCTCTACGTCGAAAATTGCATATTTGAGGTAGGGAGAATTCAAAAGCCACCTCTTAGACAAACATTTGTTAAGAAGCTTACCTTTACTTTTTTAAGAAAAAAATCTGAAAAAAAGAATGGATGGATCATTACAAATGCCAACATGAAAGACTATATATATGTAAAAATAAATATGGCATGCATCAGTTGATTGATAAGTACTCTCTCTAAGGCATTCAATAAGATAAACACTTTCATATTTCTAATAATGCTTGCATATAAAGCAATTATAATACCTAAGAACTGCAAAATACACAATTCAAGTATAAACTATCTTATCACTATCATTCCATGATAAGTCACTTCTAATGACACAAAATATTAATATTTCTTATACTTTACCATAGAATTCTTAATTTATAATATTTTTTTCCCAATAAAAACAATTTTCATATACTACTTTGTGGAATAAATTAAGTGATTTCACTAAATTTCATTCACGAAGACAATCAGAGAGTTTACTGAAAATTTGAAAGACATAAGTTTCTACCAGTATACTAGCCAATACAAAGTAGTATTGTACAATCTTGCATGATAAATATAAGGCAATGTGGTGCATGTTATTTGTTAGGATGAACTACATACTTTCAATTCATTATTCTGGTGGAATGAACAATTTAATGTTGAAGATTGATTAAAAGGCTTTAGGTCTAACTGATATTCGACATTGATAAAAACCCAAGGAATGTGTAATGACCCTCATAGAAGTTACATTATTGAGTTAATTTGACTAAACCCTTACTCTGGCATTGAAGATTATTCATCATGACCTAGGCTAAGAATAAGAAAGATTTCAGTTCAACATACATCTTGTAAAAGCATAGTGACCAAATGAATCACAGGCAACATCTGACCTCTGCTCAAAGGGTGAATGTACTCTTGTCAAACTTGAAAGGTCAATCTTCTTGTTTCTTTGCCTCAGTCTCTCCTTGCAGTGCTTGGGGTCAAAGGTTACAAGAAATCATGTCGCAGTGGAAAGGTCAGAGTACTTGTTTCTTGTCTTAAGGCTCTGCAATGCAATGCTTGGGGTCAAAGGTTGCATGACCTCATGTATAAGTTGACAGGTCAATGTACTTGTTCCCTGCCTCCGTCTCTGCCTTGAACTGCTTGGGGTCAAAGGTTATATTGTTCCACTCCAACACATCTCCATTCTCACCCATCTTCAGGTCAGATGTCTGGAATATCACTCCGTTCATCTCCCCCTTGTAAAGAAAGCAAGGTCACAAGTGTCAAAACAATTGCAAGAATATTTAAGGCAGAAGAAAACCGACAATATTGTGACACACTTTTTTTAGATGTGTTTTATTGAATCAAAACAATCATATCATTTACATAGTTTGGTATATGAGAAAAAATCTTGTGAAAATTGCTGAAAATACAATGATTAATGATGATTGAGAAAGCAAGAAATTTCTATTGGCAGGCTAAATGTCAACTACATGTACATAAAAAAAACTATGTCCTTCTAGTTGCTTTCCTTCATGAACAACCAAGGGAAATAAATATAATAAAGTATAGGTCTAAATTTGTCATTTTTCAACGAAAGAAAAAAAATTTGCATTCAACTATGCATTGTCAATTTCTAATTTGCTGTTTTTCAACAAAATTCAAACGGAGATCCATTGTGTAATTTATACAATATCAACAAAAGTTTTATTATGATTTTTCTTTTTGTTTAGTACAAGGTGAAATTATTAGTCCTTCAAATGTTTTTGCCAATCCCTAAATGGTAAATTAAAATTCTAAAGGTAGAGGAAAGCCAAATTTTGTTTACCTGTAATGTTTTGATCATCTCTATGGTGACGGCTACTAAGTAAGGTGCTTGGGGCGTCTCTATTGATAGGATGCTGACGGTATCATGGGAACAGGAATAGAGTTCATAGGTCACATAAAGGTCATCCTCGGCTCTCGTCCACCTGTTCGAACAGTCAGAAGAATCATACATACTGAATAGTGCTGAGATATAACTTGTAAATCAGCTCATTAACTGAATTAATAAAACAATAAAAACAGTCATTTGATCCAAAGTTTATTCTCTTATGCAGTAAAATGGTATCTATTGATTTGCTTTTTATTCTGCATGAGATATATACACAAAGTCTTAAATTTGTCATTGTCTGTAATGATATACATATATATATATACAAACAATCAAGGCATGAGCGTGTAAAAGAAAGTGAACCTATAGACTATAAAGGGGGTCCAACCAATCACAAATAAATTTGCCTTGTATACTAAGAAGACATAAAAGATCGGAGACACTCAAATGGTTCACAGTTTACGAGCATTTCACCTTATTTTCCAGTGCAATTTTGGTATTTAAGTCAGCAGTATCTTTTTATAGACAGAATGAGACCCCAAAAAGGAAGCTATAGGAAGGGAGGAAGTGAACAGAAAAATGAAAAACATTACAGAACGTAGACAATGATTGACACACGAACGGGTACTCTACAAGACAGGAAAGGATAAACAGACTTTATTGCAAGGGGATATGCAGCTGTTATTTCAATGTAAAGATTTTTTAACACTACGTCGCAGCTTTGATGCGAGATCTCTCCTTACCTCTTAATCTTTCGCCATGAAATGAAATACTCTTTCTCCTCTACCTGAAGCCTCAGCCCTCTCTTGTTGGCTCGCATTGAAAACTTGGTTCCTGCTGGTAGCTGTAATAATACCATACAAAAAAACTAAAACTAAAATTGGAACGATACAGAGATTAGCATGTTTACTTCTCAATGAAAGAGGTGGAGTTCAGGGGAGCGTTTCATCAAGTGTTTTGCCAGTGATTTTTACCGACAACTGTTATAAGCTACTGAAATCCTTACATCTGCTTGACTGAGTAAATTTGTCAGTAAAAATCACTGACAAGACACTTGCTGAAACGCTCCCCTGATAAAGGTGATAATAATATTCTGGATTTATATAGCGCCTAATACATCGACATTCGCATCCTACCGAGTACCCACTTAACACCTGGGTGGAGAGGAGCAATGTAGATAAAATGCCTTGCTCAAGGACGTAAGTGCCATGATGGGGATCGAACCCACGACCTTCGCATCTCCACTCAAGTGCTTAACCACTCGAATACGACACCTCTCAGAGTCCATGTTACATGATGCCATGTGTGCAGTGCTTTTCACTTTATGTGATTCTCAGCGAGATCGCGTCAATTTCTTATCATTTTGATGATTCTAAAACATCACAATACCCAATTTCCCCTATGTTATACATAAAGACCAGGCACTTTCACAATGATATTACATGACAAGTACTTAAAATTTATTGTTAAATCAATCTGAAAGGAAAGGTTGAGTTCTGGGAAAGGTGAAAAATAATTTGTGAGCTTTCTCATTCTTTATATGTCAGTTTGAAAGAACATCATAGTAGAAATGTTCCCTGAAAAGGATTGGTCTTCAAGTGCCCTCATATTCAAAATATGATGAGAAATAGCTGAAATGTTTGGGGCGAACATTCATACCACAATATGTGTGTAGTTTCACAATGTATCGCATGACCAGAACTGAACTTCATCTTTAACAGCATTTTGTAAAGATGTTTCCATGAATAATGTCTAAATTGCTATCTTTTACTGCAGATTTAAATCTTACTACATGATCAAGGATTTTTAGTTACTGTTAGACAATTGCTCCCCAAAATAGTTTATTATCAGAAATCAGTGTAAAATTAATTGGGGGGGGGGGGGGGGGGACACTTTTTATTTTTTTTTATAGTCTATGTTTATTAAAAATATGCCAGATTGGTTTTTGGACAGATCCTAAATCTGCCAGTGGATTAAAACAAACCTGAAGAGACCCAATGGAAAGCTCTTTTCTGAGTTCGCAGTGCTTGATGAATGCAGTCATATAATCCTCCATACAGTGACATACAGACAGATAAGACATGGAGTCTAAGAAGGCTGGTTCGTTGTGATCTATCAGGAATGGAAGAAAATGAGTTTCAATAATCAAAAACCATTTCTGAATAATGTATTCTTATGTCATTAGACTAGCCAAGTGGAATGAACACCTGAAAATGAGACCCAAACTAAAGGATTAAGAAACTTTCTTTTCAATTTTGTAATTCAGATGATAAACCCTTTGTATCCTTTATCAAACCTAGCAAGTACTTTAGAAGTATGTAGACCCCAGTTTTACAAAAATCTAAATTACTGAAATTATCTGAATTACTGATAAGTCTACAAAATATACATACATTATAGCCCATTTGAAGTAGCAGTTTAGCATGTTCAAAATGACCCCAAATTATCCAAAGGTGTTAAACATGGAGAGGTCCCACTCTGAATTTTAGAATAATCCCTGCCAAATTGACGTTTTCCATGCTTAAAAGAATACTTTCACCCCTGTACCATGGAATACACCGTTTGTGCATAAATGAATAATGATTACCGGTACCTAACTTTCATGAGTACGTATCTAGTATTCATCTCAGCAAGTTTGAACCTTCAGTACAAATAACCTTTTACCACACTCCTGATGACGGACAGTCAACCTGTCCGAAACGTTGAGTCTTCTCCACTCTCGGCCTTCTCATCTGGTTTACAGTCCTTTTCAGGACTTCACACTTTCAAGAAAGATTTTTTCTACACTCTCTGAATTTCTATCTCGCCTTTCCTTTTCTTCTCCTCTCAACTTTTCTCCACTTTCTTCTTCTTACTCAACAGTCCTTTTCAGGACTAACCACATGGTGAACCGTAAACCTTCTCCAAGTTATCAGTACCACCATGCAAACCTTCAAAGATCAACCAAATAACCTTTATCTGCTCAACACAGATATAACTGAAATAGCTTACTGCACATGTCTTTACCTTCTAGCTTTGCTAACTGTTCTGGAGTTGGAGTAAGAACCTCTGAAGTGAGAAGATAAAATTAGAAACCATTTTACTAAAACTATGCTCTGACAACAAATAGGACATGGTACACAAATCCCACAAAATAACATGAAAAAAGACACAAAAATGTTTCCAGATATCGCAAATTAAAGAACCCAGATGAAAACAAGTTCATGATTACGGGCTACCCTTTCATAATTTGTGACCACTTTGAAATAAATTGAATATTGTAGTTCAAAGAAAATTCATGGCTTGGCATTACTTGTTTCCCCTTTAGTGCACAATGTAGTCTTTTACAGCAAATGAAAAAGGCAAAGTTACTTTACTGTGTGTAATCAAACAATGAAGTTAAAAACATTTAACGAGTATAAGTCATTAATAAATTTCGCCATATCCTTATCATATTGGGTTTGTGTTTTTGTTTTGTATTATTTTGTCTCAGTTAAAGGGATAAGCCACCAGGCAGCCGTGGAGAAAGTCTGGATTGCGTAAGCCTCATTCACTCGTTTGGGCGTTGAACGCGTCCGCCGGACTGCTGGGATTACCTTTCGGACTGCACGAAGCCGACCGAATCTCGCACGAGAGCTCGAGCTCGAGCTCAGACGGAGCGTACATGTTGCGCGGCGACCAGTCTGTCCGAAGTTAGCGCCCCGCGGGGCAACAGCATGATCACGTAACAATCATGGTGCCCTCTCGCGCCATAAAAACGTCCACAATCTGCAGTTGAGTATCCCTTTAAATCTAAGAGAGTACTACTTTTTCATCATTACTAACGCGTAAGAATCAAAATTACGAAAAATAATTTACCTTGCATAATCTGTGCTCTGGCTTGCACACATGTTAAGTACAAAGCCACTGGATCTTTCACAATCTCTTGCTTCTCTTTCCGGAGGTCAAAACACCATTTCTGAAGACTTAGTCCTGTCAAATTAAAGCAGTAAATGAATTTTAAACAGTAGAAGGTATGCATACATGTACATGACAGGGTCGTGTCAGGAGCAGCTACAGTACATGGCCTATGGTAGTCTTACAGCGCAGACTCTATTTTACGACTGACCAGGGTTTGTGCCTGCAAACTAGTCTGAGGCTACCCTGAATCCATGTCCATGAGTTGTGTGTGTGTGTGTGTGTAATTAGGTTTTTACAGATGTGCATCAATCAGATATGATTATTTACGTCTGGGGACCGACGTTTAACGTCACCATCCGATTACAGGCGCACGCCACAACGCCCAGTTCTTACCTTTTGCACTAGTCTTGACCCTGTCTGAACATTTGAATTTCCTGATCGGTGTGTGCAGTCCTTCAAAGATCCCAAAGTGCTTCACGCCAATCGACTTCATTTCTGACAGAAAAAACATTGTTTCATTTCATTTCATTATTTACATCAATATGGTAACCACTTTGATAATGTTATATAATTTGTCACAGGTTAAACCTGAGTAGTAGTATTATGATTTTCTATATGTTTCATGATTGTAATTATTTGAGGGCTAAATTGATCACATTTTGTTCTTCAAATTGACAACAATAATTTTTTTTTCTTTTAGTGCTATATATGGTTCTAATAAAATGGAATGTCTTTGAAAACAATATCTAGGAACTTTGATAAAAAAGCAAGGATTTTTATTTAACCTCTCCATGTGTTGCCAATTTAAGAATTTAAAAGCTTACTCTCCTTTTTAAAATTCCTTGCATCAAGTGCAATATGGTCATGCAACAAAAATGGATACAGTGTGTGCAGAAATTTTTGCTCTTTCTAATCATGCATATCCAAGGGATATGGTATGCCTTAGCCTATATGACCTGAGCAGAAACCAGTGTATACCGTGTCTGAGAAAAATCACTAGTGAGTTTTCGATTTGCACGTTCACTAGTGGACTGCGACGTATGTGGTCATTTCTTGAAGCAGGGTTGACGAGGCACGCAGATGTTATTTATTACCTTTTCGATTTCACACGACGACATACACTCAGCTATAATGACGTCATCTTCATGCATACTGTATGCTGCAACAGATTGCCGATGCATAAATAAAATGTGTTCATTTTATGGATTATTCTGCAACAATTTCGATTTAAGGGAAATCACAGACAAGAGAATGTGTTAGTTTTAGAGAACTCTCTCCGCTTGCAGAATCAAGTCACTTGGGTCCATTTTGTGACTTCTAATGTGTTTTGTATAGTGCTTACCTAAGATCGAGCCAACGTCGTCACAGTTTCTGAACGACGGCAAAACAAGGGTGAACACATTCTAGAAATCTGCAACGAACGATGAGCTCGTCGATGCGCACTGCTTCAAAAATGACTGCTTACGTTGCAGTCCACCAGTGAAAGTGCAAATCGAAAACTCTGTATTTATTCACTAGAACTGCTAATCAAACATATCTTATTCTTCATGTTTAATTCATTACTTACCAAGTGCTTTTGCAACTTTTTTCAGCAAAAGATCTGCGGAGACTGTCTCTCCTCTCACCAGAACCTATTGCATTCAAAATAGTGACAATGATTAAGTGCTGAAAAAATAAGGAATACCAAATAATAACAAACTTTTTAAGGTCAACATCTATCATAGAACAATTATATGATTTAGCATACCAATCGACATGTACATGTGAGTTATCATTCACAACTGTACAAAATTAATTTAAAGTTTCATATTCACCTCTCTTTCCCAATCAGAGGGACTTTTAAATGAAATAATATTGTGTTTAAATGCAACTCAAAAACTTGAATGGATGTACTATATATGACAATCTGTAATGGCTGAGTGAAAATAGACTTGCCTTTAAATGTTATAAGCTATTTGTAGCCAAAGTACAGTAAAAAATGCTTAAATTTTTTAATTGCTTTTAGTCTGTTTATAGTATAATAATTAACAGAATATAAGAAGTTGAGAACTGAGATCATTAAACTTTCACTTTTTTTCTTCTTCAGTTTCAAGTTTAACTGAAGGTCTGAAACAAAAACTTCACAGATCGTCTACTGATAGTCTGTATGAAAGTTATATTTCCATTTAATAGACCTCTAAGATCGTCTACTGATAGTCTGTATGAAAGTTATATTTCCATTTAATAGACCTCTAAGATCGTCTACTGATAGTCTGTATGAAAGTTATATTTCCATTTAATAGACCTCTATATTATATACGGTTAAGTTTCAGTTGAGCTTCTGTGTACTGTTTCATATTGCACAATATTTTCACAAAACAAAGTGTACAAAAAAATATGAGTTCTATTTCAGAGATTTTAACAGAAGGTGAACACCTCATGTATTTGCTTGCATGTAGTTGTTTTATACACCAAAAATCTGAAATTCTCCATTTTTAGGCTAACTTGAGGTCATAAAAGGTCAGGTGACTCGGTAACGATATGACCAATTTTGGTAAACTTGGTGTCAAAAGATGCGCAAGAATAAAAAAGTCAGAAAGTCAGTACAGTTAGGGTTAAGGCTTGTGATTAAAAAGTCTGACATAAAAACTTTTTTGAAAATTGTGACTGTTATTTTGCATAAATAGACTACTATCGGCTATCGCGTCGCTATAATTATAAAGTATAATAAAGACGAAAACTTTGTGTTTGTTCTGCGTTTTGTTTTATCAGAATCATGCAGTTTTACGTGTATGCAGACTAAGGCGGAGTCATATCGGTTTGTAAACCGGTCCTTGATCGAGGCTATCGATCCGGGTGCTGTTTTGGCGAAACATCAAATAAATAATAACCGATATGTCATGAATTATGATTCAGCCCTAATGCAGACCTGAGCAATGTGCAGACTTGGGCACTCTAGTCTCTAGCCATACATGCCACACAAAATTACAATCTGTTATAGCCCCCCCCCCCCACTTTCTAAAAATCTAATCAAGCGGTAAATAAATGGAATATTTATTCAGATCTAACTTTTAGTTAGATCTATTACTAGCACTCATGGCTACATTACTGTAAAATAGTTGGTATTTTCTGTCGCTTGTACTAAAGGTATGGGGGGAAAATAAGATAAATATTTTAAATACCTTGCTTTCAAATTCAGCCCTTAAAAATCTCACTCCTATATCAAATGGCTGTTATGAAGAACATTCCATATTTCCAACAAAATCCAAAGTCAAAATCATGCTGATCAAGCCGATTTGTTTCGCGATCGCGTGCTGTTTACATACGGCCGATATCTTAAGACTAAAATCAGCCAATAAAATTTTTGTCCACGAAGAAACTCGGGATCGCAAGCGCACATCGTTCTCTACGATCGCGCACACAGAAAATCGAGACTTTTCCATGTACGGAATAGGGACTGAATTTTTAACGAAAAAATTCTTTTGGGGAGATGTCAGCGCCCGCAGCGACCAGGAAATGTATGATCACTTCACCTAATACCGGCCATGTCATAATACCGACCATTAAGCGTATCATGGCATCTAGCGCGCGTCTTGCAAATCAACCCATGGGACTACGCGTAGAATGCCTAGCAACGTTGAGAACAGCCAAAATAGAGCAAGACGAGGAATAAAAACGTAATTATTATCAATTTATTGTTAATTTTTAATATTTTCATTAAAATAATTTCTTTTCATAAATTGCCATTGACTTATGTGCAGGGGTCGGAAATAAGACGCACTTCTCGACTATGCGTAAAATGAGATGACTCTATTGCGACGTCATTTCTACAAGAACGCGCAAGTATTATCGCTCGTCAGTACCTGGATCTTGTTCCCCAGTATTTGGGTAATAGTCTGATGAATTTTCATTATGTTTCATGAAGAATCTTTCCCGTAGTCGTTGGAAACATCGTTAAGAGGTCGGTATTAGGTAAAGGCATCATACACAATGACTCTGATAGCTTGTTTCGCGAGAATCGACAGTAAATTACGGATTTCATTTTTGGAATCATCTTTTCCAACATCGGCGAGTTGAATTTATTGTATTTCTTGGATATATATATATTGCCTTGGGGTCGGTTTTTGTAAATTAAATGCCGATTTTGAGTGAATGTTGGTGACTTTTGTGCAGTGCTGTTGGAAAAAATTGAGCCATATGACTGCCTAGATTCTACACACGAAGTATAGGAATGTAGCTATGAGTGAATACTTGTGTAGTAGTACTAGTAGAAAAGACTAACAAAGTAACAATAACATGACTTAGCGTTACAGTGAAAGCCAATGCCATCTCAAACTGTCAAATGTAAATCTCATCTGACTCACTCATAGCTACATTCCTATACTTTGTGTGTATAATTTAGGCAGTCATACACCTCAACTTTTTAAAACACCACTGCACAAAAGTCACAAACATTCACTCAAAATCGGCATTTAGTTTACAAAAACCGACAACAAAATATCCAAGAAATACAATAAATTCAACTCACCGATGTTGGAAAAGATATTTCCAAAAATCAAATCCGTAATTTACTGTTGATTCTCACGAAACGAGCTATCGGAGTCATTGTGTACATTTCCTGGTCGCCGCGGGCGCTGACATCTCCCCAAAAGAGTTTTGTCCTTAAAAATTCGGTCCCTATGTGGCATACACGGAAAGTCCCGATTTTCTGTGTGCGCGATCGTAAAGATCGATGTGCGCTTGCGATCCCCGAGTTTCTTCGTGGACAAACATTTTATTGGCCGATTTTAGTCTAAGACATCGGCAGTATGTAAACAACACGCGATCGCGAAACAAATCGGCGGGGATTTCTCCGGTTTTGGACAAGATTTTGACTTTGGATTTTGCTGAAAATATCAAAAGTTCTTCCTAACGGCCATTTGAGGTAGGAGTGAGATTTTTAAGGGCTGAATTTGAAAGCAAGGTATTTAAAATATTTATCTTATTTTCCCCCCATACCTTTAGTACATGCGACAGAAAATACCAACTATTTTACAGGAATGTACCCGGGAGTGATCTGACTCATTTCCAAATTCCATCATGTCCATACACTGCAATCATTCAGCAATAATCATGATAATGAAATGAATATAACTTGTGAATTATGTGAACTGACATTAGTCATTTCAGGGAGGTGGAAGAGCCCCTCTTCCACCTCCCTGGTCATGCTGGTCATTTCATTGACAATCATGCAATGTAAAATAAACTCAGCAAAGCAAACAAAACACAACCTGACAACACTAAAAATGCTAGACAGAAATAACCGTCTGTTATGGGGAAATCTTTAATATTTCTGACATTTCTCAACCTTCCCCATACGGAGGTCTAGTGCCGTAGTGGAGCCAGACGAAGTCTCAGCGGAACAACCGACGATACAGAGAGACTGAAGCTTTTGGTCTATAAAAATGCATACTCGGGACCGAAGCAAATCGCGTCAATTGAGTCTAACAAATAACATTCATTTTCTGCGGATATTATCCGATACTGGATACACAATGACAACACAAAATTATAGGATATATAGACGAACCTTAACTTCTGGTTTGTTTTCATCATAAGTGAAAATCGATAGTTGTTTCTCCAACTCCAATTCAGGCCAATAATTCGTGCTATTGTCAAGGATACGGGGATCGAGATGCGATTTGGAGGCGCCCATCTTTACTCTGTTTCCATATATGCGCGCGCATATAGAGTAAAAGGGAATTCCCCATTTGCATTGGATTTTGCATACATGTTCTCTGCATTTATTTCTCACATCTTCTCTCTCTGTTTGTGCTTTCATATCATATATCAAATATTTCTCTTTCCATCTACCATTTTCAGTACCTCCTCATGTTTCCTTATCTTTCTTCCTCACTTCCAGTTTATCTGGGCATATTTCCTTCCCTCTTTACCTTGTTATATCACGAATCTCCTTATACAGTATCAGGGTCAAAAAACAAAAAGACAAGGGACCAGCAAAATTTCCTTGTTATATCAGGAATCTTGTTATATCAGAGCTCTTTATAGTGAGTTTCCACTGTATATATATATTTTTTTTTTTAAATTTCCATCTCTGGTACATACCGTAACCGTTAACCCTCTTCCCATGTAACTGCGCACTTCTACCTGCTCTCACTTCAAGGGATCTTGCTGCTCAAACTCAATTGTACATCACATTTATTTCCACCTACCCCACTTTCTCAATTCCCACACATGCCTGCATGGTATCTGATCCCCCACTTGTTTGCAAGACCAGAAAAAAAATCAGTATATATACGTATACCGGTATATTATAAAGTTACCGTAATAGAAGTGGATATCTACATGTCGTCTAGGAGTGCAGGGAGATTGCCTAAAATATAGCTGCCTCCTTTGTTCATTTTTACATATACCCAGGACATCCCAGTAGACCGGCAAACCCCAAGACGGCCAATCAGAAATATTGTCAAGAGGACCAGAGAGACTGATGTTGGCCATGTGGGCCTTCTTGAACCTTCAGGGGAGCGTTTCATCAAGTGTTTTGTCAGCGATTTTCATCGACAAATTTGCTCTCAGCCAATCAGATGCAAGGATTTTAGTAGCTTATAACAGTTGTTGGTAAAAATCACTGAAAAAAACGCTTGATGAAACGCTCCCCAGGTAACTTTCAGTGTTGTGTGAGGTAATGAGGAAGAGAGGGCTGTCGGTCTTGATGGTCGTCTGTCTTGTGGACTGTAGCCATATGGAGAGAGTGTGGCCATTGATATCATACATGAACATTGCTACAAACAATAGATTAAAAGAGTACAGTATTAAATCACACTTCTTAAACTGCAGAGTGAATGAGAATGAAGTCAGGTTTAATACTTCAAAGAGTCGCTCACATAATGTAAATTGATTTAGACAGTAACATTATACCATCAACCTAGAATGTGGTAGCATACACATGTACATGATGATGATTCACAGCGTTTACATTTCATCCAAATATAAAATATGTACACAGCAGATCATTAATCCGCTTAAACATGAAGCTACATGGTTTAAACTAGATTCATATTTACTTCTCTTAAATCTGAAGATAGCTTGTGAAGAATTCAAAAATTGGTTCTCATCCTCTTTTTTTGTTCCAACTGACACATTTCCTAAAGTTTATTGCACGTTAGTAACTGAATAGACCTGTTTACTAATGTATTTAAATTTATGCATATTTCTCTCCAGAATCCTTAGTTACCAACTATTTACTACCTGCTATGCATAGTGGCATCTCTATGGATGGAATCCATTTTGCATACATTAATAATAATATTCCGCTTTTATATAGCGCCTAATACATCGGCGATGTCTCTAAGCAATTTACTGATACATTATTACCCCGGTCATCGAATTCTGGCTTCCCCGCACACAATGTATGCACATTCTCCAATCCCTGGGGAGTATTCCAGCAATGGGCTGTGGCACTCACATTCCTAAGCAAAGCTAAGCGAAACGACATTAACTTTCGCATCCCACCGGGTACCCGTTTAACACCTGGGTGGACAGTGGCAAATGTAGATTAACGTCTTGCCAATGGATGCTAGTGCTGTGGTGGGATTTGAACCCCGTACCTCGTGGTTCACAGTCCGGGGACTTATCCACTGATCCACAACACCTCTATATTATGTGTTGCTATGATGGGCAAGCCTCTGGAAAGCTTTTGAGTCGTCAAGAGAAACTTTTGTTCAAGAAGTATCCATGAAATTAGTAAACAGGTCTATTGCTTTGAACTGCTATGTCCAATTTGAACATATGCAATTTCCATTCCAATCAAATGCTAGTCAATGCAGCCAACCATACTTTTCACACCAGGAGGAAAAGCTCCATTTTCATTGAATATCAGTTTGAAATTTGAACCAAAGTATTCCAAAACTAGGTCATCAGCAGGTTAAACTATTTATGTGGAAAAGCATACAATAAACATCTTTATTATTCACCTCTTGATGATTAATAAATCTATGAATACATCTTTTTCCTAAAGACTCATATCATCTGTTTGGAGCCAGAAGGGCGTTAACTTGTATATTTTAACACAGGGTTAGTGCCCTTCTAGGCTCTCAACAGACGATATTTGAATTATACAGGGTGAATTTAAAGTACATGTATTAACTAAAAGAATGAAACTTTATCACCAATGCATGAGGCAATGCATACATGTATTACTGCATAAAACTTTTTCTGATATCTAATGATCTTTGAATGCTGACACTCACATACCGGTAACCAAACTTAATAGCATAACTCTGCAAAGACTACATCTTCATAGGCAAATATTTTTCACAAGTATATGAGATACAAAACAAGTTGCAACAATAAATGCATTCAAGATAATGCAACAATCCAGTCGAAACATATTCAAAATCAAGTTTATGTTCTATTCTTTTCAGATATTCAGCTGTTATAATGATATGATAAAGAAGAAACTGACTTGGACCTTGTACCCCTGTATTCTTTCAATTATACACAGCAGGTATTCTGATCAAGGCAAAACAATAAATACAGGGTACTTGAAATACACTCGTGGTTTGTTTATTTATGGTCGATTCCGTGCAATACTTCCACATATTTCATCCCAAAATGCAGAATCTCTGGACATGACCACTGAATAATGGTGCTTTTTGGTATCAAGACAAATAGTCATGGCCATATCAAGAATTTTTTTTGTTCATAGATGAAATATATGGATAGATGTCATAGGTCTTATGGGACACTGCATGTAATCGCAGATATGACCACTGAATAATGGCGCTATTTGGTATCAACACAAACAGTCATAGTGATATCAAGAATTATTTTTGTTCATAGATGAAATATGCACTATGAACATGCCAGACAAAGAGAGTGGACAAAATAAACAACTCCTCATTATCAAATGAATTGGCATTTGGCAAGTTTAGAAAGAAAAGTACTGAAGTTAAAGGAGGGCAACAAGATATGTACAAGTCATTAATCAACACGAGAGCACATTCAATATAAAATTTGTTATCTTTGGTATACATGAATATGTACAAATGTAGCTGCAGGATAGCACAAGCTCATTTACATGTACATGCAGTCATGAACTTAATGAACTTTTACATCATTACACCTACATGTTCCTACCCAAGGCCTGGGATGCTACTAAATGCATCATCTAGGAGGAAAGAAAATTTGAAGAAGAGTACCCAACTACTGACGTACTAGGAGTCAAAATAATTTTTTCCCCACACAACATTCATTTATTGATAATTTCTTTAACATCGAAATCTGCAGTGAGGAATACAAGTATACATGTAGGTAAATGGGTACCTGGCAGGAATTTATTCCTTGAATGCGTTCAGCGCCTTATAGGGCAGCTGGGCTAAAGCCAGGGTAATATTGGAGCACCTTGAGCACCATTCATGGTGGATATGAGCGCTATATAAATATCCAATATTATATTATTATTATTACATAAAATCTGTCAAAGAGTAATTGTCATGTACTGATATTGTAAATAATCACTCTATTTTTTTGTTGTTGTAACAAACAACCAGCTAACTTTTCAGATACAGCACTACATGTATTTCAAGATGACACTCAAATACTATGTGGAAGTAAGGGAGTTCATTTGAAATGACCAATGGAAAAACCTCGATGTTCAACTGTAAACTTCAACAACTGATCCGATTCTACTCCTACACAGAGGGCACTGTCTGAACAGTATGTCCTCACTGCTCACTATCTTGTCTGCACAGTGTAAGCAAACGCACAGATGACGACAAGGTAAGAACAGCGTATTCTTGATCGCATCCAGACACACCACACACATCTTTCTCTCCTGTTCCTCACTTAGTCTGTGTTTCAGGTTACTCATGATGCTTTCCACTGTGCCGTTTCCTCCTGATGTGGGAGGGGTGAAAGGTCGTGACCGAAGTGAATACGGAGTATGCAGAGTTTGTCTGGGTCTACTTGGACCTGGCTGATCGTCTTCTCCTCCTATTGCACCGATTGGCATATCCTGGTCAGCGGCATCATTAACATTCTGTTCATCACCTTCATTTCGACCTTGAGGTTCACCTTGTTCCTGACCTTGAGGGTGAATGTCATGGTGGAGGTGACCTTCAGGTCTCAGTGGCTCTCTGTCGATCTCCCGGGGGCGGGAATGTGTGAAGCTGTTCACAAGTCGAGTAAGGTCTTGCAGGATGTGTTGGATATTCCTCTCATGCTGCCCAGTCATGTAGATCGTGACCCAGACAAGTGTGACACAGAGAGCAATAGCTAGGAGGGCACCCCAATTCTTTGTGATAAATACACTGAGAGAAAAACATCCTTCTGCTGCGCTATCAAAGACTGCAGCAAGCATTTGGCTGACGTAGTATATCACCTTGACTGGAAACGTGGCAATGTCTTTCAATGTGTGCAGAATATCATAAAGACCATTTGCGATACTGGTGCTGCTGGAGTCAACAATCTCAATTACATCTTCAAGAACTCTCACAAAAGAATCTCCAACAGCCTTGACATGGCTCGCACAAAAGTACCATCCTCCAAGGATACCTTCAGCGCATGTATTCAAGACAGCAATAAGGTAGGTCACTCCGGCAATGAAGTACTCATAGAGCCCATTACAAAAGCCCAGCATGGATTCTTGCGCATCAGTTCCAACACTGTACATGGCATCTACAGCGGTCGTTTTGGCTTCTTTTATACTGTCATAGATGGTTTTCATGAGTGACGAGATGATATCAGCAACTTGGGTATGATGGAAGACAAGTGAATCAAATAATTTAGTCCAAGCACTGAAGATCGCAGTGCCCAGATTCATAACGAAAGCTGTCAACATCTTCACACAGTATGTCAGTGTCATCCAACACCACGACTTGAAAGCCTGGCTTGCATTGTTCATCAGGTTCTCACCAAGTTCAAGAAAGTACTTCCCCAGATGAAAACTCTTCACAGGCAACTCTGCAAGAAACTCGATGCTGAACACTAACGCATTTGCAAGATTTATAACTGTTTGTACTGACAGCCTCCAGAGTTGCACACAACCTTTAAAAAAGGCTGCAACAAGCTTGTAGTTAAATTCTACGATGAATGCAATCCCGCAGAATAGCTGTGTGCACAACCAGAGCAGGTTGTCTATGTAGGATAAGAGTACAGATAAAGAGTTGGCCATCTTGCATTCAATGTCACTTGTCTTCTGAGATTTCTATATCAGATGGCTTTATGACCTGCAGAAAACAGAGAAAAAAAAACAGTCATAAGAAAATAGGTGAGTACCATTTTCTATACAATTACAATATAAATAAATATAATTGCAGAAATTCAAGACTTATATATTCCACTCCTTAAATACGAAGCTTCGAGAGCTAGCATATGTTATCAAGGGCCCCATATCTGGAACGGGATATCGCAGAACCTAAAAGACTTTGTGTCACTCAAAATATTTAAAAGAAAATTTAGAAAAGCTCTTTTAGATACATGAACTCTATTCATCATATGTTTTCACGCACACTTTCTTTATTTTATGCTTATACCAAACAATACAATCAAAGCCAATATCTCTCCTCCTGCCTAAGCCTGCCACCATTTCTTCTTTTTTTTTCTCTCTTTGTGTTTACCGTGTGTTGTTTTCTCATTGTCTTGTATTTTACTAAGTTTTGTATTTGTCGTGTGGTAATAAGGGGGACAGACCTCGATAGGCCAAGGGCTTTCTGTCTGTTCCTCACATCCGCCACATGACAGTCACATGTACATTTAAGTATTTTTCATTGTTGATTTTTACATAAATCATGTATTTATGTTATTGTTTGTATGAAGTTTTTAATGAGATGTGAAATAATCACATTGAAACAATTCAATTGAATTGGGTCTTTAGACTTTTATGTTGGATATATTGGGGTTGGTGATAAGTGAATGTTGGACACAGTCCCACATAGGCAAGGGCCTATGAGTGAGCTGTATCATGACTGCCTAGATTCTACACACAAATTATTTTGATGTAGCTATGAGTGCTCTATTCTAAAAAGTAACGTTAAACTTAAAGTTTACCGGTAAACTAAGTCAGAAAATGATTGATATTAAATTAATTTAAAATAAAAACTCCAAACAGACAGATTTTGCTGTCTATTACTAGTGTCACTGTTAGTCGCACCCACGGACGCTAGATGGCGCTATCGCGCAAGTACACAGATAGTCAATGCGCGATTCGGCCCGCTATGCATGCACACACTTCCGATACCGCCTGTGTTAAGCGAATGACAAGCGAATGAATCTGAGATTTTTTCTTTCTGTGATTGGTGCCCCTATGTTTATCAATGACGTATTCTGCATGCCTGTGTGTTCATCGACCCGGGATGCCCTTTGCATCCCACCAAACCCAGGATTTTTTCCCTGAAGGAGCTAAGAAGTGGCGGTATGTATGCAATTTTAGGCATTTTTATCGCTACTTACCTTGATCTTGTATAGTTTGAGTGGTTGATTTAGTGAAATGTGTCAGAATCTTTGTATTTTATGGCAGTTGAGTTCGTTATCTATCGATGCGTCATTGAATAACCGTGCCGCAGTGAATCGCCTATGCCTGTGAGAGGCATAGAAATGGGCTTGCAGTCATCCCTTCGATTTTGGGTTTTGACTTAGTACATGCCTAACATAGCAACGAAGAATATGCCAACGTATATTTCAGCACATGATATGGACTATTTAGCCCTCATTTTTCACTATTTATGAGATTTTCAGGTAAGTTTTGAGCCACTACATCTATGTGATAATTGGAATATTAAGCATTATTTTAAGGCATGATTTGTGACTGTGACTGTGAGTGCTGTTTTTGTGGCAGTCACTGTCTACAGCGTTACCAATACCAATCTTTCAAAACGACAAAGAGGAGATCTACTCTTTACCTAGACCAAAAGCTTCAGTCTCTCTGTATTGTCGGTTGTTCCGCTGAGACTTCGTCTGGCTCCACTAGACCTCCGTACATAGAGACTGTGAGTGCTGTTTTTGTGGCAGTCACTGTCTACAGCGTTACCAATACCAATCTTTCAAAACGACAAAGAGGAGATCTACTCTTTACCTAGACCAAAAGCTTCAGTCTCTCTGTATTGTCGGTTGTTCCGCTGAGACTTCGTCTGGCTCCACTAGACCTCCGTACATAGAGACTGAATGATCACATATCGCGCAGTGTGTGGACGGTCATATCCGGAACCGGAAGTGTATTTTTATTATTTGTCTGTGTGTTTGTGTGTGTAGCATGTATTCAGTGGCGTACCCGTGGTATACCTAGTACGTAACAGCAACGCGAACTAAGGCTCAGGTCGGCTGTTCGTACACCTTGTTGGTGATATAATACGGGTGTACCGTCTGTCTATGTATGGGCATGATGGGGAAGGTAGGCATGGTTGGGAAATGTCAGAAATATTAAACTTTATTTCCCCATAACAGACTGTTATTTCTGTCTACTCTTTACCTTAAGAGCCTTTAAATCATAATATTTAGTATATTTTAATGTAGCGTTTACGGTTTTCTGTCGGCATGCCATTCTGTCTAGTATCGGACATCTCACCTCACCTCACAGTCACCATGTTCACACTTCACTCTGCGATCTCTGTCATTAGGTTACGGTCTTCGAGCGACAACAACCCGTGCACCGGGATACTTCGGCGAAGAGCAGATTGATCATTCGTTGGAATTGCTCGACCTCGGAGTCAGGCCTCGCTGGAATAAACACACCGCAAAAAGTCAACAGAGCTCAGCCTCAAGTTCACTTCATCAGGCTCATTCGTAACAAGTACATCTGGTTCTACTAATTTCGTTCAAAATATACAGTTAAAACTAAAGACACACTGAAACACTGAAATAATGTCCACATTATCAAAACAAAACAAACCACGCACGACTACAACAACTTCCGTTTTCGGGGATTTTTAAGTTATCGTTTTGCGCTTGCTAATTTAGCACAGCTAGAGGGCGCTAAAACTCTGTCTCTGCAAGACGCGACGAAAAGCTTCAGTTTGGTCCTAATTTGGTTCTGTAATTTTTAACGCCATTCTCCGATTCTGCAGTACTTAATCTTTTCGCTTTCAGTATTATAAGTTCTTGATAGTCTCCCCCCTCGCTCTCCCCCCCCCCCCTCTCTCTCTCAAAATTCAATGGAAACCCTGAACTATTTCTGTTTACAAAACAGTGGTCGTTGGAAGAACTTCTTCACCGTGCGTGGCACAGACGAATGATATCCAAACCACATGACTGACACCGATTTTTATCCAAACAGGATATTAAATTTATCTAGAAGATACAGTGTAATGGAATAAAGAGAACTCTGAAATGTGCCTTCTTGCAAAAAAAAAACCCACTTAAAAATGGGTTGAATTTCAACCAATTAGGAATTAACGCTTATTTGGGACCGTGTTTGCATTTAAAACGCAACTTTTTAGTCAAGTGGGCCCTGGTTATTCAAGAGCAGGCCCGTAGCCAGAGGGGGGTCGGAGGGGTCGGACGACCCCCCCCCCTTCTTGGGCTGAGGTCCGCTTTTTCATGAAAAAAAAAACACAACACACACACACACACCTTAAATTGCAGCAGAAAGCCCCGGAAAGCATCTAGATTTTAAAATTTTCCGGGGGGAGCATGCCCCCGGCCCCCGTACCCCCTATTGATTATGACATAAAGGTCCACCGTTTTGCCAAAAACGACCCACCCCCTTAGAAACCCTAAATTGCTACGGGCCTGAAGAGTATACATTATATAAATGATATCTGTTAAACCATTCTGGTAGAAAATATCTGAAGAATGAGCAACGAAAGATGAAGAAATTCAACTAGTCCGATCATAATGAGTCATATACACGTATACGCGCTCATGTAATTGTAAGTTGGGTTTTACAGGAAGTTTTCTTTCTTTTGTTCATATTTTGCCTGTGTCCAAACAACCCATTGTATTGCAGGATAGACTATTTATCATTAACTTAAGTCAGTTTTTCTGGACATGCAATTTCATTACCAGAAGTCAAGATTATAATTTACACGCAGAGGGTTCCGAATTACATGTATATTCTATAGCATTTATCTAAAAGTCGAAAATTTAAGAATTTATGTAAATATTCTTGTAAAAATATACAACTATTTTTAGTCACTGAAGTAAAGCCTAAAACAATCCATGTAAAGAAGAACACGAGAATGGTTCATATTTACATTAGTTGAGCTAAACATATATTGATTCTAATTTCAATTGAATAAGGAATTCCCAAAAAATGTAATAGACCACATCATGTTCGAATCCTCGAAAACTGGAGCCAGGAAACGGAGATGTTCTTTAAAGGAGAATTAAGCCCTGATTACAAATTTACTTATATTGGAAGGTGTAATACATTCCTACTTATTGGCCTAAATCATTTTCTAATAAGATATCAGAAAAGGGTATAAATAAAGATATTCCAACACCCGGTATCGTCTCCTACTCATTTACACGGGGGCTGCCATTTTCTTGCTGATTTGGAGTTGTACATGAACCATTGAGAAATGTTCCAGTCAGGAAGATATTTTGAATCCAAATTCTAAATTGATTTTCTTCATTACCTAAAATCCCATATGTGACGGAAAATATAAAGTGGGTGTTTACATGTATTATAAAAATTAAATCTTTATAATGATACTTTTAAATTGTCTGGTTTTGCTTAACAAAAATCTATTTTCTTGGGTTTGCCAAACAGAGCAGAACATAATATATGCAGCATGCATTCTGACTTTTCAAGTCCATTATCCGAAAGCAGGTGAATGCATAGTTTGCCGCTATAGATGCTCAGGGAAGAAGCATCCATAAAATTTGAATTAATTTGCTCCGTCCCATACGTCCAGTATCGAGAAAATAGATTTCTATTAAGCGAATGTCGATTTTAAACAGAAATATATAAGGAAATCTTCAGTTTGAAAATAAATTGACATATCTATTCTATTTTTTAATCTCAAATGGGTTTTTAATTTTGAAAAAGGCAATTGAGCATTTGGATTAAGAAAATCTTCTTGTACACATAAACAAAATGGCAGCCCCGATGTGCTGCTAGCAGACGATACATATTGCTAGCAGATGGTAAATTTTGCTCAGAAAAATCTGATTCGTATCGATCTCGTATATTTTGACGCGAAGCCATATAGTCTAACAAGTAGGAATAAATAACACCTTTGAACACTATCGTCTTTATTTTTGAGCGTAATTCTCCTTTAATGATGAACTTTAATGAATAATGTCCACTCTAGTCTTTATGAGTATTGATCTGACGTTTGAAAATATATTGATAAAGATGTCTGGAGTCTGAACTCCATTTATTCCAGTCACATTGACTTCACAAATTCACAAAAGCATAATCTGCTTAAGATATACCCAACTTCCCTCTTGATATCAGGTGCATAATGGTAAACACACTATTAGTAAAGACGAAAAAAGAAAAGAAGAAATATTATGTTAAAAATGAATTGTAACAGTAATTGGCAAAAATAGTACGAAATTGACTGGTTGCCACTAAAATCAACCAATAATAATAATAATAATAATAATAATACATTGCATTTATAATGCGCTTAATACAAATGTTTCTAAGCGCCGAAGTATTATTACCCCGGCTGTAGCTAGGCTACAACCAACAACCAACAACCAACAACAGCAACAGCAAACAAAAATGTTATATTACTTCTGTTACATTACCAATGTATACTAAATACAATTTTGGTAAAAGATCTGTTTTGCGCATATAGTATTTTGTATAATGTAAACCTACTATGTATGTACCCATTCCTACTACTTTTATGATATTATTATAATACAACGTTTTATATCCTTTTGAATTATTTTTTAGGTAACAGTTGTGTAAAGAATACTTACATGTATTTTCAGCGCATATATAGTAAAGACGTTAATGCACTGTACACTATATACCTGTATTGGTAATTGCTATTATTAAATTAAGGACACTTAATTGGCAACTGTGTTAAATTTGCTTTTCCTTTTTGGAAAGTAAAAAAAAGAAATGTTTATTACAGTCGGGGGCATTTCTGAAGGTTCGTATTTCCGAAACACTAATTTCCAATGCCTGGGGGTTCATAATTCCGAACATTTGTTGCATTATTCCGAAGGTTTGTTATTCCGAAGGTTCGTTTATCCGAAGTTCATAATTCCGAAAATGAAATAGGGTTCATATTTCCGAAGGTTCGTATTTCAGAAAATGAAAAAGGGTTCATAATTCCGAAGGTTCGTATTTCTGAAAATGAAATGAGGTTCATAATTCCGAAAATGAAAAAGGGTTCGTATTTTCGAAGGTTCGTATTTCCGAAAATGAAAAAGGGTTCATAATTCCGAAGGTTCGTATTTCCGAAAAATGAAATAGGGTTCATAATTCCTGGTAAAAAAAGGCGAATTCATCAGGAGCAGAGGTGTACCAACGGGAGGGGGGGGGGGGGGGGGAGGGCACGCCCCCACCCCTCCCTCATCGGATGGGGAAAAAATAAGAAAAAAAGAAAGAAAATAGGAATAGGAAAGAAGACGGTTGGACCCCTTCCGGCAAACCCCCCCCCCCCCAACCGTCTTCCACCAGCGGCGTCTTAGATTAGCTTTAAGATTATTGACTTGTGCCTCCAATGGTGCCAGTGCTCCCACAATGGCTAGACTCTAGCTACGCCACTGTTAAAGGGAAAATTTAGGGTCACGATAGGATATTATGGTTTTAATTGCCATCTTCAAAAAGCGGATCTCTTTTCGACGAAAAGCACCTCCCCCACCCCCGCAATGAATAAAAAAATGATATGGAGACACAAAACTGGGAAGGTTTATAAAAGAGGAGAGGAGAAGAGAAAAGAGACGAAAATAAGAGGACGAGATTAGAAGAATCGAATAAGTGTTTGTGTGTGTGTGTGTATGTATGTGTGTGCGTGTGTGTGGGCGTGTGTGGAGGTGTCGTAGTCGAACGGTTTACAGCGCTTGACTGGAAACGCGAAGGTTGGGGGTTTGATCCCTGGTACGGCACCTATGGCCTTTTTGTTGTAAAAAAAATGATAGCAACTTTACTTTTTTTTAATTTACGAGCGCGCGAAGCTAGCGACCAAAAATAATTGTTCCTTTCCGTTGTGAAAAATCATAAAAATAACATATTTCGGCATATAATGACTGAAATATGAGGATATTCGGGCACCTCACTCCCTGAACATGAGGTGTGAATTGCCGAAATATCGGCACTTTCAACAGCCGGGGGGGGGGGCGGGGGGTTGGCTGCAGCCCCCCCCCCCCTTCTCGTACGCCTATGCCTATGCCTATGTTAAGTACACAGTTGCGATTGATTTTAACTTGCGATTGTTTCAAATAAATCGCTTCAACTGCTTATAAGGCGGGGCACTGGTTGATAAAAACCATTAATTTAGGTCAGAATGTTTTCTTCTACATGTGTAATTCCTTATTTCTATTATTTACGATGAGGATTGTTTTACTCTCAATGTCTTTTAGTGTTTTGTAATTCGTTATGCTTGTAAAAGTTCTTTCAACCTTCAGGTCAGC
This sequence comes from Heliocidaris erythrogramma, assembly GCA_025617745.1. Taxonomy (NCBI): domain Eukaryota; kingdom Metazoa; phylum Echinodermata; class Echinoidea; order Camarodonta; family Echinometridae; genus Heliocidaris; species Heliocidaris erythrogramma. The sequence goes on along the minus strand of CM046869.1, from coordinate 4,761,456 downwards.
GGTTGTAACTGTTAAAAACGCAGACTGTGCAGTAAAATGAAGCAACTCATTAGAATCTGTACAAAATGATTAATGGTTTTACTCATAAATACTAACCTACCATTTTTCATTGACATAATTATATGACCTTCAAATGTTACGTAACACCATACCCGGGAATACACACACATTTTGTATCAAAAGATACTTTAAAGAAAAAAGTCATAAGGTCGCGCGGCAAGCCCTTTAAAACTCTCAGCGGTGGGGGGGGGGGGGCGCTAATGGCCCTCCAGTCCTATTTGGATTAAAGGAATGTGAAAGAAAGGTGAGTCTTGTCCGGGTCTGAGATACAAAACTGTATTTGGGCAACCATGTTCATCGTTAGTCTCATCTCAAAGTTCTTCTTTCTTCATCCTGTCGCTTTCTTCTTTGTTTTCCTTTCGCTTTTTTCTTATAATCTATTTATTCCCATATGCATATACGAATTTCAGTGTTGAAAAAAATCGGAATTAAGTTTTCTGTTTTCTTTCCTTTTTTTTTCTCTTTTTTCCCTTCTAACCTCTAATGAATCTTTTCACCTTTTTCTTTTCTCCTTCCTCTTCCCTCTCCCTCCTTTTTGCCCACATAGTGGCGCATATACTGACAGCAATGTTGAATATGAAAGGGGGAGTGACATCCCGACACCCCACTCCTGCCCCCACCCCCTTTTAGCAAGGCCCATGATAGGGGTGGGGTAGGAAAATTTATATATTTTAAGTCATAAGCCTGATCATGTGATCTCACATTGTGCAGTACGCAGTTATATCTTTATAAAGTTCATATAATTCCGTAAGATTCTACATTATTTAAACCCTGCTGTGTATATATCTTTGAACTTAATACAATAACTACGTGTATTTGGGGGCCTCGTGTTTGAAACCAAGTGGATGCTGTCACCATGCCCCTCGAAGTAACTTAAAGCCGTCGTTCCACTGTTTGCTTACTTTATACAAACATAAATTATCGAGTAATCGCAGATATAGGTTAACTATAATATTTATAATTACAGGGGCCGCATAACTTCTTTTTTTTAAGTAGGGGGGGGGGGGGGGCTGATACATCTTTCCCGAAATCCACCATTACGTTTCTACATTTTCTAAATTTTATGAGCGAGCGAAGAGAGCGAGCAAATTATAGAAACGGGGAGTATGATATTCTGCCAAGAGGCATCAGCTCCCGCTTTCAAAAACATTACGTGGCCATGTTCTGCTTGTAAAGATCTACTTGGAACTTTGGTGTGTCTCATTTCCAAAGCGGTATATACATTATATAAATAAATTCAAGCCAATTTCGTTGTAGCAAATTTAATCCGGAATCCGATCATTCACTTTCTTCAATACATCAGTATGTATTTGTAATCACCGAAGCAATATCATTTTATGAGAAATGAAACATATATTCCTGAGGCGCTCGCTCTCTACGCTCGCTCACAAATATTGGTTATTATAATAAGAACAATGATAATAATGATAATAATATGAATAATAATAACAATAATGATGATAATAATAATAATAATTATAATAATAATAATAATAATAATAATAATAATGATAATATTGATAGGAATTATACGATAATAATGGCTATTTCTCTGGATTTTATTATAATTGTTATCATTATTGTTATGATTATTGAGTACGAAATTAATATCTTTACACTTGGCCATCTTTCCCCTCCTCCCTATCCGAAATACGGATTGACGCCGTATTCTCTGAATTTACAACCCTTTTTCTTTTTCGGAAATACCAACCTCTTTTTAAATTTTCGGAAATACGAACCCTATTTCATTTTCGGAAATACAACCCTTTTTCATTTTCGGAAATACGAACCCTTTTTCATTTTCGGAAATACGAACCCTATTTCATTTTCGGAAATACGAACCCTATTGCAGTTTCGGAAATACGAACCATCGGAATTATGAACCCTTTTTCATTTTAGGAAATACAAACCTTATTTCATTTTCGGAATTATGAACCTCATTTCATTTTCGGAAATACGAACCTTCGGAATTATGAACCCTATTTCATTTTTGGAAAAACGAACCTTCGGAAAAACGAACCTTTGGAGTAACGAACCTTCGGAATAACGAACCTTCGGAATTATGAACCTTCGGAAAAACGAACCTTCGGAAAAACGACATGTAACCTTACAGTCATAATTGTGATAATAATATTCATGATAGTAATAATAATAATAATAATAATAATAATGATAATAATAACAATAATAATAATGTTATTAATAATAATAATTCTACTACCAACAGTGGCGCCTTACGAAAAGTTTTGACAGCGTTCTCACCGCAGCCAAATTTGTAAAGGCCGATTTGCGAGATTATCTCCCGGATCTTCGCGCCTCAAAGAAGTGGCCGTTCTGCGCGGGTTTAGTGCGAGCTTTTGGTTTAAACCAACATTACTACTAATTTTAGGTTCAATGTTCGAATGTTATACGCGTTACAGGATGAACTTTGTGAATGGGCGCTGAAGTCAACATGAAATAGTCAAGTTGCTTTACTTAGACTGATTACTCTTTCATTGCTCAAGTTTCCGCATGTATTTAGAGTTTAAAAGGAGAGGCTTGTTCCGTAAGGGTGGGTAGCGTCGCGTCGCTCCCACCCCCTCCCCCTCGGTTTTGCCGAAAGGGTGCGTTGAGAGCGTTGGGTAGCGTCGCGTCGCGTCGTGTTGACTGGAACACCACCATTCGTCCAAAGCCCCCCAGTTTTGCCGAAAGGGTGCGTTTGGACTTTTTCTATTATAATATAATATTAATGAAAGTGGCGGATTTACGGATCCCGGCCCATGCCCCCTCCCCTTTTTGAAAGAAAAGTATGCACTGTGCCCCTTTTTTGATTGGCGAACTGATACATTTTTTGTTAGTTCGTTGGTTTGGCCCCATGACATCCCCCCTCCACTGAGCGACTTTTGGAGGGCTGGCGCAAAATATTCCCGCCATCCGCTCCCCCCCCCCCGGGGGGCGATTTGACAGCCTGGCATTTCTGTGCCCCCACCCCTATTACAAAATCCTGGATCCGCCCCTGATTAATGATAATAATCAGGGGCGGATCCGGGGAGGGGAGGGGGCGAATCGCCCCCCCCCTTTTGAACCCAACTGGCATACCTTAAGTACACAATAAAAAACAAATTGCCTATCCTTAATTGTGTAATTTTCCTGTAATAATCCTGGATCCGCCCC